>CM057007.1:83982669-84477669 GCA_029891345.1 Dryococelus australis | reverse complement strand
AAAAGTACACATACACTAATATAAATATGTATTTTACTCCATCCCTCATCGACTCTCAAAAAACGCAACGAAATATGGGTTAAACCAGACAAACTGAATGATTACATCATTAATTTAGCAAACAACGACAAGCCCAGCTAACATAAATTAATCTTATTAGACTATCACCCAAACAATAGTAATGACTGCACAATAATTGCACATCAATATCGATAGGTATATTAAATGAATAACCCATAAAATATTTTATTTAGTACAACAACGATTTACAAATCATCGTATTTCAATCTTTTAAGATCTTGATTTTTCATCCACGACATGTGGGCTTTTGAGAAACCTCTTCATCGAACCAAGGAACCATCTTTTTTCCTTCTAATGATTTTATCAATCAAATATTCATTTGGAGAGCTGACTTTTTGGAATCCATCTTTGTAAAAACCGCCTCTTGTGGGCTGACCCTCATAGGTTTCTAGACAATACATTCTGGAAAATGAATTTCTAATTAAAATAATTAAAAATATTTAATAAGACCAATTAGTCGTAAACCATTTCTCCAAGATTACTTTCTGCTTCGAGATACATATATATTTATCAATTTTGAATTTTAATTTTCTTTCATAGATTTCTTTAACATTATTATACACAGTTTTAATCAAACTATTGTCCATATCTTTTTCGGGTGCCATCTTGATAGTTCTACGATATCTGGAATGATAAAATTGAAGTATTTCAGGCAAAACAGCAACCCAATTACAGGCGCCTTTCGACGTGAAATGTTTGTATATTAATTGCTTAATCGATATATTAAATTATTCCAAAACACTGACCTTAAGCTCCGAATATGTTGCATAGTGATTAATACCATATTCGATCATTAGTTTCTGGAATGGTGCACAAAAAAATTAAGATCCTCTGTCAGTTTGGAGCGAATTAGGTCTTCTCTCTTTCAAAACAATCTTCATTGCATCAGTAACCTGTTTTCCTGTCTTTTTTTTCAAAGGCATGCCCCAACCATACTTTGAATAAATGTCTATTATGGTTAAAATATATTTGCATCCCTTATTGTATTTGAAAAGCAATGTCATTTCACACAAATCAGCTTGAAAAAGATCATGTAAGTCTTTAGTAATAACTGGTCTTCTAGGATATCTTATCCTTGCAGGGGCATGAAGCTCTTGAGCAATATTACTGAACTTCATTGGTAATATAACCATCTTCAGTCAATTCTTCAATAATATAAACAATTTCGTTTGTATGTGAATTATTCCCAGACTCTCTCAAAGTGATTAGATGTTTTAATCTATCGACCAATTCATTAGGATTGTTCCAATATACAGGAGAAAACCAGTTGTCAATTTCTTCTTTATATATTCCACTTCCAACAATATCGCTTAATAAATGTAGTTTCGAATCGTTTACATCATCATCTGAATGATTATTTGCATTCGTTCGAAGAATAAGTTCTCTATATTTCTCCAAATCGATGTCAGAATAACCATTCAGCTCGTTTTTAAATAATAATTCAAACAATACTTCACTGACATCAGTTACGTAATCACCTACTTGAATTATATTTTTAGGCAAAAACTTAATAACCGACTCTCCCAGAAACCATATATTTCCATGTCGATATACACCAAATACTGTATCGCACATGGACGAAGTTTGTTTTATAGCTAAATAATGTTGTGTTAATTGAGACAACTTTTTCTTCTTTATAGGTTCTTCCAATTTAATTTCCACTGGTGGTTCATTAAACCTATTCAGCATGGAATATAATGTATCCATTCTACTTGTAACAGGTTTAAATATTTCTTCATTCAAAACATTCCATTTCATTCAAGCACGTCTAGCTTGTAAATATTTCGCCTTTACAGAAGATACAACTTTATGTAATTCTGAAGCAGAGTCAGACATTTTTCCTTGTTTTCATTAACTTTCAAATATTTATATATGAATGAAGTCGATGGTTTTTTAGCGGATTTATTAGGTCGATTAGTTTAAATTTTTTCTATCTTATTGGCTTTACTCAAAAGCATGTCTAATTTACTCACAGTTTTAACCCTCAGACCATTTTTAAAATAGTTTATTCGAGATTTCAAATCATCAATTTTCTTTTTCAATTCTGTTTGCATAGCTAAAGTAGATATTTATTGATCTATTCAACACATATATTGTGTCATTTTGTCATTTTGTGTATCAATTTTTTTTTGTAATTGTAGTGCTTACCATTTCATTAATTACATTTTTTTAATGTTCCAAACATTCGTTTGTGCAAGTTTCTATATCTTGCAACACAATCATCACATTTGCCAATATTTCCGAAATGTACCTAATATTAACAGACACCTTTGTAATAGTTTCAATTATGTTAGTCAATTTCTCTTGCATATCGACCAATTGCAATTTAAATACGTTTAGTGTAATGGTGTTTAAGTCTTCCACATAACGTTTATTTACCACATCATAATCTTTCACAGCTATGTAACATATGTTCATTAAAATCACAATTCCCAACGCGATTTCTTGCTAAATAGATATTGTAATGATTGTGTTTTATATCGCTATGTCCAAACTTTGAAATATACATTATTATTCATCGGGAAGTAAAAGACTGTCAAATCCAGACCTGTATCTTCCTTTATGTAGGGGAGAGGTGGTAAAATTACCAGAAAACCTTACTTGTTTTTCCAACAGTAAAAACACATATCTTTAAATTTTGTAAATGTCATACTGCCTAAAAAGTGATCATTGTAAATATCTTGCAGATTCATGTTGTCCATTTTAAGCACAATTAACATATTTGCATCATCACACAAATTATGTTTCGGTAATGGTGCATAAATTTGAGATAGATAAAAGCAATCGACATTTGAACATCAACCAAAACTAAAGTATTGTTGTATTTCAACCTGCGGTTCGCACCAAACATTGTCAAATATAAATATGGAATTGGGTAATGCTTCATTTGGAGACATGATATATTCTTTATTTGTAAAAGGGCAATATCACATTCCTTCAATTAACTACAAAATAGATGCTAATTGTTGACATTTCTCTTGTATTGTTTTGAAAAACACATGCATTTTCAAATTTAAGTCCATTTGGATTTTCCAACAGCAACATAATAACACATGTTCTTCCACACGAAGGACTGCTTATTATACAACGTATATTTGATGGTAAAAGAATGCCATGTTTCTGTTCAATTACATTTTCTTTTGTATTTACAATTACCAGCAGATTAATATTTTGTTTTATAACCTTCATTTCCACCATATTAGGTAACATACTAATGTAAAAACTATAAATGTTGGTCTATATATCGGTTTGCATTAAGTTGAAAACAATGGTCCATACTAAACGTAACAAAAAAGGACATGGAGTATTGAATACATTGATTAACAAATTACCATTTGAATTGAATTTACTGAAATACAATTATTGCAGACCCGGAACTAAGCTTGCAAAACAATTCGATACGAAACGACCAATCAAGGAATAAATGCTTTAAATAACACCTGTAAAGAACACGATATACTATAAGATCGAACAAACTATTTGAAAGAACATATAGTGGATACAATTCTAGCCGATAAAGCAGCAAATATAAGGAAGACTCTGTCTACATTTACATGTGAAAAGGTAGATGCTTGGGTTGTTGACAAAGTTATGCGGGCGAAGGTGAAAAGAGGCATGGGCATAAAATGCAAAACAATACGAAAATCCAAGAAAGGAGGCATATTACCATTCATATTTCCAGCAGTATCAGTTCTTGGAGCTTTAATGGGAGGCATTTCAGCTCTTGCTAAATCAAGTAAATCAAGTGGTAAGTAATGTATCTTGAACCATATAAAGTCGGTCAAGGACAAAAAAAATCCAAATGCTAAAAGAAACACAGAAAGTCCTAAATAGTCTTCCAAAATATGCATTATCAAACAAAGACATTAATGTATTTGTAAAGAATCTGGATATTCCCATATTCCGAGGTGTGTATGTGAAAGATGAAATACCAAAGAAACTAAACCTTCACGAATGTATTATTGTTAATTTAGATTCTAAAGAAAGTGAAGGAACACATTGGGTTGCTTAATTAAAAATGTAAGTCAATAATTGTATTTCGACAGTTTTGGCGATTTGCATCCTCCAATTAAAATACGTAATTATTTGAAGAAAAAAAAAACACACAATTAATGTAAAATTACAAAATAGAACAATTACCAAATACAGTCAAATGTGGAAATTTATATTTATGTTCTTTACTATAAATAGGATATATAAATCAATGTTATAGTAAAACTGGTTAGTAATCTGTCAATTATGTTGATATTAAGTGGAAATTTTTTACAATTGCGGTCTGTATATTTCCCAGCTTTGGAGTCTGATCGAATTTGTCACTTACAATATCATCCCAAACATCGATATAGACAATCAATCATTTACGTTCAATGATGATGAAAAACCTGTGTAAGATTGTGATACTGATAGGACCTTATGAGTCGGATGACTTAGAAATGTTCATTAGAGCGACATTGCCAGAAAAAGTAAAATTCCGATTACATGGAAGTCCAAACACATTAACTAGTTTGATGTATAGTAATGTCGATATCGATTTCATGGTAGACAATTCAATTGAAAATATGTTAGGTTTTGAAATGAGAGTACATCCAGCTAATCAATTACCAATTGTCAAAACAGGTTAATTGTCGGTTAATGCTTGTTATATAAATGTTAATATTGTAGGCGGATCATATTTGAATGGAAAACCGACAAATACGATACAAGAATTCACATGTGCGGTGGCTCCATGCTACACAATAATTGAAAAACCAAATACATTGATATATCATCCAGTAATAGTTAATCGAGTGGATGAATTAGTTGCAATTGTCTATCAAGATGGTAAACTGATTAATTTTAGAAACAAAGAAATTACCGTTCAATTATGTTTAAAGAAAGCTATACAAACATGTGCATTCTATGTTTATTACAATCAAAATGGGCATTGTGTATAATAGCCAATACACTCATAAAGTAGGTGCTTCATTTAAAAACTATGTTTCTAAAAAACGTATTTTGTAGAAAGTAGCCACAGAAATAAGTAAACAGAAGCATAAAACAATCATTTCAAACAAGATACCCATCAAGTTAACACAGGGCAACAAATTGTTTTCAGAGGAATTAGGATGTACCATTAATAAAATGTGGGACAAACTTAATGTTACATTTGTATTGAGTTGATACATTTAATATGAAATATGCATATTTCTTCAGTTTTAGCAATTACATTTAATTTGAATTGCAATTTATTTACCCATATCAGTCATATTTTATTATGTGATACAATTCCAGAATGCAATACTCTTTGTAATGCAGCACGTATGGTTTTTGAAATATCTATTAATTGTGATTATGTAACAAGCATTTTATGCATTAATTTATCATTTATTATTATTGTGTAAGGACATTGAATTATATTACCTGGGAAAGAACCCACGTCTTACCCGGGAATCGAACCCAGCTTATAATACACATGCTTTACCCAGGATTTGAACCCATAATATATATTATCCATGCCTTACCAAGGATTCGAACTCAGAACCCGCATTGTGGCATTATCTGACTTCGCCATGGGGGTTGGCGATGTAATACAACTATTTTGGTGTACTTGGGCAGGAAAATTATTCATTAAAAATATTACGTGCCTGGAAGAACTGTTTGTAACAGAGGTGGGTCGAGTCTACGTGAATAGGAATGGGAATTGTGAAAAGTTGCTCTCGCTTTTAGTTCTACAAAAGTTATTTCACAGTCTTGGCGGGCTGGGCTGGGCCGGGAGGACAGAGGCTCGGGTAGGCCTAGGGCAGGACACAGAAAAAAAATCTTTTTCCCAGCTCTGCTCTCGGCCTGAAAAGCCATGAGCTGCTCGCACATAAGTTTTTCTTTAAAATGATATTATTTTTTCTGGATACAGTATTTTAATAAAAAGTATTCCACATCCCTTCAGATATTTTTTAATATCGCGTAGTCTGTTAAACATTTTAGGGAGTAATTCTTATCAGTTTTTGCAGTGACTGAAGTTTGGTCGTTTCTAATTTAGAGTTCTTATCTCATAGTTGAGAGAGACCAGGATTCTCTGTTTAACCTTGATTGAAAAACACTACCATGCTCTGTTCCTGAGTACGTCTTGTAATAAAACTTTTAGGACCACAGGGTTCACTCTGAAACTACAAACATGTGCATGTAATTTGTTTTAACTTGTCTTGTCAGGGCTTTATGTTAAACCTTGTTTATCATTATCCTGTAGAATTGGTATACAGCATTTGAGCTCTCTTGTTAACGATATTATGACAGTTTTTCAAAAATTGTTACTCGTTCAGGCGTGAAATCACCTTAGTATTTTTTCTTGAAATTGCGATCGACTATATTTTTCCTCTTTACTGCTTAAAACACAAGTTTGTATTTTTTCTAGTTAAGAACTATCTGTTCACTGATTACTCTCATAGCATATTTGATTCATAGTGGATAAACTTTGCTTATTTTCATATGATATTAAATTTTTCATCATTCGTTCACAATAACCAAACACTTTTTTTCTCTCTTTATTAATCACAGCAATAACTGGAAATCTTAGTTGAGCACATTTTTAAAACCATATTTCATGTTCGCGTATATGAAGGTTGGTTTAAAAACTTTTACTTACGCGGAGAAAGTGTGTTTACAGAATATATATGTACATATGTTTAAAATGCTTGTAAAATCGTGGTAGCTGGTAAAACTTGCAGGTTTTTGATAATTTTGGTGTCCGGGAACACTGGTTTCACGGGGCAGGTAGCTGCAGGTGCTTCGCCCTCACCTGTCTTAGCATGAGAGATTGCGCTTAAGCCTTTGTGAGTGTGGTAGACCGTGGCCAGCAAAAAGGAATCGGTGAACAGCATAGCTTTTGTTGAGCCCGCGGTGGTGGTAAGACAGCTGCGATGGCGGGTGTGCAGTCAGGCAGCATGGTGACTTGAGTGCTCAAGTCGGGGGAATTAGGAAGTATTCAGAGCACAGGCTGACTATTCGAGGACGGAGCTCCGCCAACTTCCTACGAACACTTTCTCCTCTGGGTGCCATCCTTAACAAGTCGACCTCACAGTCAGCCTTCACGAGTCCGCCTCCCTAACCCTCGTGCCGCACGAACGAATGGGAACATCTCACGTTTACAGTATTTAGAATGTTTGTTTACCTAAAATCTTGTTCATAACACAGCTGTTTATACAATTACTGGGGAATATTACCCACCTTAAAATGTATATAGGGCTATATATTATTATTAAATTTTATGAAAACACGTTATGCAGTTTGTGTTACATTTAAGTGACCATCAAGATTAAAATACACAAGTTTATTTAAACTTGGTGTTGAGAGCAAAGCAATTTTCTTGTATATTTGTGTTAGGAGAGAAATTTCCGTGCATGCAATTTAATTACTTTCTTAGTGTACTCAGTAATTTTTGTAAGGTGTTCCTTGATGCATGTTTAGAGAGCAGATGAGGATGAAGTACATGTAAGTATGTGTACTTTTGTTGGAAGGGGGAGGAGGGATCCGTAGTAATGGTAAGTTGTAATTTTATATTAGCTAGGTATTCCTTTAATTTAAGTAAATGTTGTGTTCCATTTGGTAATCGCATGAATACATGTGTGTAGATCCAATGTTATGTGATCAAAGTGGAGATCAGTTACGTTGCTAAGGAAAACTGTTTCATCTCATGATTAAAATCGGTTTAACGAATTGGTTAATGATTCGTAATTATTTCATTTGCTTGGCAGAAATAGTTTTCGGTAACCTATTTCAATGTCTCTTTTCATTACAAAATATTTACTTCGCCGAAAAGAAAACATTTCTCATCTAAGTTAGTTAAATCCTCAGTATGCCTCTAGACATTCGACCTGGCCATGTAGCCCGCTCCACATATCAGTCACAAGCAAAAAAATGGAACCTGTACCATTCTTACACCAAATGTGACTTAGGACACTTTTGTGCAAAGTGTCCTAGAAGTGACATGTTCCCTCTACTCACTTTCTCGTGAACAGCCTCTATACGAATTACCATCTAAATTGCTTCCCAAGGGCGTGGTACACCCTTTGATGTAGGAGTAATAAGACCAGGTAATTGCAATTTCTACAATAAATATGTACAATATATCCACAAGACTCTGGTAAACAATTAAATGTACTACGTTACATGATCTGCATGATGATTAATACTATCACAAAATGTATTCTTGTTCGGAAATTGGAAAAAGGTGAGAAACACACATGCGCACACAGATATGCAAACAGGAAAGTGATCTCTTGAGCCTTCCTCTCCTTCGGAAAGAAGGTTACTAAAAATGGCAGAAAATTGTTTTACAGGTACCCAAGGTGCAAAATTAAAAATTGCCAAATTATTGATAAATACAAGATAATAACAAATAATGATAAAATAAAAATTACACATTAAAAATTAAATCTACAAATTAAAATAAAATAATATTGCTTCTAGATTAATGCACAAACATTTTATGTTAGGAATTAAATCTTAAAAATCTAATTATAAAGAAAAGAGACTAAAATAAATGTTAACCATAAAATGTATAGGCCTATGCAATCAATTTATAAAAATATATATTTTTAAAATTAATGTAATATAACTATAGTCACATGTTTCTAATTGAATATGGAACCAAATTATGTGGAAGTACAGAAATAAATAACTATGTAGTGTTCTTCAAAATAGCCATACTATCTTCATAGATACCAGAAATAACAAATATTAAAAAAAATTATGAAAAAATTGTTATTGTCAATTTTCAGGATAAGAAAGGTAATTTTTAAACTCTAAGCTGAGAAATAAAATAGAAAGTAGAAAATTAAGACCCTTTTTATGTCGTAGAAATGAAAACAATAAAGAATTAAAACATTTATCAAATAATGCAATTTAAAAACCACATTAACGAAAAACTGTTTAAATAAAAGTCTTTTAATACTTTTGAACATTCAAGTGAAGATACATTAGTTAAAAAATTTAAACCACTGTATAACGATTGAGTTAAAATCATCATAATTAAAAAAAAAAAAAAAAAAAAAGGAAAAATTCTGAAAACCCAAAACAGCAAAGACTAAAAAGTTTATCCACTCTGAATGTTTTGCTAAAAATAATGACATGATTGACGAACAACTGTAAAAATTATTACATCATCATTTGAAATAAGAATTTAAACAAATGAAATTGAAAAATATAAAGTTTAAATAAGAGCAAACAATTGTTGACTCAAAAAAATAATTAAATTGTTTCAAGCATTAGAAACATTTTAGTGCTAGAAAGTGAAAAAAAACCTAGAATAATGGTATATAACCAATAAAATTAATGTATTGTTTCATTATCTATTTAAAAGGAAAGAGCTTAAAAAATAATACATTTTAAAACGAAAATTAAATTTTTATATACTAATAGATATAAATTAAATATTAAATAATTTGTTAAGATTTTTAAAAATTGAAATGGAAGACTTAGAAGCAAGCAGTTTAGGCTGTACATTATTTTCAGTTAAGAGAGTAGGAGTAAGACATAAACAAGTACAATCCACTAAGTGGTTCGTCAAATATTGAAATGGAAGACTTAGAAGCAAGCAGTTTAGGCTGTACATTATTTTCAGTTAAGAGATTAGGAGTAAGATATAAACAAGTACAATCCACTAAGTGGTTCGTCAAATATTGAGTTAGTAAAAACAGTTAGAAAATAAATAATAGATTAATATAAAAATAATTAATAATGTAAGATCTGCTGTGTATCCAATGCTAGACACTGTTAGTAGTGGAACAAAATGTTAAACCATTAGTTCGTATTTGGATAAAATATTTGAAATTTTGAAATGCTATTAATTATAAGTAAATACCTACATCTGGAAAAAGAGTGGCAGAAATATTTATAAACATTATATATTATGATAAACAATAAATTATATAAAGATAATTATAAATCCTACCTTTTTTAAATTTTAATGATGACAAAAATATGTTATTTCTAGTTTAAATGATATATCAGAACTAATTTTGGCACAGAAAATTAAACATAATGGTATAATATTTCCCTCCAAAATATATATAAAAATAAATGATTCAAAGAAAATAATAAAGGCGAAATATACTTGGCATACCATAATGCTGTAAAAATAAAAATACTAAATTTTCTGGGGAAATATTATAAACATTCACAAAAATGTCTGTTTTGTAACTGCGGATAGTGAGGGTTTGCTTAGGAGATTCAGATGTAAACCAAATTCGGAGAAATATATTGCTATTGAATGTAGAGATATGAGTCGTGCATAAAAAAAAAACACCAAACGTTATTTTAAAAATTTATGATAGAAATACTTTGATTAAAATATTAAAAAAACCAACAGCAAGATATTTAGATGATGGAAATACATGGTTATTTTTCGAAAGTAATCCAAATTATGTTGCAACCATATTAGAAAAGGGTGTTTCAAATGGTCTTACTGTTTAATGCATTAAGTGAACCTTAAATGATCAGTTGAGTTGAGTTGAGATATTTGGGTGACTCTTAACAACGAGGTCTTGAGAGCCGAGGAGGGTGGAATGAGGTGAGAATGGAGCGGCACCGGAATACAGGGGCGTGGGAAACGGGGTATCCTCGAGAAAACTCGTCGACCAATGGCGTCGTCAGGCAGAAATCCCACTTGCGAAAACCCAGGAGAGACCCAGCCGGGGAACGATCCCGGCTCGCCTTGGTGGGAGGAAGGCAGTCTAACCGATCAGCCACCGCAGCTCCTTAAATAATTAATGAACCGTTCCATCCCCACCAGGGTTCCTGAAAAGTACACAGTTAATGGGGAAATAAATTAAAACTTGTAACTCAATCAGCCACGAATATTTCGCATCAAGTTTGTTATATTGCACCGCACGGCCATGAATAGACTGTAGGTCCTTGATTACACGCAGCTGCTCACTCCCTCAGGATGGGATATGACGACTTCGTGTTTCACGTAACACATCACAGGTAACACATTCACCTTAGCCGCCTCTCACTTGATTGATGTGTTTCAATGAAACCTGCTACAATCGTACCATGTCACGAGAAACGTACGTTCAATAGATGAAAACTTTGCAAATGCCAACCTTTTGGTGTGATGCATGGCACGTAACTGTGTTTCACATGATATTGCTGGCGAGATTGTATAATATTTAGTTGTCATGGTTTTGTTTTGATTTTACATGTGTGATGTCATGTGCTTAACGATTTATACTGCCCTTTTTCTCCGGAAATGGAAGACGAATGGATAGGCCTAATAGAAGTTAGGCTACATTATGAACCATATAATGAAAGGAATCTATAGTTGAATATTGCAGATTCCAGGGAAGTTTAGGGAAGCTGTTCAGAAACTGTATAGTCCATTCCCCACTGGAAGCAACTTTCTTGGAGCCCTGCTAAATATCTACTTGCAGGGCCGTTTAGTATCCTTCCGCCAAATGTACACAATCATTGCCATGTGACTGCTATGTAGCATCTGCCAAAATCAATGTTTACATTCCATTGTGTGTGTACATATGTTCGTATACTTTCGCTACACCTAAACATAAACATTGAAATGTGACTTCTACTTTTATACCTGTCAAATGTGTTGTTTACTGTTTACAGCTTTTTAAAGAATTCTGTCGTATTCCAAAAACCATTCCGTATGAATATTCACAGTTTAGACCTCTAATGTTATTTAGGTCAGCTTTATGACGTTTTAAAAATGCCTGAATTGACGACCGTTCTTACGGTTATTTTACGTTAACATAGGCCTATTTGTTTTCCACGGCATAGCGCAATACATGTAATGGACGTTAGTATTTTGCAGCGACTGTGTTTAACACTGTTACAACTGCGAGGTAAAGGGCTGTACTAATTGTAATTATCCTTTTGTTATTGATATGCGTTGGGTCGTTTCTTTAAAAGGACGGCAGTCAACAACCAGTCAAACGAAAAAGGCACATTGAATTCAAGCACGCAACTCGTGTTGCTCATTTTTGTCATACAAACTCTAAAAGATAGCTGTGAACATGCGCACACATAAGCCTACGATAAATTTTATTCCGTTCATATTTCTATGTATTGCTACACTGTTTATTGGGTTTATTGATATTTATCGGGCTGAACTTAGTATTTTCCTTCTGGTTTGTGGCAAATTATGTTACACGACTGTTTCAAATAGACGTGGATAACTTCGTCATAAAAACAGTTCACAGTTAAAACGTATAAATAGTGTTAATCAAATATTTGAAATCACACACACACACACAGGGCCAGCGTATCGACCACGAGGCACAATAGCATGCCATTTCACAGACACAATGATAAACGAAACACATGTCACAGTATATTTATTACTGGCGTGGAAACACAGATTTATCACAGCATCGTAATTTGCCTAGGTAGGTTTAAAAAACACAACGTTTACAAACGTGATGTGGTAAGTTGAAGAACTTTTCGGAGTAAGAATAATTTACTCTTCGTTTGGCAAAAAGCAACACGCCATGTCATGGTTCGCCAGGTCTGCCAACTTCACTTGGTAACTGCCCTGCCATCATATCTAAATATAGTCAAACATTAAAATCTCTTTTCAGTTGTAAATTAAAAATTCAAAAATCATTATTTTGCTGTAATAAGTATGAAATATGCTACGATTGAAAACAGGAATAATTCCTGCTTACTAGCGAAGTGAAACTTCCCGAGTGTGAAAGAGACAAAGAAAGAGAGAGAGCGACAAGCCTCGGCCAGCAGACAGTTCTTTTCTCGCTCGATAAAACAACACTGTACCATTACGGCCTACTCACGATATTTTCCGCTGTTATTTTAAACTGTAAAAATGAGATATGTTGCCATCGAGACTACCTAAATATTTCAATAGGCACCTTTTAATTTACAAAGAGTATACTAAAAAACAAGGTTAAAGTAATATTTTAACTGTGAACTATTTCTTACTGGTCTTTGCCAACACGTCGTGCTCTAGCTGTTGTTAATTCATATTTAAAAATAAATAAATATTACAAGTTGCAGAAGATCTTAATGTAAAGTTTAGTTTATTCAATAATACAGTACTCTAAAGTTAACCACAGGGTGATATATTTGTGTAATACAGGTTATTGAAAAAAACAGGTTGACATTTTATGCCTACGGTGTTTTTTTCAAAGGTTGATTTTCATAAGTCGCTTCCAGTCGGGAATGGACTCTATCTATATGGAACATATATATCGTAATGTTTGCAAAGTGGAGATAGAACTTAGGTCATCAATAACCCGCAACGTTCAGGCATAATGATTAAATCGAATTATTTTATCTTTAAATTCGGCAATATTTACAGTGTTAATGCATTTTTGTAAATTCTAATTAAGTGTTTAGCAGAAATATTTAATCCCTTGTATGTAACGTGTAATATTTACCATCAAATTGTAAACTTAAATAATATACAAATTATTCAAAGAATGCTTTCGCGATTAATGGGCACATATATGAATAACATTCTCTGACCTCTTAGATGTATTGGATCATGTTACTATGGAATGTCATTGTAGCGTTTGTTAAACGACACCTCACACCACGACACTACACCTAGAACAGTAAAAACTGCACAGGAATCAGTTACACATGTGTTAAAGCTAGTCGTCGGCACTAAAGGAAATGTTCAAAATGTCCTCCATCAGCACGAGCACAAGCATCAACTCCCCACTGCATGGACTCCGAGATGTGTTGACGAATCCCTGGAAAATTCCAGATTTGTTTCGCAGCTCGCTACAATACGGATATGGAGGGCGCCTGCATCGTCCACTGGGGTTGCATACACAAGAGCCTTTAAATGTGCCCACAAATAAAAGTCTAGTGGATTCAAATCAGGGCTCCTCGGGTGCTAATATGGGGCTGCCAATTACAGCTGCGATGGCATTCCACAATAACATGATCCAGTCCGTGGGCCATACACTGGACATTATGTATTACGGGTTGCAGTGAAGAAACGAAGCATTTGCGGACCTATGTTCATATAACATTTTTTTCATCCTCCATATGTGAGGAATGTTTCCCTGAAGTATTGACATACAATTTTGGAAAATCCTGTATACCTGCCCGTTGCAAAATATTAAGTATTATATTTTTGTAACATTTATTCACACTCTCTAATGCTGTTTACAACAGAAAACCATAAAAATACGATTGTATTTTGAGCTTCCCAAACTCAGAAGAATAAACCTTACACGCTATAGAGTGATTTCGGGAAACCATGAAAAGCCGAAATCAGGACAGCCGTGTCTGAACTCGAACCCGTGCCCTCCCTATCGCGAGTTTAGTGTGCACCGCTACACCACCTCACTCGGTTAGCCATACTAATATTTCTTAAGTGAATAGTGCATTTATAGACAACATTACATGAACAACTGGAACTCAAGTAAGTTAGTCGTTTTGCATACAAAAATAGTTAAAATAATAGGCATTTCAGTTCAAATTATACTTCGTCTTTACTGCCTATAACTGTACGGCAAGCCGTATTTGTTGGTTTGTATTTGCTCAGCTGCACTCGTCAAATGTAGGCCTACTGTAATTCATTTCCCCAAAACTTGATTTCTCCTGTTTCGTTGTTTAAAATTTCGGGGCAACAAGCACTCTTAAAAAAGTCAAATTAATTAAAGATTTTACTTAAATTACCTAAATATGTTATTAAATTATTCAATTTGTATAAATTATATAGTATAAAACATTAAATATTATAAATTACATGTATATTTATAAATTGTATATATTATATATATATATATATTAGGTATACTGTATTATGCTAATTAAAACTGAAATAAAGATGTCCGGTAGGGAGGATACTACGTTGGTCCAGGCAGAAATTGGCACAGGCAAAACACAAGCAACGTGTTTCTGTTTCTCAAATAAGAAGAGCACATTGCCATGCTAGCTTAACACCATTACCGGCGAGTCATCTGAGAACCCATCCATTACGAAGGACGTTTCATAGCCTTATTGTTCTGTCTGCAGACACGACCGTCTTTCGAGCAGATACCAGAGATGGTGAGCTATTCTACCGCAGTTCTTACCAGTCAGCTGAATGGCAGTGTCCAGGTCGACTGCAGATTGCTTCCGTCTCTTGCTTTCTGAAACAAATAAAGAAAATGCATGTTAAGGCCGCGCCACAATGCAACTACAACTATACACATTGCCAATGTCACAGCCATGGCAGAAACTTCTTGCCTCGACTGACGTAATAAAGCTAGATGTTTTATTTCTTGGGATCTTTTATTGAAGCTAGGTAATGTTTTTGTTAATTTGGCACGTAAACAACTTTCACCCAGGTGTTTGTTTACGTCACCGCTGCAGTCACATAGCTCCGAAGAGCGCATGACATGGCAGCAACAACGCTACAAAAAACATTTTAAACCACGTGACTGCTTGAATTTACAGCACAACTATTTATACGAAGGCTAGGCGCCAAGTGCAAGGCGCTTACAGAATAAACTAGTTTCAAAGGAAGTGGACAGAAGGAGAACTTGGAACACATGATGTAATCATGTGTTCCAAGTTCCACACTAATTGTGTGGATATCGTGGTAAAGAAAGCGTAGATAATAAACGAAGTAGAACGATTATTCGTCTACTGCGCATGTACCCAAAATGGATCTACCTCAAACCAACGCAGTCGTTAAAACCACATGATCAACACTGATGAACATGTTCGTTTATATCTTAATTTTCAAAAGAAAGGCTCTTTTAACTAATTCGAATTTTAATTGAACTTCATTAAAACAAACTTGTCATAGGAAGTATACACAAATCTCAACCACTTGTTTATTAAACAGTGTCCTAACCTCACATCGATTCCACGCCGTTTTTGCTAGTCGTGTTGGCAGAAAAACAGTTCAATGTTGAGACACGAGGATTGGTTGACGCAGCCAGCGAGATCGCTCTACGCCACACACACTCTACGTAAAAGAACGATAAGATATAGACGCTAACTTAGTGAGTTCAATAATCTGTTAAGACGCAAATAACTATTTTCACCTTGTGAGATGCAAATTTTCGACTGCAAGGAAAGTTGTTCCATTACGTTTTGAAACGTTGTACACCCTATTTCCAGTGCTGCACGACACGACAAAAATAATGATAATTTCTAATGCTGCACGACACGACAAAAATAATGACAATTTCTAATGCTGCACGACACGACAAAAATAATGATAATTTCTAATGCTGCACGACACGACAAAAAAAATGATAATTTCTAATGCTGCACGACACGACAAAAATAATGATAATTTCTAATGCTGCACGACACGACAAAAATAATGATAATTTCTAATGCTGCACGACACGACAAAAATAATGATAATTTCTAATGCTGCACGACACGAAAAAATAATGACAATTTCTAATGCTGCACGACACGACAAAAATAATGATAATTTCTAATGTTGCACAACACGACAAAAATAATGATAATTTCTAATCGAAAACTGTTGGTCGCGCGACAGTTTTTGTTGTGATGACGTCAGAGGAGTCTTGTATTTGATTGGCTGTTCCGTTTTAATCGTCGTATCGTGCTTGTTGGAGTTATGTGATTCCGGCAGAACAGTTCGTTATTAACAATCCATCACTTTCACTCCTCTCTCTTATTCTTTCAGTAAACACTCACACAAGAAAGTTAATAAGTTCACCAGCTTGTCATTCGACTGCGTTTAAGAAGTGTTCATAGCTATTTTGTGCGTAGTTACAGCAGGAACCACAACACAACATATTCCTGAACAAAGACAGTTGTGCTATTAAACGTAATGGTCCAATCACGTGATGTGTGCCATTCCCAACATTCGCAGTAAACTGCAAACCACACACACACGCACACGCACAGTTTGGCGGATGGCGGAGAGATGTTGCCTAGACACGCTTTACTCTTCGGAAATTGGTTCCCTTCATTGTTCGGAAAGTTTGGCTCCAATAAGTTCCACTATATGAACGTTACTTATGTTCACACCTGCAGAGAACCACTAGGGATCACAGCTGAGATGGACGAGAGCAGGGTGTTGATTTTTTATAAACAAAATTTTCAGAGGTTCACCATTTTGTGTCAGATTGTCCACTAATTTGTTTTAAATCTTGTTATGTGTGTATATATATATATATATATATATATATATATATATATATATATATATATATATATATATATATATATATATATATATGTGTGTGTGTGTGTGTGTGTGTGTGTGTGTGTGTGTGTGTGTGTGTGTGTGAACAATTTTCATTTAAAATATTTTAATTCATAATTTTTCAGTTCTCATTCCTCTTGGGGCCGCGGTGGCCGAGCGGTTAGCCCGCTTGTCTCCCACCAAGGCGAACCGGGCTCAATCCCCGGCCGGGTCACCGGATTTTCGCATGTGGTAATCGTACCGGACGATGCCGTTGGTCGGCGGGTCTTCTCAAGGATCTCCCGTTTCTCTCGCCACTTAATTCACCTGAATCACCCTCATTGGCTCTCGAGACCTCGCTGTTAAGAGCCGCCCAAATCTCTTCACTTCATTCTTGTTTTATCCACATTTTTGGGAGGAGAAACTAAGGCAGGGTTTTCACAAGTATAGTCTATCGACGGTAACTTTCTACTCTTCTGAAGCCCTGACAATGTTATACTTCCAGGATATTCCTCCGCCTCGTGCAAACAAAGCTCTAGAAAGAAGCCTAGGGACAGCGTACGCAGTGTAATAATATTCCGCATGATAACTAATTATTCCTTACTAGGCATCAACAACACACCTAACTTCTCTCTCTTTTATCCCTATCAAGTATAAATGAAATATTGTAAATTATCGCCAACACGTAGATAACATTTCAATTGAACCAAAACTAGGAAATGTTTATGTTAGTTGAGTTATAATACGCTTTTCATACGTGACATATTTAGGGAACAGCCAAACACCTCGTTCAAAACTGGCTTTGCCTGTGTTGGGAACACGGCCGTTGGTTTTGCGTGAACACGTTTTAACGAAACTGCTGCGCATGAAACTCTTGTGCAGTGCACTTGCCACCTTGTTGGGATGACTTGCCACCTTGTTAGGATGACTTGCCACCATGTTGGGATGACTTGCCACCATGTTGGGATGACTTGCCACTATGTTGGGATGACTTGCCACCATGTTGGAATGACTTGCCACCATGTTGGGATGACTTGCCACCATGTTGGGATGACTTGCCACAATGTTGGGATGTCTTGCCACCATGTTGGGATGACTTGCCACCATGTTGGGATGTCTTGCCACCATGTTGGGATGACTTGCCACCATGTTGGGATGACTTGCCACCATGTTGGGATGACTTGCCACAATGTTGGGATGTCTTGCCACCATGTTGGGATGACTTGCCACCATGTTGGGATGACTTGCCACCATGTTGGGATGATTTGCCACCACGTTGGGATGATTTGCCACCTTGTTGGGATGACTCGCCTCCTTGTTGGGATGACTTGCCACCTTGTTGAGATGACTTGCCACCATTTTGGGATGAGAAACTTTAACATTAAACTACTGAATTTCTGTACAGGAACTGTTCGTTAAATTTAATATTTACGGAAAGTGTCGATAAATATAGGTACATAAAAAAATTACGTGGGCGCCATGAGCAGACATTTTATAATGTGATATAGATGACATTATAGTTACCATACTCTTTCAAAACACTATTCCACAAAACTTCAAACATTTTAACATAAAAATATATAATCAACATTCCACTAGTAATATAAGAAAGAGTGAAAGTAATGATTTTAATTTAATGAAAATTGTTATGAAATAAACGCATTAATTAATGATAAACTAAATAACCTTATGATACTTCTCATTTGAATTACTGTAAAGAAGTGAAAACATTTGATACTGCCTGCATACTTCCTTACAAAATGTTTTTTAAGGGGATAAAGGGAAAGCAAGAACGATAATAATAAATTAATTAAAACTTGCAAACAGTTCATTAATTTCCATCTCACGCTTTAGTATTGAGTGTTTAGTAGGAATTGGTTTCAAAGTTTATAAAGCATATTATTTAATTTCCGTCCTGCAACCCAGTGGCCAGATAGGAGCGAACTGCTTATCACTGAATTAGTCGGCATGTTCAGTGTGAATACGTCTGCATTGACTCGCTCGGACGCCTTGGTGTTTATGTTACGTTCCCTGCATCGCTTCACTCCATCATATGGGATTTTATAGGTATCACTGGATTGCTTTTGAGATGCTCTTTCCAACCGTATACGATTTGGCTTTTTGACGTATAGGTCGACATTGTTTTCAGTTTTCTTAATTTGTTACAGTAAACTCATACAATGTCACCATAACCACGCCACACAAATGTTTTTATACACGCAATCGATCAAACTTGACGAGAACTGTCGATTGAAACCTAAACGAGCGCCATAGCTTCTCCTATTCAAAAGTTATATTACGTAGAAGTTATGAGACGCGGCGAAACGAACTCAAATTCCCCCCCCCCCCCCTTTTTTCACCCTTTTCGTGTTTATTTGCAGTCCTCACTCAACGCAACATATTCTTTGATCCTTTGGCAATCGAGTGGTGTAAATGAATTTTGAATGTAGACGATAGATTCGGAGCTGCAATGCCAAAATGTAGCCCCTAATTTTATTATCATCAGATTTTCTGGATTGCCTCCCACTAGGGTTGCAAATTTAAAGACGTATTCACGTCAAAAGCGCTTAGTGTACCGTAAACAATCCATATCAGTAAAGTGCTAGTGCTGTTATTCTCGTCTCAGTGGCACTACTGGAGTGATTTGTGGGTTCTAAAGATATATCAGCTCCAAGTTGTGAGTCGTCGAACTCGGCGTGAACTCAACTTGCACACACACACGTCACAGTAAACAGTCAAAGTGTTCTCGAATGTAGGCCATAATGAACACAGCAGAGGAATGTTTGAACGCATCTTTGTGAGATGTCGCGGATTAACGCCGACAAACACCGTCTTTGGCACACGGAAGCTATGGAAGATGACACTTACTGTAAGAGGATCAACAACGTGTAAGCCGTGCCACTACCATGGCACAAGGCAAGCACAAGAATATTAGCGACATTAAACACATCTCCGCGTCGCATCGTCGTGGGTTAGCTTCAGTTCTTGTTATGAACGCTTGATTTGTGAGCGCGATGCTGGAGTCTCATGTGGAAGATTGTCCACGCGGTCATCCGACAACCCGCTAATTAATTTGCGCCTCAGGCAGCAGAACTACTGGCTAAAGCTTCTGTAGTTGAAATAAGTTTAGAGGAAACCTCGCCTATACGTATAGAGTTCATGAAAAATTAATTAAAGCCTATTAGTGGCCTCTTCATACTTATTGACGTCAATACGTCTTTAAATTTGCAACCCTAGTGGGAGGCAATCCAGAAAATCAGATAACAACAAAGTCTGGGGATACAGTTTGGCATTGCAGCTCCGAATCTATCGTCTACATTCAAAATTCATTTACACCACTCGATTGCCAAAGGATCAAAGAATATGTTGCGTTGAGTGAGGACTGCAAATAAACACGAAAAGGGTGAAAAAAGGGGGGGGGAATTTTGAGTTCGTTTCGCCGCGTCTCATAACTTCTACATAATATAACTTTTGAATAGGAGAAGCTACGGCACTCGTTTAGGTTTCAATCGACAGTTCTTGTCAAGATCAATAGATTGCGTATATAAAAAAATCGCTCTCGCGAGATATTTTCTCTTCGCAGATGAAAATCCTCATGCGCTTTATTTACTTGTGTTGCAATCCCATACGAGCATTTCAGATTAAAATGTAAAGAAATATTGTGCTCATGTTTAAAAAAAAAAAACAAATACAGACACGCTAAAACCCATAGCTTTCAGTGCAACCAAAACGTAGTATAGTAACTGCTTGTTTTCTGCCGTATCAAGAAAAAAATAAACAATATATTTAATAAAAAATAGCTGTGGTAAATACGTATCTTGCATGTGTCACTAAACAGGGAGTATAAAAGGGTCACCAGTCCCCCATGGTTTTTACAGCTTGCTTTCGGGAGTTGGAAAAAAAAGATAGGCAACCACCCTCCCCCTCCCTTATTTTTTTTATTTTACAGAAATATCCGTCCGCAACCAATCGTTCGCATTGCTAAAGTCCCGCTTACGTCTAGTGCTTGATATTATGCAAATGATCAGCTAGCTTATTCGCACGACCCTTACCATCTGCTTCGATTGAAAGAAAACATGCACTTCAAAAAACATTCGCTTCGTGCGCACTTTGCTTTTACCACGAGATAGTAGTCCGAATGTACGTCTCCCACTACGGCGAGTCGGGTTCGATTCACGGTGGGGTGTATGTTCAAAAACACATACTTACACAGGACACTCTATGATACATTGTATTCTGTTTACAGATATCGCCACGTGTGTGTTTACGTCCAGCGTCGAGCTACCGTCTTTGGTATTATCCGCTGCGCTAGTGAACATCACATGTGCCATCTTCGTCGCAGACCGACGCCATACTGCATATCTCGTTTGCAGGAAATTTAAAAGAATATACACGAGTTCTTACAGCGATGTTTGTCCTTTCACGATTAGAGGTTTTTTAATGCATATTGTTCCGGTGTTGTCTAGTCTTCAAACCCGTGGGCTCGAGCGTCTGCCAACCTGCTGACGTGTCCTGTTCAAGTTATAGATAGTTTCGTCAGTTCAGGCGGTGAATACAGATTCATTTGCCACGTTAATTTTCAGTCACCACACTGCACGGTCTTGTTTTTAAAGGATAAAAAAATAGTATCATTCTTTTGACGTGAACGCAATAATCAATAGCTTGATTTTTTTATTTATAAGTATAGGATATTGTAAGAATGAGCAAGTATTTAAAAATAAATATATGATTTTTTTTTTCAAATTTGTCTGTACTTGAATACGATGAAAATGTGAGTATACAGCGAAACAAAAAAACAAAAAAAAAGCGCGTCCACCCACTAGTTCGAATGACATAATTTATATTTCATATGTATATATTGATATTAAAAATAATTCCCACCTTTTCATAATTTCTATCAAATCTAACATAATTTTTTTCCCCAATCAGATGTGATTGTGTGTCATGTGTGTGTGTATGTGTAGGAGTGTATAACATTCTCTGAGTACATAAAGCAGGTCGGAGGCCTGCATTAAGCCCCTTCCCCCCTAGTCATCCTTACATGCAGGAGAAGTAATAGCTCCGTGCCAGCACGCGGTGGCACACAAGTGTAGCGCGTGGTGGCTTGTCACTATGACACGTCGCGGTGGCACACAAGTGTAGCGCGTGGTGGCTTGTCACTATGACACGTCGCGGTGGCACACTGGTGTATTGCGTAGTGGCTTGTCACTATGACACGTCGCGGTGGCACACCAGTGTAGTGCGTGGTGGCTTGTCACTATGACACGTCGCTGTGGCACACTGGTGTAGTGCGTGGTGGCTTGTCACTATGACACGTCGCGGTGGCACACCAGTGTAGTGCGTGGTGGCTTGTCACTATGACACGTCGCGGTGGCACACTGGTGTAGTGCGTGGTGGCTTGTCACTATGACACGTCGCGGTGGCACATCGGTGTAGTGCGTGGTGGCTTGTCACTATGACACGTCGCGGTGGCACACCGGTGTAGTGCGTGGTGGCTTGTCACTATGACACGTCGCGGTGGCACACCAGTGTAGTGCGTGGTGGCTTGTCACTATGACACGTCGCTGTGGCACATCGGTGTAGTGCGTGGTGGCTTGTCACTATGACACGTCGCGGTGGCACATCGGTGTAGTGCGTGGTGGCTTGTCACTATGACACGTCGCGGTGGCACACCAGTGTAGTGCGTGGTGGCTTGTCACTATGACACGTCGCGGTGGCACACCGGTGTAGTGCGTGGTGGCTTGTCACTATGACACGTCGCGGTGGCACACCAGTGTAGTGCGTGGTGGCTTGTCACTATGACACGTCGCGGTGGCACACCGGTGTAGTGCGTGGTGGCTTGTCACTATGACACGTCGCGGTGGCACACTGGTGTAGTGCGTGGTGGCTTGTCACTATGACACGTCGCGGTGGCACATCGGTGTAGTGCGTGGTGGCTTGTCACTGACACGTCGCGGTGGCACACCGGTGTAGTGCGTGGTGGCTTGTCACTATGACACGTCGCTGTGGCACACTGGTGTAGTGCGTGGTGGCTTGTCACTATGACACGTCGCTGTGGCACACTGGTGTAGTGCGTGGTGGCTTGTCACTATGACATGTCGCGGTGGCACACCGGTGTAGTGCGTGGTGTCTTGTCACTACGACACGTCGCTGTGGCACACTGGTGTAGTGCGTGGTGGCTTGTCACTACGACACGTCGCTGTGGCACACTGGTGTAGTGCGTGGTGGCTTGTCACTATGAGACGTAGCGGTGGCACACTGGTGTAGTGCGTAGTGGCTTGTCACTATGACACGTCGCGGTGGCACATCGGTGTAGTGCGTGGTGGCTTGTCACTATGACACGTCGCGGTGGCACACCAGTGTAGTGCGTGGTGGCTTGTCACTGACACTTTGCGGTGGCACACCGGTGTAATGTGTGGTGGTTTGTCACTATGTCATGCCGCAGTTCGAGTCCCGACAGGTGGCGACCATCGCCACCGTTCATTGTCTGCGCCATCTTCCAATAAACAATACAGTTTCTGTTGTAGTAAAAAAAAATTGGTTGTAGGGTATATTATATACATTTAAAGAGATATTATGTGTGGTATGTACTGAGGCGTGATTTTTTAAAACCAAATAAATGGTTTTTCCTGGCTAAAAATGTTACTGAATATTATTTGTATTTCACATGAAAACGAATGCAAATGTATTCGTGTTGCAGGTTCTACACGAGTGAGGCGAAACATGGCCGACCGACGTGGTCCATCATCATCATCATCATCGGCAGCTGTCATTCCATCTCCTGCTGGTGTAGGGATGGTGTCACCTCCATTATTTTTGTACGCGGGTTTTGTGGGAAAAGCTTTACTCTCCACCAAAACGAGCTCCGACACGAAAGGTCGTGCATACACAATCCGTTCAGGGCCGAATCCCAAATTTGCGAGCGGTGTGATACCACCATTAGCCGTAAAGACGATATCCCCAAACACCTTCACAGCTGTACAGGCGAAATAAGGCAGTGGGCAACCCACATATGTAAATTTTGTAATGCTGCATTTACACAAGGGTGTAACAGACGTCGACACGAAGCGAGCTGTCACTTCAACCCAGACTCACGAACATATAATTGCAACGAATGCGGCAATAATTTTACGAGGGCGGATAAATTAAGAGAGCACATTACAAAGTGCAGTGGTGCAGTTCCATCTCCTGCCAAACGTTCACGACTCAGTGTAGCTCCACAGCAGCAGCCTGCAGTTCCTTTTCCTGCTCACCCTTCACGACCGCGTATCATAGTCGGCGCTGGCCAGCCAACACCTCATGGGTTCTTCGAGGCAGAAACAGCGTTTAGGGCAAACCTAAATACGTAAGTAGCCGAACACATAAGTGAGTCTGACAAAGATATTTTCATATTCCTGAAATCAATTGAGAAAAACCTAGTTGGACAGCTCACCAATGAGGTACGAGAGCAGGGCCCGATTAATTTTAATGTTTGGCTAGAATGTAATTACACTAAACTAGAACCGTTCGATGAAGGTGCCGACAAGAGGGCATTGAAAACGAAAAACGTAGCGATATTCGAGGCGAGCGACATTGAGAAGGCAGTACGCAACAGCTTAGAGAAAATATGCGAAGAGGAGGAAACATACAAAGAGCATGTTTCAGGGTGGACGCTCTCATCAGTAAATCACTTGCAGCTCCGCATTAATAAGCTGGACCCCACCCCCCCCCCTTCCCCGTGACTCATCGTACACTGACTTGCCAGAAATCATCAAAAACAAAAAGGCAATGATTAACCCGCACAACACGAACGACCACACGTTCTTTAAGTGGGCCATTCTGGCAGGTTTTGTAGAAGGTGAAAATCTGCAGCGAGTAGACCAGCGATATCAAGAACTGGAAACAAAATTCTACTTTTCCGGCCTCGACTTCCCTACACCATTGGGTAAATAAAAGTTTTCGAGAAAAACAATGCGTCAGTATGTATAAACATTTATGGCCTAGACGAGAACCTGGAACTTTATCCCGTACGTGTAGTCGACGAAGAAGAAGCACAACATATCGACCTCCTTCTCCTCACCACCGACAACGGGAAAGCTCAGTCCTGTTGAATAAAATATTTTTCCCGACTCGTAAGATCGCAGTTGACAGCTCACAAGGAAAAAATACACATTTGCAAGCGCTGCTTCACCTATTTCGACGACCAGCTGAGAATAGCTGTACTGACGGGACAGCAGTGCCTAGAACAACACAAGATATACTGTAAAGATAATGCTCCATTGCGTGCTGAAATGCCACAGCCAGGGAAGGATGGTAGGCCGCGCCCGTTTTAAAATTTAAAAATTATAATTACGGTGATAAATTGCCAATCGTTATTTATGTTGATTTCGAGGCAATACTCAAACCCATTCATACCTGCAAACCGGACCCCAGCCGCGCCTACACATAAACATATCAGAAGCACGAGGCCTATAGTTTTTGTATTTATGTGGAAGTCGCAAATAGTATAATTCCAGAAGCTCTAACATCCGCACTGAGACGGGACCCCATCATATAGACGGGAGAAGACGCGGAAAACAAATTTATTGAGACGGTCGTAGACATTGGCAAACAAGTAAAATATATTTACGCTTCATCGATACAAATGATACCGCTCACACCTGCCGAACATGCCAGCTACTCGTGAGAGACGAAGTGCTGTTACTGCGAATCAGTGTTCACGTACGAGAATTACAAAGTGAGGGACCATGACCACTTCACAGGATGCTACATAGGACCTGCCTTAACCAGCTGCAATTTGATGCGCTGCCGCTCTAAAAAAAAACTGCCTGTATTTATCCATAACCTCAGCTACAACGAGAACTTTACTATCAAATATATAGGCTACGATACAAAAGACATCTTCATTATTCCACACACGAGCCAGAAGACGGTTATATTTTCGAAACAGCTGGACGAACGTTTCTCTATACAGTTGGTCGATACGTTTCGTTTCATGGCCCGCAGCCTGGCATCCCTGGCTGAGTTTTTTCCACCTTCTAAATTCATCAACACTACCAAATTCTTCACCCCCAACCAACTACCTCTCGTCACACGCAAAGGCGGTTTCCTGTATGATTATGTCGACTCGTGGAAGAAGCTGGACGAGCAGCAGCTGCTCCTTAAAGACACTTTCTTTAACAAACTGATGGACTCGGGAATCAGCGACTAAGATTACGCCATGCTTAAACAGTATGGCAAGAGTTCGGCTGACGCAATATTAAAAATATTCAGAATTGTATTTAAAGACTGGCGTGCTCCACCTGTCCAATGTATTTGAAAAGTTTATAGAGACATCTGAATTTCCACGTACAAGTTCGAGTGTTCACGTTACATTAGCGCTCCAGGGTTCACTTTCGATGCTATGTTTGGTATGACGAGGGTTGAGCTAGAACTTATGATGGACTACGACATGCATTTATGTTTATTGAAAATGGAATTCGCGGTGAAGTGGTACAGTGTGTCAAACATCATGCGGTAGCAAATAACATTTATCCACCGGAAACATACGACCCTATCAAGCTCACCACATTTTTGCAATATCTCGACGCGAATAATCTGTACGGCTGGGCCTTGAGTATGCTACTCCCAGTACGAAATTTTAGGTGGGTCGACACTAATATCGATGTAATGTCCGTACCTGACGATGGGGTGACGGGTTATATTCTCGAGGTGGATGTAGAGTACCCCTCGACCCTGCACGGAGAACATAGTGATTTACTGTTTCTTCTTGTTGACCAGCGTCCCCCAGGCTCCAAACATTCAAAACTGATGATGACTTTGGAAGACAAGAAAAAGTACATCGTCCACTACCTCAACCTAAAACAGGCTCCCGAACATGGCTTGGAGCTTACAAAAGTACATAGCATGCTCGAATTCGAACAAAGTCCCTGGCTAAAACCATACATTGAGCTCGACATTGCGAAGAGACAGGCGGCCACCAACGACTTTGAGAAAGAATTTTTTAAATTGGCGAATAATGCAACATTCGGAAAACTAATGGAAAATAAAAGAAAACGCCTAAAAATGGAGCTGGTGTGCAGTGAAAAAGTCTTAAAAAACTGATAGCAAAACCGTGAATCTTAGACAGGACAATATATGAAGAAAATTTTCCCCTCCTCCATCACCAGACGAAAACCTTCTATTTGATAAACCTGTCTATGAAGGGTTCACTGTCCTCGACCTGTCAAAAACTTTAATGTATAATTTCTATTATGATGTGATGAAGGCTCGGTATGGAAATGATCTTTAGCTCCTGTATACCGACACCGACTCGTACGTGTTACAGATTCGACGCCCAGATTTTACCAGAATTTTGCCAGTGATCAGAAATTTAAAAACCAATTTGACACCAGCGAATATCCCTTCCCACACCTTTGCTACTCGAACACAAACAAGAAAATTGTTGGGAAATTCAAGAACGAGTGCGGCGGTGACATTATGGCAGAATTCGTGGGGCTAAGGGGAAAACTGTACACATACAAATGTGGGGGCAAAATCACAAAATGGGCGAAAGGTATTCAGTCATGTGTTGTAAAAAATAAAGTTGGATTCCAAGATTTTCTTTCTGTTCTGGTGCAGAGCTATACGATACGATTTAATGTCCGCAACATACGATCACACAAACATGAATTATTTTCAGAATTCATAGATAAATTGGCCCTGACATCGATGGATGACAAGCGGTAGATACAGGATGATGGCACACACACACACTACCACATGGATACAATGCGACATAGACAAATATTATATATATATATATATATATAAGAACATGCATTTCACTCACATCTGTGTACAGCGATACACCAGGTCCACTGATTGTTTGCCTTGCTATTTAGCTAGCGCTCGATCAGCCACACCATATATATTGATGACATAGTTGGAAAGGGGGTCAGCATGCAATAAACTGTGTTGGTTCCTGAGAGAGGGTGAATGAGGCCAGGATGCAAGGGCAGTTCCTCACCTAGGGAGTGTAAAATCTGAAGCGATTTCACTCCCCCTTCTCTCCCAAAGAAATAAATACGTTCACCATAGCATGATCGATGTGAGGTGCTAAAATTCGAGGTGATTTTTTTTTCGCTGTTGATGCCTGTATGTATACTTAAGTTTCCTCGATGGTGTCTGTATAGTACTGTGCGGGCATTCCCCCCCCCCCCCTTGTATTAATTAATATTTTTTTCCTTATTGATCCTGCGATTGTTTTTCCTTTGGTGAGCAGTTTTTTCTATATGTTAATATTTCTTTGAGCATTGATCCTGAAATTATTGCATCTTTTTTTTTGGGCTATGTACTCCTGTACCTGCGCAGAGCGTTCGGTGGCGGAGGGGAGGCGGAGGTGGAGCGATGGAGCTTTGGAGCTATGGAGATATGGAGCGATGGAGCGATGGAGCTGTGGAATTGACTGCGGAGCAAGTGGAGCTGTTTCCTCTCAATGTTTATATATTTTTCAGCATCGGTCCTTGTTAGGGGTTTCGAACGTTACATTTTTCATTAGTGTCTGTTTGGTCCTGTACCTGTGTGATCATCTATTTCTGTATTTATTAATATTTACCATCGATGATCCTATCTTCGCTGGTTCTGTCATCGCTGTTTGGCAGTATACTTCTGCATCTTCTATCGTTTTTCTTTTTTTTTCACCTGTATTTTTCGTCATTAGTCTTGGCATTTTATCATCGTTGGTGGTGGGCTATATTCCTCTGCATCATTTTATCTGTAGTTGTTTTCATTAGTTCTACTTTTATTCATCAGTGTTGGTGTGTACTTCTGTTTATATTTTTCGTCATTTCTTCTACATTTTTTCAGCGTTGGTTGACTGCATACTTCTGTATTTATTCTGTACTTTTCGTCATTGCTCCTGCAACTTGTTCATCGTTGGTGGGAACGTATACTTCTGCATCTTCTTTCATTATTTCAGCGTTGGTTGACTGCATACTTCTGTATTTATTCTGTACTTTTCGTCATTGCTCCTGCAACTTGTTCATCGTTGGTGGGAACGTATACTTCTGCATCTTCTTTCATTATTTCAGCGTTGGTTGACTGCATACTTCTGTATTTATTCTGTACTTTTCGTCATTGCTCCTGCAACTTGTTCATCGTTGGTGGGAACGTATACTTCTGCATCTTCTTACATTATTTCTGTATTTATTCTGTACTTTTCGTCATTGCTCCTGCAACTTGTTCATCGTTGGTGGGAACGTATACTTCTGCATCTTCTTACATTATTTCTGTATTTTTTTTCATCGCTGGTTCTAACATTTGTTCTTACTTGGTGGGGGTGTATACTTCTGTGAATGTGCGTGGGCATCTGTTCCTTTATTTATTCATATTATTCGTTATTGATTCTACATTTTTTGTTGTGGGGTGTGTATTTATGTAGCTTCCTGCATTTTCTTTCATCGGCCCCTGTATCGTTCTGAGTGGGGCATTTTTTCTGTTACTTAATTTGTTCGTCATTATTTCCACATTTTCTCATCGTTGCGAGCTGCATACTTCTGTATTTTGTATTTATTCTGTATTTTTCGTCGTTGGTCCTGATATTTTCTCATCGTGAATGGTGATGTATACTTCTGCAAATGTTGGACTAATACTTCTCATTTTAATTGGGGTATGGCGAGGTTTATGTCACTTTTTTTAATCGTTTAGTATGCCTGGAATTCTTTTTTCATTGGCTCGTCATTGAGGAATCTACCTGCTTTGTGTTGGCGGTGTCAATGTTATGATGTATTTGGCATGTTTTGTTACACTGGGGTTTTCAACATTGGAGATTTAACGTCCTCATAAGGAGCTGTCGCTTACAAACGTTGCGTACAAAAACCAATCATCTTCTTGGGGTGTGTGCGTTGTCGGAACCCACCTATATATTATGGAAATATTCGTTGTATCAAAAATAAAAATTTAAAGACTTTTTAAATAAATAAAAACAACTCTGTAATATGTAGTCCTCGGTCCAACGTCCGAGGAACTGCTCACATGGACTGATTATAGCCATATGGGTGATAAGCAAGAGGGAGACGGCGCATGCCCCCGCAAAAAAGTTTGTTTTTAAATAAAATTTTTATAAGAAATTTTTTAAATAAAGTAAGAGCATACGGAGCGGTTGCGACTAAACGCTAATACACTAGCATTATCTAGGTAATGTAAACATAATAATTTTTTAAATAATACTTTTTCAGGGAAATTATAAGGGAAAAAGGGACATGTTTAGGGAAAAAGAGAAATTTTTAGGGAGAAAGGGAAATTTTTAGGGGAAAACCAGCAACGGTCATAAGCTTTTTTGAAATACAATTTTTAAAAGAATTTTTAAATAAAAATGTATTTAAGGGAAATTTTAAGGGGAAAAAACGGAAATTTCGAGAGGAAAAGGGAAGTGTGGAGGGTAAAAAGGGAACATGGCCGTTAGGGTTAGCAACTTTTTAATAAACAAATTTTTTTAAACCATTTTTTAAATAAAAATTTCTCGATGGATGTTTTTAAATTAAGAATTTTTTATAACTAAATTTTTTAAATATAAATCTTTTAACGATTTTTTTATTTTTTAAACAAAATTTTAATTTAACTTTTAATTATTACCTTTTTTATAAATTTTTAATAGATTTTAAAATTTTTAAAGGATTTTTAAATGAAATTTTAGTTATAATTTTTTTTTGGAATTTTTTCACATTTTTTTTGTAATTTTGGGGTCAGAGGTTACGGAGGCCAAGGTCAAGGTAAGGGGTCAAGGTCATCTAAGATGGCGGACGGGTGACGCAACAATATGGGGGCCAGGCGAATCCGAATCCGATTTCACAATCCCTTGTGTCTCAAGCTCCTAAATATTACTACTCACGTGGTCAATACGTAAAGGAAATCTGCACGTCACATAGGACATTGTAGTACAGGCCTCGAGTAAATATTTTCGCGAAAAACAGGTGGCCCTTAATATAGAACTGAAATACAGCTAATCTAAGACGAGCCATTCTTAACTGCAACGTGAACACAGCTACGATTTTATGGAAAAATTAGACACAGAGTTAAGGCAAAGTAAACATAACACGGGCGTTAACTTCGATGTGAACATCACAAGTCAAAATTTAACATTCCTAAGAATTATGTACGTACATGATTTTAGACACAGGACGTGAATGAGGAAGCACATTTTTTATTTCGATTCAGTGTTGGCTGCACCGTCACTGTATACTTCCTCCTTCTCCCGCCGGGATTAAGGTTCGACCTATCCCCTTAAGGAGAAATACTTCGTTACGTATTACAATTTCAGTTTCGCCGCGATCATTGGGAATTTTTGACTATAGAAAATTTACATTTTACGAATTGTTTAAGATTTATCTTCTTAGTTTTTACTACACGTTATTTGGTATAGGCTGTTCACGGTAAAGTGAGCACTACTTTTCAAGGCCCTTCTAAATTTTTCCTTTCATCCAATTTCCATCTTCCTGCTGCTTTTCATTATAAACATTGCAATGTGACCAATAAACACAATGTATACATTTTACCACCCTCAAAATTTAATGCCAGAGGCTGCAATAAGAGATATTCATTTGTGGTTAATGCTTGTTGGGAGGGCCTTAAAAACGATTCACTTTACCGCGAACAGCCTGTAGTTGTAAACAGCCAGGAAGATATTTACATGTTAAAGTTTATATTATGCTATTTGTAACAAAATTCTTCGTTAAAATTTCGGATTTCATATATGTACTGCAGAATAAGGCAAATATCTTCTGCAATGACATATTTTAAAAATTTTCTTCGCAGAAACATGAATCAGCATGTAATGAAATAATGCTATATTGTTGGTAAGACCAAGCCTCAATATACCCATGATTGTCAACCATATTCTAGAGGTTTTCCTCAGCGAATATTTTAACTTGTCATTTGATGGAAGCTTGTCCGTTCCATCCCACTCACTCCTTCAACCCTCGTCGATAAGTGAGAAAACAGAAATGACAGACGAAATAATTGTTGTTTTTACTAAGGCAAATTGATTAGACATGTCCTTGGTGCAACAAGACGAGCAGAACAGTGGAGTGTAGTTGTGTGCATTCACGTTTTTGCTAACGTCTGTTCACAGTCAGATGATCGACTCTGGAAGGCAAGACTTGATTGTTGTCTTCTCTGATTGTGATGCGCCACACATAAAGGTTGTTCACGATTAAGTGAGCAATCTTGATATTGACCTTAAAAAAAGTCACTGCTCCTACCTGCATATATTTTAATGGGCTTTTCGAGTCACATGCGCCCAGTAAAGTTGGTAACGATGGAGGAAAAGTAGTTCCATATCTTCACGTCAAATAAAAAGTTTTTTGTAACCATTTGTGATAACTTAAATTATTTCTTTCGCTTTCGGTTTTTTATATGCATCTAAGTGTAAAAATTACCAGATTTGTAACATTTACTTTTCTAATAATTCCACATTTTCGCCTGACCGACGCATGAACAAAGTGGTGACGCCAATGGCAATGTTAATCTCACATAAGGCGGGAGAATACACTACGTGCACACAAGTAGATCTTAAGCAGGGCTTTCAAAAGTGCTCATTTTACCGTGACAGCCTATATATGCAAGTATTCTCTGGCTCCACTATAGCTAGTGGCTCCTGTTTTTCGCGAAAAGATTTCCCGACAAGTTGTGTTCCAAATCACTTTAGTTCAGAACTAATTTTGTAGTTGGATCATTTGAATTGTTACGTATGATATTTGTCTGCCTGTGAATCACAGACAGTCAGTATCGGAACAACGTTATCCTGATTGGTTCACTCATGTAGCAGACAGTCTTCACATTAAGACAAGCGACCAATAGCCGAACGATGACTGGAAGTGTGTACATAGAATGTTGAAGTCTAGCCTAGGCGTAAATCTTATCGCCAAAAACAGGTGGCAGTAACTACACACACTGTAAAAAAATTTTCTGGTAAACTTCCTAAACTGTAATGGAAGTTTTTAACCTATCCAGTGTATGGAAATATTACCACACATCAAGCTACAGACATAGGAATGTTTAGCGTCGCTGCAGTACAAAGTTGGGAACTTCGCTACGCATTTGACTGTTTCCTGAGTAAATGTAGGAACGCTACAGTGAATGTACAGCATGGCCATTCCTGCTTTCTCACTAAGCGTGTACACTGCTATGGCTCATTTCGGAATATTTTTTTTAGAGTGTATAGCTCTATAGCTCGGCCAACACTACCATGAATATTTATTTGCATGAAAATATAACTGTCCCGATGCATCGTTATTTTCATCGGGATTTTTTCTACGAAATAACTAGAGCCACCTTTTTTCGAGAAAAGATTTATGCGCTGGTTAGACTTGGATCTCTTACGTGCGCTCTTGCAAAATTTCCTTCGGCTGTTGGCCACGTGTCTGTGTGAGAAGACATTTTTTACTCGACTGGGCCAATCAGAATAAATTTGCCGTGACACTGAAGGTCCGTTATTGACTGGCAGAGACATAATATGCTTGGGAGTTAAAATCACCCAATCATGATACTGGTTCTGAATTAACGTATTTTGGAATACGACTACTCATGGTGTCTTTTCGCAAAAAAAAAAACGGCCAGAGAAATAACACAAATCATAGAGATTTTTCGTTGGTACATATAAAAAAGTTTTGTGTGGTATCCAAAACTAACACGATGGATGTACATTTTGGTATAGGTTGTTCAAGGTAAAATGAGAACTTTTGAAAACCCTGCTTAAGATCTACTTGTATACATGTTGTGTGTTCTTCCACCGTATGTAAAATTAACATTGCCATGGGCCTCATCACTTTATTCATGCGTCGGTCAAATGAAACTGTGAAATTATTAGAAAGGTAAATAATATATCAATCTGCTCATTTTTACACTTCGATGCATTACTACGAACATAAAACCAGATAAATAATTTAAGTTATGACAAAAGGTTACCTAACACTTTTTGTTCGACGTTAATATATGGAACTACTTTCTCCTCCATGGTTACCAACTTTACTTTACACATGTCACTCATTGCACCCGTTAAAATATATGCAGGTAGGGGCATAAACATTTTTCTAAGGTTGATTTCAAAAGTGCTTACTTTATCGTGAACAGCCTTTACATAAGAAATTAACATGTACCTAATTGTAATAGGTCAACCTGAGACCGCGTTGACCGACAGTCGGCCAATGACGAAAGTGTGGGGCGCTGTTGTCCAATAGGAGAGCGATAATTAAGAGTAAAGATCAATAGAACACGGCGAGGGGCACAGAAGACTATCTTCTACCTTGTCTCTAACGACAGCAGCAGCGTGCATGGCACATGACTGTCACACGTGGCTGTTCGTTCACACGGGCCATGTTTAGAACTAGTGATTTTTCGCGAAAAAAATATGAGTAGACGGTAGACTTCTACACTATAAGCACTCAACGGTAGTTTGTCTGTTGCCATTGTCTGCTTGAGAAGGCGTTTACATATTCGACCGGGCCACTCAGAATTCGGCAACATGGGCACCGTTCCTACGTGATTCGTGTGCAGGCAGTGAACAAGTGTAAAAAAAAAATGTAATTCAGCCAATCAAGATAAGTATACGAACCGACAGTGTTTTGAAATATAACTTGTCTAGTGACCTTTCCGCGAAATTTCGCTACCCCACAGCCATATTTTCGTCTGCACCGTTGCGGCGTTCGGTTGGAATTATTAGCACCACGCTGATTTATTCATGACTCACAACCATAGTTCCTAATTAAAATCACGTTACATTTCAGTATTCACATTTCAAACATCTAGCAGCAAATATTTCATTAATATTAAAATATATACTATCACATTTTTATTACGTTAAGCCAACCATTCCCATCCTTGGATGCGGTTGTATGATTTCTATTGAAGAGAATTTCGTTCGATTTTACTTCGGCCTTACTTCTGTTGTTACCTTCTCTCTGATTGGCTGTTATCTGACCACGCCACAGCTCTCCTCCAGCCAGCAATGGCGAACGAGAGCCAACCAGGATAATTTTCTTTCGTTCACGTGTTTTATAACATTTAATGCTCTAGGGAACAAACGAACAGTAACAATACAAGTGGAATACTAAAATATTCTCTTAAGCAAATGAAACCTAACTTACACATGATCTCTATGTCAATAAACTAGTCAAGTAACGAAACATTATAATGCTCTTTGTTTAAACTATATAATAAAGCTTAATTTGGAAATTATATTAAATGAATTGTCAACCTCTCATAGACAAATATATTATCTAGGACCAAAGCTATACACAATACCTGAAAAACCGCAATGTTACATAAACCCCCCTCGATTTGGAGCTAACCTAACCGCAATGTTACATAAACCCCCCTCGATTTGGAGCTAACCTAACCGCAATGTTACATAAACCCCCCTCGATTTGGAGCTAACCTAACCGCAATGTTACATAAACCCCCCTCGATTTGGAGCTAACCTAACCGCAATGTTACATAAACCCCCCTCGATTTGGAGCTAACCTAACCGAAACGTTACATAAACCCCCCTCGATTTGGAGCTAACCTAACCGCAATGTTACATAAACCCCCCTCGATTTGGAGCTAACCTAACCGCAATGTTACATAAACCCCCCTCGATTTGGAGCTAACCTAACCGAAACGAACCTAAGCGTCAATTCACTATCATTTCTGCAACAGGTTTTTACAGTTAAATTCATGAAAATTTACAATACCGTAATTCTATATAATTATGTTACAATATTGTAACAGTACATTAATATGAAAACAATACACTGACTTACTATATTTGCCCTAGGACTTCTTCAGTTGCAAAAAGTATTTCTTCTCAATAACTCTTAACAAGTCAATTTTACCTAACTTCGTATATATCCCCTTTCGCAACACATCGTACCATTATTTTATTAACCTACAAACATTTACATTTGCATAAAGATAATTTAAAAAATATATATATTTTTTGCTTTTTGTCTGCTAACAGTTCTTTTGTTCCTTTCAGTACTTATCCCAATTTACATTTTATTTATTTAAAAAAATATCACAATTATAACAACAGTTTTTCTCGAAGTATTGAATGTACATATATACGTACGATTAAATACCGTAATCATTTCTACCCTTGGTCTATGTATCTTCATATACTTAAAAAATCTTTTTAAAAATTTTACAAGTTAGGTAATGTTTCATGTCACATTTTTTGGCGTACCTAAACCATCCAAATAACAAAGAAATAACAATAACATTATAACTCAGTTTCAATTACATTTTTCTTTATGTTTTAATATGACTTTTTCTTTAACAATTTATCTATGGTTATTTTACTCCAGTTTCTATACTACCTCTTGTATCCTATAATCTTTGTATGTATATGTGTATATATATATATATATATATATATATATATATATATATATACACACACACACACACACACACACACACAGTAAAACCCCGTTAAGAAGTTCCCATTTAAGAAGTTTTTCTGCTTAATAAGTTGATAATTTTTCACCTTGTCTGTACACACAAATGTAAGTTGACCGTATTAAAAAGTTTTCCTGGTTAATAACCATTATTTTTTTAGTCCCTTCAGAAACGTCTTAACAGAGTTTTACTGGATATGCATATATATATGTATGTGTGTGTGTATATATATATACACACACCCGCGCGCGCGCGCACACACACTGTTTTCTTACTAATACATTTCTTAAGAGTATCTATACTAAAATATTTGCTCAAATGAAAAATTAAAAAAATTACTTCTCATATATTATTATTTTATGTTTTTTTTTTTAAATAAAACCATTACTTTCAATACATTAATATTTTAAACATGTTTACTGAATTAAAATCCCTATCTCTCTTACATTATAAACATATTATGGATAATTATTTTCCCATCGTAATTTGTGAATTGTCGGTGTTTATTAATTGATTTTTTTCTTCTTGTTCTATTTCCTACCCTACTTATATGTGTCCTTTTCCCTTCTTTCTTACCTCACTTCCTTTCCCATGCAGTTTTCTTTTCCCTACTGCATTCTCTTTAACCCTCTTCTCTTTTTTATTTATTTTCCTCCTTACCTTCTCCATACATTACTTCATTGACTTCACTTTAAGCATCTTTTTTCTTTTCCTTTTCCCCATTTGTTTTCTGTTTTTGTGTGCCTCAACAAATTCTGCCCGTATCGTTTTCTTCAAACTCACCCCATTTCTGAACGTCTTTCTCTGCGTTTCATCCGAATCCCTCCATGACTTCTTTCTTTTTTCATTTTTCCTGACTGTAATTCTAATCTTGGATGTATATTAAAAGTTTACCCATCCATCTTTCTTACATTTTGTACTAGTTTTGAATGTCTGTTCCTTGTGTTTATCTAACAGCCCTCCCCCTATTTTTTCAACATTATTTTACGCTCGCTTTTTATTTAATTGGTTCCTGATTATTTACAATTTTTTTTCCACAACTCTTTCAAAACCTAGACTCTCATTTGTATTCAACACACCCTTATCATCTAATGATACCGAATCCTGTTTGCACATCACCTCCGCTTTACATTTGCATTCATTGCTCCTGTTTATTTACTTCCACCCTGTCATTTTGTTCAAATTTTTTGTAATTTAAATTTTTTTCCGTTTGCCTTTGATTTTGTTCACTAATTTCAATTTTTTTCCTAAGATACTTACACCCATTTGTATTTCTTTCTCTATACGTAACTCGTTCATCTTCTCAAAAAAAACTATATAAAATAATATAATTCGTTTTCAAAACATTTTGCAGCTATTAAATTCAATAATCATATATACATATCTATTCAATCATTAATTATATCATTAATACTTCGTTTATCAACCCCAACCAAGGATGGGCGTGACATTGTGTTATTTCATATTTGTACCAACTTGTAATCATAAACATTATATGAAACTACCTTCTCCATCAGATAAAATTATTTAGGTCACATGATTTATTTCTTTGCAAAATGTCTTGTTAAAGTCAAAATTTTACTATTTTTATAATACACAAATAAATCAAAAAGTTTGCAAATAATTTCACGAAGGCAACTAAAGATCTTCTTTTAATTAATTTTAAGTTTTGTTTAGCTAAAGTTATTTTACAAAAATCATGGGCCAGCTACAAATAAAATATATGCAAGAACTTCCTTATTTTCAGCAATTTTATTGAAATTGCAAAAACGATTCCTTGTATGATTTTGTAAATGTCTTGATGTAGCACTTGGTATCTTCTTTCAGTGATAACTATCTAGTTTCTGAACGTAACTTAGTTTTCATTATTTGTACATTTCTAAGATTGTAGCATTAGGACTTTGATGTGTAACAGTGCAAAGTCTATGAGCCCAAGAAATTTTTGTGAGGAAAAAGTAATTGTTGATAATGTCTAAAATTTTGACATTATATGTTTTAAACATAAAACAAATTTTTCTGTGACCTGCGCCCGTATGAAAGCAAGCAATTCTGTCTAACGACATACGGGATATCTGGAAACCTTCTCCTCGGTCGGCTGGCTGGGCAAGTAGAACCAACCAATATCCTTGCCAACTGTTCGGATGTGCGACAAGACTCAAAAAAGTATAACAGTAAAAAGCGGGATGAAAAACGGCCCTGAATGATTTTCGTGGAACGAATGACCGCTGGCAGTTTAAAGGATGACTGCCTAAAGCTGACTTTTTTCTTTTGTTAATTGCTCCTGGACGTCTCTGCGTGACCTGTTCAGCGACTATGATGACGACCGTGTGCATGTTGCGCGTTAAGACCGATATTACACGATACCTTCTGCCAGATTTTGTCTTGTGCGAGTTTCTATAAGGCTTGTTGTACACACAAGCCGCTATGCGAGACGCCGTGGAAGATCCCTGTTCAAATCAGCAAGGAAATTTCGAATGAATGATTGGAGAGATTTGGGCGACTCTTAACATCGACGTCTTGAGAGCCGATGAGGGTGAAGCGGGGTGAGTATGGAGCAACGCCGGAATGGAAGGGCGGAGGTAATGGGAGAACCCCGAGAAAACCCATCAACCAACAGCATCGTTCGGCACGATTACTACATGCGACCCCGCCGGGAATTTGACCCGGTTCGCCTTGATGGCAGGCGAGCGGGCTGCTATTGATAAGCTATTATAGGTAAATGGAGCGCTTTTGAAAGCCCTGCCAAAAGACTTCTTGTATGCAAATTGTATATTCTTCCATCACATGTAAAATTAACTTTTCAATGTGCCTGATCTGTTCATTAAAGCGTTGGTCAAGTGAAAATGTGAAAGTAATGTAAAACAAATCTGATAATTTCTTACGCCTATATGTATTAAAATCAGAGATCAAAAGCATTAGTTTTAGTATTCAAAAATGTTTACCCAACACTTTTAATTCAACGTTGGGACATGTGACTAAAGGCTGTTCACGGTAAAGAGAGCACTTTTGAAATCAACCTTAGAAAAATATCACTGCTCCTACTTGCGTATATTTTAACGGATGCACTGAGTGGCATGCGACCAGTAAAGTTGGTAACGATGGATGGGAAGTAGTTCCATATCTTAACGTCGAATAAAATCTGTTAGGTAACCATTTGGGACGACTTAAATTATTTCTTTGGCTTTCTGTTTTTATTAATGCGCCGAAATGTATCAATGAGCAGATTTTTAAAATATTTACTTTGCCAATAATCTCTCAGTTTAGCTTGACCGGCGCACGAATAAAGTGATGAGGCCCATGGCAATATTAATTTTACATAAGGCGGAATAATACACAGCGTGCGTACAAGTAGATCATAAGTAGGGTTTTCAAAAGTGCTCACTTTACCGTGAACAGCCTATACATTGCCTACCTCCGTCGTTAACAACTTTACACGGCGTCCAGTATCAGTCAGTTTGCTCGTTAACATATCTGCAGGTAGCAAACGGGGAGGTCGATGTCAAAAGTGTCCAGCTTACATTCAACAACCTGTATATTCGACACACTTTGCAGAGCGTGTTGTTCATAGTAACCACTGGTCTCGCTGATAGAACTGTTGCTAGCCAGTATCTTGCCCAGGCGTAGACTAGCATATCTTAGTATTGCTTTATAACTGTTATCCGTTACATCAGCTCGACGCATACTGATGTATTTTCTTTCAGTATTCAAAAATAATACTTTGAAGTCACCAGCGCATTTGCTTGATATTTTACAAATATTGGCAAGTGTTTAAGCTGTTCCCAAAGTGTCGTTTTTCTTGTCCGCAGTCAGCAGTAAAAGAAAAATGCCTTCTTCGTCTGTATTATTCGTCTTTGTCAAATTTTAAAGCTATATTAATGAATTTCAACATCACATACGTTTAATTAAACAAGTTTCAAGTAGTGTCTACAGTCTGTAATTGTAATGTGATTGGCCAATTTCGAAGGATGGTATGGGACCTGCCACGGAAAATAGGACAGGTCCTATTAAGGATACTGTCCAGTGCAAGGAATCAATGCCCACATATTAAACATTTTTTCCAGCGCTTTACAAAAAATTGTTTGCAAACTAACTAACAATAATTTTTTTGTAATAATGCAAGTAAAATATGGCATCTTTATAACACGGTAACATAAAAAAATAATTTCTGCATGTCCTCCACGTTAGTAATTAGTTTAAAATTTACAGTACTTGATTGTTATAATTCAGCTTCAGTTTTACACCTTCCACAGTGACCTGTTGTTAAATGTGATTTAATTTTCATGTGGTGTTATGTTGTGGAATAATCTTGACAGCTTATTTACAAAAACAATTATTTGTAAAAATACAAAATTGTTTTATACTGCTGTGCTTTGTGGTATATGATTTATGAAAGTTACTCTATCTCTCGTTTATGAATGGTTGTTGCTGATAAAGGTTGTTTGCGATGATATAAGAAGATTTTTAATCAACCTTCGATAAATGTCACTGCCGCTGTCTGCGTATATTGTAACGGTCTCGCCTAGTGTCGTGTGGGCTGTAAAGTTGGCAACGACATGCGGAAAGTAGTTCCATGTTTTAACGTTAAATTAAAAGTATTAGGTAAACATTTGCGAATAATGAAATAGTTTATTTTATTTTCTGTTTTGTAAATGCGTGTAAGTGTAAGAATGACCCAAATTGTTAATATGCTGACTTTTGTAATAATTTCAGTTTCCCTTGACCGACGTAGAAGTAAAGTAATCAGACCCATGACAATGTTAATAACACATGCGGTGGAAGAATACACAATATGAATACAAGTAGACCTTTGGCAGGACTTTCAAAGATGCTAAGTTAACCGTGAGAAGCCTATATACAACACCTAGCACACATCCCGTCGCACGATGGCTGCGGGTAATACGTTCGACGTATGTGTAATAATTTCATACTTCAATGTATGACTTCAAATGTTGCAAACAATATTTTTTTTAAGGTGTTGTGTGTACTTAACCGTTCCAATTCACACGTCTACGATCGCGAGCAAGCAGCGTTGGAAGGTACAATTACCGCACTCTGGAGTAAAATTCACGTACATAGCGGTGGAAAATCCCATACACGGATGGGAAAATTACATTTCGATGCGTGCATCTCTTCAGCATTGCCTCAACAGCTAAGTGGGAGGACGGACGGAAGAAAATCCCTAACACACTAACAATCTTTATTACTGTCATATTGTCGTTGTGGTGCAATGAATAGGATCGGCCTATCGTGATAGAGATCCATGGTTCGCGCCCATCCACCAGCGAATGTCAAGTATTTTAGACTTGACGATTCGGTTTACTATTCGTCAGAGAATATACGTAAAAATAAAAATTTACTTTACTAATACCCCGTGCATTTTTTAATATAATTTTCTACTAAAATATAGTTAATATGACCTTACTTATATGGGATTTCCCCCCACTTTTGTCAGGTATATTTTCGGTATGATTGGGGAATAGTACCATATTTGCTATATAAATTTATTCCAAATTCGACAAGGAATTTTACCTTGCATGTAAGGTAATTTAACCTCAATTTTTTTTACAGTGAGGATTTTCGCCGGACGATGCCGCTGGTCGGCGGGTTTCCTCGGAGATCCTCATCGATTCTCAACACTTCGATGTTAAGAGCCGTCCAAATCTCCCCTTCACTCTACACAAGTACAGTGCACACAAAAATACTACACGACTGCAACACTTAAACTCGTAAATGAATTAGTGTCCGAATAGGTCTAGCTGGCACAGCAGTTAGCAGTCTCTTCGTTTGTCACAGCCAATCAGATTTAGGGTTTGTGTTCGACTATGGCGATATAAACCTCTCACAGCCTACAGAAGTGACATAGATCACGACTCAGTTACTCCAGGGGGGAATATCACAGTTCCTCAAGCCCCACTATGTACAGTGTTAGCTAGATACGACCTTCCTGTACATTGCGTGGATAATAATGTGTGCGCCAGGTCTGAGCAAGTAAACAATTAGATTTTTGGTCTACGCCTGTTAGTCCAAAATAACTTTCCGGCCAAATGGCGCCTCCACTCCACCAGAAGTTTCTGTACATTTCACGAGCAATTCTTTGGAAAAAAAACCAGTCACCAAAAATTTTCTCGTGCCACTAAAAGTAAAATATTGTATCTCTACGAAACACTGTTTAAGTGTCCCACCTGCCTGGGTAAGTTTTCTCCTTTCTTTGGCCGAAAATCGCGGTAGCTATAGGGGTCACACTGGCACACGCTACATGAGCGCCATCGCCTCTACGCTCAGGACAATGAACTGGCACGCAGTGTTCTCGTAGCGCTACGTCTACATATGGCACTTTCAGAGATAACCATATCATTTTAAAGACAAAAAGTCTGTAGCAAAGTTAAATACAGGCTCCTATCGTAGTTTGGCCTATGTCCGGCTAGTAAGTTTTAAGATACGGCAGTCTGAAAAAGCGGTTTTAACTATATTGGGGGGGGGGGGGGGGTCCCACAACAACATTTACATCACGTGGGGTAACTTTGAAAGTACCATTCCGTCTTTTCGGAGGTAAACATACTGGTGGCACGTTTAAAGTTTGATCAAGAAAACCAGGACTTCAAACTCTTTTCAATGCAGTTGAAGCCCTGGGCAGGCCGAACTCTGAGGGGAATGGTGCATGAAAGCAGTATATTTATCCTATTTTCGATATGTCGTTTTCCAAAGAGTTTATTGAAATTTTGGTTCAACAAGACGTAAATAATAATTTTTAACGCTTTTTTTGCGTTATTAGATTTTCACTGCCTTCATTATTCTCGGAGTACTGATGGAAGAAATTAAAGAATTTTTTTTCTTTTCTTCAATTAGAGCTCCAAGAACAACGAACGCCAGAGAATTTTTAACCAAGTAATAAGATGTTCAAAATTGTTATTTATGTCTCGTCAAACCAAAAATTTCGAAAAATCCCTTGTAAAACAAATTGTGATAAGGATTATATAAATATACGATTTTCGTGCACCAATGTAACATACGGTATCGTTTACGTATCTTAATGTTCATGACAAGTTCAAAGTCTTTGGTACTCGCTTGCCAAAAATTCAAGTTTAGTAGCATTCCACACTAAAGCATTATGCACTTTGCTCTTATTCACATGCAGTGTTGCAAAACATAATCTTGAGAGTTAGTTTCCAAAGATCTCTTTACGAAAATACAAATATTCTTTAGAGTGTAGGATCTACTCCCGACGAGTACCCGGTCTCCGGGCAGAAGGCAACGGCAAACCACAGAGCACTGTGCTACTCTCCTACCTTGAGTAGTTGCGACGTCCATCATGATGGCCAGTTAGGAGGAGGAGGCTGCGAGGCTGAACTCCGCTCACTGAGCTCTCACAGCCGACAACTCCGTATTTATAACCGCACTCGCCGGTTCTGTCGCGACTCTCAACTGTCAAGTATGGCCGCCCGCCCGTACATTGCACTTCCCATTATACGCTGTTCACGGTAAAGTGAGCACTTTTTAAGGCCCTCCCAACAGGCATTTACCAATAATTAATATATCTTATTGCAGCCTCACGCATTAAATTTTGAGGGTGGGAAAATGTAGGCTATACACTGTGTTTATTGGTCATATTATATATTAATGTTTATATTAAAAACCAACAGGAAGATGGAAATTGGATGAAAGGAAAAATTTATAAGGGCCTTAAAAAGTGCTCACTTTACCGTGAACAGCCTATAGAACGCTACATCACGTAATTGTAGCAGCGTGCGAATCAATCGGAGGACGCAAGGCAACTCCCCTCTACTCAAATGTTTTATCTCGCTCTTGCAAAGCCCCTGGCACACTGTCAAAGTTTCCGTCAGACTGCTTCCAAATAAATTTTGTCAAATAAAGTTGAACAGTTATGACGTCATTGAAACGTCACAAACGCAGCCATATTTTTCTGAAAAAGTTGGATGGCTTCAGTTTCCATCAAACGTTTGAAAATTGCACCGGTCCTAAAACTCACTTGATGATTGACGTTCTCAGCCAATCAGAATTGCGCACGACAAAAATGGACGTCAAGAAACTTAAAATAATGAACAATTGCAGAGAACGAAGTAAGTTATGAAGACCATTAATTTATGTAGAAGCTGTCTGCGCATGAATGTTATTTGAAGTGAATATTGCACGTAAAATTGCGAACTCAGAGGCATTAAATTTTATCGTGCAGGAAACATATCTTATAAATTAAACTTTAATTTATAATTTATTAAAGAAACGAACATAAATTACAATATTACTGACTTTTCTTCCTGTAATGGACATCATGGAAAAATAAAAGCAATATCTCACTATGAAAAAGTTTTTTAAATAATACTACAATTTAAGATTCTCCCAATAAAAAAAAATTGATTGTGTGGCACATTTTCAAACACATTCAAAATTATTTGAAAAAAATTGTTGGAAGGAAAAATTTGATAGCCGTATTTTGTCCTCAAATTTATTCTCAAATATAGTTGAAGGAAAAATTTTGACAATGTGATAGGGGCTTAAGAAAATAATTTTCTTGGAAAAGGGTAATAATGCATAATGAGTGACGAAACTAATCGCCTTCACGTTTTAATTACAACAATGAAGTTGATGACTACTTCATATGGAAAGTACTTGCCCGAAAAAAACACACGTTGTTGCTGGAGACTGCGATGCAGTGACTGTAATCAAAACCCAGGTTTTCAATCTAGCGTGAAATTTCATGTCGCCCTTGGTTTCATTCATTTCACACTAGGTACTCCACATGACGCACTAGCTCAATTTGCCTTCGTCATATGCAACTTGCTGAGCACGCATGTACGTGAAGTTGCCGACTACCGGCGCTCTTTTGCTAACTTCTATTTACCTTTAAAAATACTACATGAATTAGCGGAACATTTTGCTATAAGGGTTTATTGTTTATATAAGCACAGAGATGTCATGGATTGGATTTCGACATTTAGTTTAAAAATACCTTATAGATATATAAACGTTTAGGATGGCAAATACACAGGACACTTTCTACGTGAAGTGAGTATTAAGGGAGATATGAGTTCTTTAAATCCGAGTTTCTGGACCGTACGTAAGAGAAAATCTGAATTGAAGTAAAATAAATCTTTCTGAAGAATGTGTTATTTTATTGGGACCTTCAATCTGAGAGCAAACTTTCATTAATACATCCCGCCGTTATGAAGTTGTTATTGTAAACTATATTTTTTACCGCAGCGAATTATGCACCTTTGAAACTGGTTTATTGCGAAAATTGTCCTCTTGTTGGAACCGACCAGAGCTCACCGTTTTCGTGTAAAACGCACACAAAATGTCGGCGACAGCGAGACAGCTCAAGGCGCGTAGGCGATACCAACACTAGGGAACCGCATATTGACTGTTGCCAGAAACAAACAGGCAACTCCATTACCGTTAGCTTATTGTACATGTTGTTAAAGGCTGTTCACGATCAAGTGAGCGCTTTTGAAATCAACCTTTAAAAAATGTTCCTGCCCCTGCCTGCATTCATTTTGACGGACGCACTGAGCGACATGCGCCCATTCAAGTTGGTAACGATGGATGGAAAGTAGTTCCATGTCTTAACGTTGAATAAAAAGTCTTAGGTAACCATTTGTGATAACTTAAAATTATTTCTTTCGCTTTCTGTTTTTTTTTAATGCACCGAAGTATAAAAACGTGCATATTTGTAAAATATTTACTTTACTAATAATTTCACAGTTTCACCTGACCGACGCATGAATAAAGTGACTAGGCCTATGGCAATGTTAATTCTACATAAGGCGGAGGAATACACAACGTGCATACAAGTAGATCTTCAAAAGTGCTCGTTATACCTTGAACAGCCTATAACAGTAAGTGTTGAAAATATACAGCAGCGTTTGTGCAATGGGTAGAGTAGCGTGCCACAGGCGTATGCACGTATTATTGTCCACGTGCTACGTTTTACACACAATATATCCGTCCTAGGAAGTTGCAGCTAGAGGGCCATTATTATAAATTACAACATAGTACTCAATAAATCCACATCAAACGTTCATATATCCTGACGGTTAAAAAATGGTCTGCAATAAGGTGGTGTCTATCCATGTTTATTTTCGCTTCCTTTTTGTTCGGGACGATTGTGGAACGCGTTAATTATTTGACCAAATTAACAAAGTTCCGAACTCCGTTCCTTTCTTCTGTGAACTAGAATGATAAATTGCGTTCCCATTTAAAATCGCAAAAAAATAAATAAAATAAAATAAAACTTATCTGCAAAATTTTTAAAATTTAAATAAAACTAACGTATTTCCATAACAACTCGGCGAGAACACAGCCATGTTCATAATGTAAGAGATAAATTCAATCCTGTCGGTTTGGCAGCTATGACTTGTTGGCAGTTTGCGAGTTGTGTATGTTTGCAAGTTTCTAGCTTTTTATTCTGTAAAAGTGAAACACAAAAGTGAGATTGGATAATGTGGTTGAAGTAAACTAAAATAATCAACTTTGTCATGAACCGGTTTAGAAAAAAATATTTTCGTTTCTTAAAACCTGAACAATTGAACTGCGTCGTGCAATTTATGCCGATCTTTGCTGAAGATCTTAATTATTACAAGGAATTCTTCGTCGAATTTGAGGCGACACATACAAGATAGTAACGTACTTGTAAATCATTCTTTCTGATTTGTATATGAATTGGAAAATCCCAAAAATTACAATAATTTCACAGATAAAATTCATTATTTACCACTCCAATAAATAATATGACTGTAGGGGGAATCATTACCATTTCAGTAATTTGACTTAGACATAATTTCCAGACACGCGAACCATGCCTCTTATAATAGCTAGCTGAAATGCATAGAAAACTGGTGGTCTGTATGTTTTTTAGGGCGATTACTTGGTAAAGAATTTTGCCATAGTAAATTTCATGCAAGTAAAGACATGAATTGTCCTGAAACAGCTCAACAAACCCACGAGCATGATTCGAAACAAATTGTTTACTCTGGGAAACGTCGGAGAACCGACACACTGCAGCCATTGCTGGACTAACACAAGGCGGTGGGGGCAGTGTTTTGGCTTGGGGTATGTTTTCGTGGCATTTTCTAGGTCCCATCTTCCCTGGTCCCCAAACAGCCTCCATCTCAATCCAATTGAACCTCTGTGGGACCTTCTCGATCATCATGTTCGCAGTCTGTCTCCTCCGCTACTCGTCCTTCAACAGTTGTGGGACATACTGTAGATGACATGCCTCCAGGTACCAATGGAGAACTATCAGCACCTGACTGAGTTACTGCCAGCTCGTCTAGCTGCCATCCGTGCTGCGAAGGCCGGTTACTCAGGATACATAATAATGTGATTTGACATTGTATATATTCATTTTTATTAATGGAAAGGCTTTTGTAATATATAAAACAGTACATTACGATAGGTTTGTATATTTTCACACAAACATCATATCACGAACTGAGGTGCTTATCTTATAAATATTATTGCAGCCAAAAGTTGGTTCTCTTGTTAAAACATTATAAATGTCTATGTTTCAAGGAGCTAATTTAACTAGCTCAATAATAAACTATGCAGTCTGTTAATTGTATGACACGTCAATCCGTCAAATAAAACATGACGTATTTTTGGGGTGCCGATTAACTTCTTAAAAGTGTTGCTCTACTCCATTGAAGGTATATTCACAATTTTTTAACGTATCTCTGAAATATCACTACAGGTTGAACGTGTTAGTCTGATTCTTTATAAAGTATATTTCAAGCATTTAAGAGAGTTATTGAGATTAAAATCTAACGTTTCCCATCAAGTTAAACTTGTTTATCATTTCATTTATAAGGTTTATTTCATAATCGATATAAGTTTTAAAAAAGTGACAGCAGTGCTATGTTGTCAACGGCTAATGAGAAACAGTTCATGTGTTAAATATTATAAAACTGTATTGGTATGCTGCTTTTAAAGTGAGTGTTTTTATATAAACATTTACAGTTTTATGAGGCGATGAATTGGGTGTATTACACTGTTACTATTAAAAACCATACACTGTTTTATTGTTTGATCAGCGCAAAATACAGTGCATAAACTTAAATTTTCCTCGTGTTTTTGTAAAGCAGGAAAAATGATAACACGTTTTTATGTGTATAAGGATACATAATGGGTATCTGAAAATGTACTATAAGCAAGGCTTCAGAGAAGTGTGAAAGAACTATAGACAGGCTTCTGAGGAACTTGACACACAACACCGTGCCTATAGTAATAAGTGTCTGTGTCATTTCTTGGTTAGAAAGTACAAGTGTAGACCTGATGATAAAGACTGAAAACAAACCATCATTTCTCATCGGCAGACTTTGCATGGACTTGGTAGTGCAAGAATTTGAAACACATGCACTGCATCACCCAATACTTAACAAATCGAGCGTGTCTGGGCGTTGATAACACCCCGTTATACTCCATTGCCATTCCACATTCCATTCATAGGTTCGAAAGATCAAAAATAAAGGCATCCTAAATGATCCATATTGCGGTTAGATCCGGATTGAGATGAACTGACACGTACGTATGTCACGACGACAGAGTGCACTAGTTGAGTAGCTGGATTTCAGTGACAACAACTGACTCATCATAGGATTTTATACCTATCCATAACTACCAACTCTCTTTGGAATGTTCATCAGATGCCAGGAAACGGAATTCCGTTCCATTCTGATGACCGCGGTGATGAAACAGTGTCGATTCCCAGTAGAGCCGTTCCCGGGATTCCGCAAGTACGAGCCATGCCGGACCATGCTGCTGTTCGACGGGTTTCCTCTAGGATATCCCGGGTTTCCCCAAGTGCGAGCCGTGACGGACCAAGCCTCTGTTCGTTGGGTATCCTCTGGGATAAGTCGGATTTCCCCAAGTACGAGCCGTACCGGACCAAGCCTCTGTTCGTCGGGTTTCCTCTGGGATTTCCCGGGTTTCCCCAAGTACGAGCCGTACCGGACCAAGTCTTTGAACGTCAGGTTTGCTCTGGAATATCCCGGGTTACCAAAAGTACGAGCCGTGCCTGACCATGCTGATGTTCGATGGGATTCCTCTGGGATATCGCGGATTTCCCCAAGTACGAGCCGTGCCGGTATAAGCCTCTGTTCGTCGGGTTTACTCTGGAATATCCCAAGTTGCCCAATGAAAAACCGTGCTGGGAACAAGCCCCATGTTCGTCGGGTTCCCTCTGGGATATCCCGGTTATCCCCAAGAACGAGCCGTGTCAGACCATGCTGCTGTTCGACGGGTTTCCTCTGGGATATCCAGAATTTCTGCAAGTACGAGTATTGCCGGACAAAGCCGCTGTTCGTCGGGTTTCCCCAGGGTTTCCCCAAGTACGAGCCGTGCAGACCATGCTGTTGTTCGACAGGTTATCACTGGGATATCCCAAGTTTCCCCAAGTACGAGCCATGCTGTACCATGCAGCTGTACTTCAGGTTTCCTCTGCGCTATCATGAGTTTCCCCAAGTACGAGCCGTGCCTGAAACAAGTCGCTGTTCGTCGGGTTTTCTCTGGGATATCACGGGTTTCCTCATGAACGAGCCGTGCTGCACCATGCAGCTGTTCGATGCGTTTCCTCTGATAAATCCAGGGTTTCCGCAAGTACGATCCATGCCGGACCTAGCAACTGTTCGTCGTGTTTCCTTAGGGATATCGCGGGTTTCCCCAAGTACGAGCCGTGCCAGACCGTGCTGCTGTTCGACGGGTTTCCTCTGGCATAACCCTGGTTTCCCCAAATACCAGCCGTACCGGACCAAGCCTCTGTTCGTAGGGTTTACTCTGGAATATCCCAAGTATCCCCAAGTATGAGCCCTGCCAGTAACTAGCCTATGTTCGTCGGGTTCCCTCTGGGATATCCCGAGTTTCCCCAAGAACGAACCGTGACAGACCATGCTGCTGTTTGACGGGTTGCCTCTGGGATTTCCAGAATTTCTGCAACTACGAGCCGTGCCGGACAATGCCGCTGTTCGTCGGGTTTCCTCTGTGTTATTGCCGGTTTCCCCAAGTACGAGCCATGCAAGTTCATGTCGCAGTTTTTCGGGTTTCCTCTGGGATAAGCCGGGTTTCCCCAAGTACGAGCTGTGCCAGACCATGTTGCTGTTCGACGGGTTTCCTCTAGGATATCAGAGGTTTCCGCAAGTACGATCCATACCGGACGAATCCGCTATTCGTCGGGTATCCTCTGGGATAAGCCAGGTATCCCCAAGTATGAGCCGTGCCATACCATGCTGCTCTTCGACGCTTTTCCTCTGAGACATCCCGGGTTTCCCCAAGTACGAGCCGTGTCGTACCAAGCCTCTGTTTGTCGTGCATCCTCTGGGATAAGCCGGGTTTCCCCAAGTACGAGCCGTGCCAGACCATGCTGCTGTTCGTTGTGCTTTGTCTAGGATATCCCAGGTTTTCACAAGTACGAGCTGTGCCTTACCATGCTGATATTCGTCTGATTCCTCTGGGATATCCCGGGTTTCACCAAGTATGTGCAGTGCCGGACCAAGCATCTGTTCGTCGGGTATCCTCTGGGATACACCGGAATTCCCCAAGTACGAGCAGTGCCGGTCCAAGCCTCTGTTCGTCGGGTTTCCTCAGGGATAAGCCGGGTTTCCCCAATTACGAGCCGTGCCTGATCATGTTGCTGTTCGACGGGTTTCTTCTAGGATGTCCAGGGTTTCCTCAAGCAAGAGCCATGCAGGACCATGCCTATGTTATTTGGGTATCCTCAGGGATAAGTCGAGTTTCCCAAGTACGAGCCGGTTAGATCATGCTGCTGTTCGGCATGTTTCCTCAGGGATATTCCAGGTTTCCCCAAGTACGAGCAGTGTTTTACCATGCAGTTGTTCGACGGGTTTCCTCTGCGTTATCATAGGTTTCATCATGTAATAGCCGTGCCAGACCATGGAGCTGTTCATCGGGTATCCTCTGGGATAAGCCGGGTTTCCCCAAATACTTGCCGAGCCAGACCATGTTGTTATTCGTCGGTTTTCCTCTAGGATATCAGAGGTTTTCGCAAGTACGAGCTGTGCCAGACCATGATGCTGTTCGTCGGGTTTCCTCTGGGATATCCGGATTTCCCCAAATATGATCCGTGTCCGGATCATGTTGTAATTCTTCTGGTTTCCTCTGACCTATCATGAGTTTCCCCAATTATGAGTCATTACGGACCAAGGCTCTGTACGTCGGATTTCCTCTGGGAAAAGCCGGGTATCCCCAAGTATGAGCCGTGCCAGACCATGGTACTGTTCGACTGGTTTCATCTAGGATATTAGAAGTTTCCGCAAGTAAGATCCGTGCCGGACCTACCCTCTGTTCGTCGAGGTTACTATGGGATATTCCAATTTTACCCCAGTACGAGCCGTGCCGGACCATAATGCTGTTCGGCGGGTTTCCTCTGGGTTATCACGGGTATCCACAACTGCGGGACGTGCCAGAACATGGTGCTATAAGACGGGTTTCCCATGGAATATCCTGGGTGTACGAGCCATGCCGGACCATGCCGCTATTCGGCGAGTATCCTCAAGGCTATCCGGGTTTCCCCAAGTTCGAGCGGTGCCGGACCATGCTGCTGTTCATCCCGTTTCCTCTGGGATATTCCGGATTTCCGGAAATACTAACCGTGCCGAACCTAGTTGCTTTTCGGCGTGTTTCCTCTTGGATATGCCTGGTTTCCGCAAGAACGAGCCTTGTCAGACCATGGTGCTGTTCAGCAGGTTTTCTTTGGGATATTCCGGTTTTCCGCAAGAAAGAGCCGTTCTTGATCATGGTGCTGTTCGGAGGGTTTACTCTGGGCTATCATGATTTTCCCCAAGTACGAGCAGAGACGAAACAAACTGTTGTTCGTCGGGTTTCCTCTGATATAAGTCGGGTTTCCGCAAGTACGAGCCGTGACAGACAATGCTACTTTTGGACGGGTTTCCTCTGGGATATCCCGTTTTTTCCGCATGTACGTGATGTGCCAGACCATGCCGCTGTTCGTCGGGTTTCTTCTGGGATATCACGGGTTTTGCGAAAGTACGAGCCGCGCCGATCGAAACCACCTTTCGTCGGGTTTCCTCTGGGATATCCCGGGATTCCCCCAGTACGAGCCGGGCCGTACCAAGCTGCTGTTCGTCGGGTTTCCTGTGAGATATCCCATGTTTCCCCAAGTACGAGCCTCGCAGGACCATGCTGCTGTTCTTTGGGATTCCTCTAAGATATCACAGGTATTCACAGGAATGGGACGTGCCGAATCATTCTACTGTTCGTCAAGTTTCCTCTGCGATATCCCGGGTTTCCGCAAGTAGGAGCTGTGCCGGACCATGTTGCTGATCGGCGGGTTTCCTCTGGGATATCACGGGTATCCACAAGTACCTGGCGTGATGGAACAGGTCGCTATTAGGCGGGTTACCCCTGGAATATCCCGGATATCTGCAAATGTGAACTGTGCTGGACCATGCTGCTGTTCGTCGGGTTTCCTCTGGGATTTCCCAGGTTTCCCCAAGTACTAACCATGCTGGACCAAGCTGCAGCTCGTCGGGTTTCCTCTGGGATATCCCGGGTTTCCCCAATTTCAAGCCATGCCGTACCAAGCCACTGTTCGTCGGGTTTCCTCTGGAAAAGCCCGGGTTTCCCTAAGTTCGAGCAGTGCGGGACCAAGCCGCTGTTCGTCGCGTTTCCTCAGGTATATCCCAAATTTCTTCAGGTACCAGCCGTGCTGGACCATGCAGCTGTTCGTCGGGTTTCCTCTGGGATATCCAGGATTTCTGCAAGTACAATCCATGCTGGACCATGCTGCTGTTCGGCGGGTTTCCTCTAGGTTATCCCTTTTTTCCACAAGTACGAGCAGTGCCGGATCATGCTGCTGTTCGGCTGATTTCCTCTAGGATATCCAAGGTTTCCGCAAGTACTTACCGTGCCGGACCATGTTGCTTTTCGGCGCGTTTCCTCTAGGATATACCGGGTTTCCCCAAGTAAGAGCTATGCCGGACCATGCTCCTTTTAATAGGGTTTCCTCTGGGCTATCCCGGGTTTCTCTAAGTACGATCCGTACTGGACCATGCTGCTGTTCGGCGCGTTTCCTCTAGGATATTATGGGTTTCCACAAGTACGAGCCGTGCTGGACCATGCTGCTTTCCGGAGGGTATCCTCTAGGATATCTTAGGTTTCGGCAAGTAATAGCCATGCCAGACCATGCTGCTCTTCTGTGGGTTTCCTCTGAGATATCTCGGGTTTTCGCAAGTGTTAGCCAAGCCAGACCATGGTGTTCTTGGGCGGGTTTCCTCTGTTATATCATGGTTTTTCACAAGTACGAGCCGTGGAGGACCCTGCCGCTATTCGGTGGGTTTGCTGTGGGATATCTTCGTTTTCCACAAGTACGAGCCATGCCGGACCATGCTGATTTTCGTCATGTTTCTTCTGAGATATCATCGGTTTCGACAAGTACGAGCCGTGCCGGACCATGCTTCTTGTCGGCGGGTTTCCTCTGGGATATCTTGTGTTTCCGCAAATAATAGCCATGCCGGACCATGCTACTGTTCGGCGGTTTTCCTCTGGGATATGCAGGGTTTCCCCAAGTACGAGCCATGCCAGACCATGCTGCAGTTCGACGTGTTTCCTCAGGGATATCCAGTATTTCTGCAAGTACGAGCCGTGCCAGACCATGCCGCTTTCGGCGTGTTTCCTCTGGGATATCTTGGGTTTCCGCAAGTAATAGCCGTGCCGGACCATGCTACTGTTCGTGAGTTTCCGTTGAGCTATCATAGGTTTCCACAATTACGAGCCGTGCAGGACCATGATTCTTTTCTGCGGGTTTCCTCTGGTATATCTCATGTACCCGCCAGTACGAGCCGTGACGGACCATGCTACTGGTCGGCAGGTTTCGTGTGGGATATTCCGGTTTTCTGCAAGTACGAGCTGCGCAGGACCATGTTGCTGTTCGGTGGGTTTCCTCTGGGATATACATAGTTTCCGAAAGTAATAGCCATGCCGGACCATGCTTCTTTTCGGAGGGTTTCCTTTGAGATATCTCGTATTTGCGCAAGTACTAGCCGATCCGGACTATGCTGTTGTTGTGTGGGTTTCCTCTGAAATATCATGGATTTCCACAAGTACGAGCCGTGCAGGACCATGATGCTTTCGGCGGGTTCCCTCTGGGATATTACTGTTTTCCACAAGCATGATCCGTTCCGGACCATGCTGATGTTTTCGGGTTTCCTCTGGGATATTACGGGTATCCACAAGTGTGGGACGTGATGAACCATGCTGCTGTTCGTCAGGTTTACTCTGCGATATCCCGGGTTTCCAGAAAGTACGAGCTGTGCTGGAACATGTTCCTGTTCGGAGGGTTTCCTTTGGGATATCACGGGTATCCACAAGTATGGGACGTTACAGAACAGTCTGCTATTAGGCAGGTTTCCCTTGGAATATCCCGGGTATCTGCAAGTGCGAGCCGTGCCTGACCATACGGCTGTTCGGCGGTTTCCTCTGGGATATCTCAGATTTCCGCAAGTTCGAGACGTGCCAGACCATGCTGCTATTCGGCGAATTTGCTTTAGGACATGCCAGTTTTCCGCAAGTACGAGCTTTGCCGGACCATGTTGCTGTTCGGCGGGTTTCTTCTGGGATATCATGGGTAACCACAAGTACGGGACGTGCCGGAATATGCAGCTATTAGCCGGGTTTCCCCTGAACTATCCCGGGTTTCTGCAAGTGTAAGCCGGCCCGTACCATGCTGCTGTTCGGCGTGTTTCCTCTTGGATATCACGGGTATGCACAAGTACGAGAAGTGCCGGAACATGGTTCTATTAGGGGGGTTTCCCATGGAATATCCCGGGTATTTGCAGGTACGAGACATGCCGGATCATGCCGCTGTTCGGCGGGTATCCTTTGACATATCCAGGTTTCCCTAAGTTCGAGCCGTGCCGGACCATGATGCTGTTCGGCGGGTTTCCTGTGGGATATTCCGGGTTTCCGGAAATACTAACCATGACGGACCATGTTGCTTTTCGGGGCATTTCCTCTGTGATATGCCGGGTTTCCCCAAGAATGAGCCGTGCCGGACCATGCTGCTGTTCAGCGGGTTTCCTCTGGAATATTCCGGTTTTCCGCTAGAATAAGCCGTGCCGGATCATGTTTTCCGCAAGTACGAACCTTGCCGGAACATGCATCTGTCCGGCGGGTTTCCTCTGGGAAATGACGGTTTTCCCCAAGTAGGAGTCGTGCAATGCCATGCTGCTGTTCGTCAGGTTTCCTATGTGTTACCCGGGTTTACCCAAGAACGAGCCATGCCGGACCAAGCCGCTGTTCTTTGGGTTTCCGCTGGGATATCTTGGGTTTCCCCAAGTACGAGCCGTGCTGGACCATGCAGATTTTCGTCTGTTTTCCTATAGGATATCCCGTGTTTCCCCAAGTTCGAGCTGTGCCGGACCAATTCGCTGTTCGTCGTGTTTCCTCTGGGATATCCAAGTTATTCACAAGTACGAGCCATGACGGAACATGCTGGTGTTCTGTGGGTTTCCTCTGGGAAATGACGGTTTTCCTTGAGTATGCGTCGTGCCAGACCATGCTGCTGTTCGTCAGGTTTCCTCTGCGTTACCCGGATTTACCCAAGTACGAGCTGTGCCGTAACAAGCCGCTGTTTGTCGGGATTCCCGCTGTGATATCCCAGGTTTCTCCAAGTACGAACCATACCGGAACTCGTTGCTGTTCGGCGGGTTCCCTCTGGGATCAGCTGTGTTTCCCCAAGTACGAGCCGTGCCAGACCATGCTGCTGTTTGACGGATTTCCTCTGGGATATCCAGGATTTCTACAAATTCTAGCCGTGCTGGACCATGCTGCTGTTCTGCGGTTTCCTCTAGGATATCCCGGGTTTCCGCAAGTACTAGCTGAGGCCGGACATGTTGCTATTCGGTACATTTCCTCTAGGATATGCCGTGTTTCCCAAGTAAGATTCTTGCCGGGAAATGCTGCTATTCGTTGGGTTTCCTCTGGGCTATACCGGGTTTTGCAAGTACGAGCCGTACTGGACCATGCTACTGTTCGTCGGGTTTCCTCTAGGATATCCCGGGTTTCCGCAAGTACGAGCTGTGCCGGACCATGCTACTGTTCATCGGGTTTCCTCTGGTATATCCCAGGTTACGGAAGTACGAGCCGTGACGGACCAAGCCGCTGATCGTCATGTTTCCTCTGGGATAAACCAGGTTTACCCAAGTACAAACCGTGCCAGACCATGCTGCTGTTCGACAGGCTTCCTCTGGGATATCCCTGGTTTCGGCAAGTACGAGCCATTCCGGACCAAGCCACTGTTCGTCGGGGTTCCTCCGGGATATCTCGGGTTTCCCCAAGTACGAGATGTGCTGGACCATGCAGCTGTTCGATGGGTTTCCTCTGCGATATCATGGGTTTCTTCAAGTAAAACTATGCCAGACCATGCTGCTGTTCGAGGGTTTCCTCTGGAATATCCCGGATTTGCGCAAGTACGAGACGCGCTGGTCCAAGCCGCTGCTCGTCGGGTTTCCTGTGGAATACCCCGGGTTTCCCTAATTACGAGCCGTGCTGGACCATTCAGATGTTCGTCGGATTTCCTCTGGGACATCCCGGGTTTCCCCAAGTACGAGCCGTGCTGGATCTCGCTGCTGTTCGGCGGGTTTCCTCTGGGATAAGCCGGATTTTCCCAAATACGAGCCGTGCCAGACCATGCTGTTGTTCAACGGGTTTCGTTTGGCATATCCAGGATTTCTGCAAATACGAGCCGTGCCAGACCAAGCCGATGTTCGGCGGGTTTCCCTTAGGATATCCCGGGTTTCCGCAAGTAAGAGCTCTACCGGACCATGCTGCTATTCGGCGAGTTTCCTCTGGGATATGCCGGGTTTCCGCAAGTACGAGCTCTACCGGACCATGCTGCTATTCGGTGGGTTACCTCTGGGATATCACAGGTTTTCCGCAAATATGAGCCTTTCCGGACCTAGCCGCTGTTCGTAGGGTTTCCCCGTGATATCCCGGGTTTCCCCAAGTACGAGCCGCGCTGGACCAAGCCGATGTTCATCGGGTTTTGTCTGAAATATTCCAAGTTTCCTCAAGTACGAGCCATGTTGGACAATGCAGCTGTTCGTTGGGATTCCTCTGGGATAAGACGATTTTCCCCAAGTACAAGCCGTGCTGGATCAAGCTGCTGTTCGTCGGGTTTCTTCTGAGAAATCCCGGGATTTCCCAAGTACAAGCCATGAAGGACCAAACCACTGTTCGTCGGGTTTCCTCTAGGATATCCAAAGTTTTCACAAATACGAGGCGTGCCGGAACATACTGCTGTTCGGCTGGTTTCCTCTGGGATATGAAGTGTTTCCCCAAGAACGAGTCTTGCCCGACCATGCTGCTGTTCGTCCGGTTTCCTCTGGGTGACCCTGGTTTCCTCAAGTACTAGCTGTGCCCGACCATGTTCCTGGCCGACAGGTTTCCTCTGCGATATCCCGAGTTTCCGCAAGATACTAGCCGTCCCGGACCACGTTGCTATTCGGTGCGTTTCCACTAGGATATGCCGGGTTTCCCGAAGTAAGAGCCGAGTCGGATCATGCTGCTATTCGTGGGGTTTCCTCTGCCCTATCCCGTGTTTTGGGAGTACGAACCGTGTTTGACCATGTTGCTGTTGGGTAGGTTTCCTCTAGGATATCCTGGATTTCCGCAAGTTCGAGCTGTGACGGACCACGCTGCTGTTCGGCGGGATTCCTCTGTGAAAGCCGGGTTTCCTAAAGTTCGAGCGGTGCAAGACCTAGCCGCTGTTCGTCGGCGTTCCTCCAGGATATCTTGGGTTTCCCGAGTACGAACCATGCTGGACCATGCAGATGTTCGATGGGTTTCCTCTGCGATATCATGGGTTTCTTCAAGTAAAAGCCGTGCCAGACCATGCTGCTGTTCGTCGGGTTTCCTCTGGGATATCCCGGGTTTGCGCAAGTACGAGCCATGCCGGTCCAAGCCGCTGTTCGTCGGGATTCCTCTGGTATAACCCGGGTTTCCCCAAGTACGAGCCGTTCTGGACAATGTAGCTGTACGTCAGTTTTCCTCTAGGATACCCCGGGTTTCCTCAAATACGAGCCATGCTTGGCCGTGAAGCTGTTCGTCGGGTTTCCTCTTGGATATCCCGGGTTTTGTGCAAGTACGAGGTGTGCCGGTCCAAGCCGCTGTTCGTCGGGTTTCCTCTGCGATATCCCAGGTTTCCACAAGAACGTCCCCTTCGGATCATGCTGCTTTTCGGTGGGTTTCCTCTGGAATTTTCCCGGTTTCCACTAGAATAAGCCATGCCAGATCATGTTGCTGTTCGGCGGGTTTCTTCTGGGCTATAATGAGTTTCCCTAAGTACGAGCCATGATGGACTAAGCCACTTTTCGTCGGGTTTCCTCTGGGATAAGCCCGATTTCCCTAAGTACGAGCCGTGCCAGATAATGCTGCTGTCCGATGGGTTTCCTCTGGGATATCCTGGGTTTCCCCAAGTACGAGCCGTGCCGGATCAAGCCGATATTCGTAGGTTTTCCTCTGTGATATGCCGGGCTTCCCGAAGTACGAGCAGTGCCTGACCAAGCTGCTGTTCGTCGGATTTCCTCTGGGATATCAAAGTTTCCGCAAGTGCGATAGGTGCCGGAATATTCTGCTGTTCGCCGGGTTTCCTCTGGTATGTGACGGTATTCCCCAAGTACGAGTCGTGCCAGACCATGCTTCTGTTCGTCAGTATTCCTCTGGGATAAGCCGAGTTTCCCCAAGTACGAGCCGTGAGAGAATATACTGCTGTTCGACGAATTTCCTCTGGGTTATCCCGGGTTTCCCCAAGTACGAGCCATGTTGGACCTAGCCGCTGTTCGTCGAGTTTCCTCTGAGATATCTCGGTATTCCCCAAGTATGAGCCATGAAGGACCACGCCGTTGTTCGTCAGGTTTCCTCTGTGATGTACCGGGTTTCGCAAGTACTAGCCGTGCCGGACCATAATGCTATTAGGCGCATTTCCTCTAGAATATGCCGGGTTTCCCCTAGTAAGAGCCGTGCCGGACCATGCTGCTATTCGTTGGGTTTCCTATCGGCTATCCCGGGTTTCTGCAAATAGGAGCTATGCCAGACCACGCTACTGTTCGTCGGGTTTCCTGTGGGATATCACAGGTATCCACAAGTACACGACCTGCCGGACCATGCTGCTGTTCGTCAGGTTGCCACTGCGTTATGCCGTGTTTCCCCAATTACGAGTTGTGCCGGAACTATTTTGCTGTTAGGCAAGTTACCTCTGGGGTATCTCGGGTATCCACAAGTACAGGACGTGCCGGAACATGCTGCTATTAGTACGGTTTCCCCTGGAATATCCCGGGTATCTGCAAATGCAAGCAATGACGGACCATGCTGCTGTTCGGCGGATTTCCTCTGGGGTATCACGCGTGTCCACAAGTACGGGACATGCCGGAACATGGTGCTATTAGGCGGGTTTCCCCTGGAATTACCCGGGTATATGTAAGAACGAACCGTGCTGGACCACATTGCTGTTCAGCATATAAGCTCTGAGATATGCCAGGTTTCCCCAAGTATCAGCCATGCCGGACAATGTTGATATTCGTCGGGTTTCCTTTGAGATATTCCCGGTTTCCACAAGTACAAGCCGAGCCGGATCATGTTGCTGTTGGGCGGGTTTCTTCTGAGCTATCATGAGTTTCCTTAAGTACGGGCCATGATGGACAAAGCCGCTTTTCGTCAGGTTTCCTCTGGGATAAGCCCGGTTTCCCTAAGTACGAGCCTTGCCAGACCATGCTGCTGTCCGACGGGTTTTCTCTGGGATATCCCAGGTTTCCCCAAGTACGAACCATACCGGACCAAGCCGCTGCTCGTCGGGTTTCCTCTGGGATATCCCGGATTTCTCCAAGTTCGAGCCGTGCTGTACCACACTGCTGTTCGGCAGGTTTCCTCTGCGATAAGCCGGGTTTCCCAAAGTACGAGCTGTGCCAGTCCATGCTGCTATTCAACGGGTTGCCTCTGAGATATCCGGGATTTCTGCAAGTAAAAGCCATGCCGGACCATGCCGCAGTTTGACGGGTTTCCTCTAGATAATGCCAGGTTTCCGCAAGCATGAGCCGTGCCGGACCATGCTGCTCTTCGACAGGTTTCCTCTGAGATATCCTGGGTTTCCACAAGTACTATTTGTATCGGACCATGTTGCCATTCGGCACGTTTAGTCTAGATTATGCCGGGTTTCCCCAAGTAAGAGCCGTGCGTGACCATGCTGCTGTTCGTCGGGTTTCCTCTGGGAAACCCCGGGTGTCCCCAATTACGAGCCATGCCGGACCATGCTGCTGGTCAGCGGGTTTCCTCTGGGATATCACGGGTTTCCGCAAGTAATAGCAGTGCCAAATCAAGCTGCTATTTGGTGGGTTTCCTCTGAGATATCTCGGGTTTGCGCAAAAACTAGCTTAGTCGGACCATGCTGTTGTTCGCCGGGTTTCCTTTGAGATATCATTGGTTTCCACAAGTACGAGCCGTGCCTGACCATGCTACTTTTCGGCGGGTTTCCTCTGGTATATTACGGTTTTATGCTAGTATGAGCCATACAGGACCAAGCTGCTATTCATTGGGTTTCCTCTGCGATATAACGGGTTTCCGCAAGTACGAGCTGTGCCATACCAACCTGCTGTTCGGCGGGTTTACTCTGGGATATCCTGGGTTTCTGCAAGTACGAGTCGTGCAGGACCATGCCGCTAATCGGCGGGTTTCGTCTGGGATATCCCAGGATTCCGCAGATACGAATTGCGTCAGAACCTCTACGTGTACTAGTGAGGGCATTACCCTCAGATTCATACATATGGCTGGGTGTGTGTGAGAGTTAATTGAGGTGAGTGAGTACTACCAACAACCTCTGGGTGTACAGGTGAGGGCAATACATCCAGACTAATGCATATGGTTCGGTATGTGTGTGTGTGTTGCTTGTGGTGAGGTTGTTCTACCTACAACCTCTGAGTGTACTGTTGAGGGCAATAACCTCAGACTGATAAGAATGGTTGGTTGTGTGTGTGTTGCTTGTGGTGGGCGAACAGTACCTACAACCTCTGGGTGTACTGGTGAGGGCAATACACTCAGACTCATGCATATGGTTGGGTGTATGTGAGTGTTGCTTGTGGTGAGTGAGCACGACCTAAAACCTCTAGGTGTGCTGGTGAGGGCAATACTCTTTAGACTCATGGATATGGTTGTGTGGGTGTGTGAGAGAGTTTAGCATGTGCTAAGTAAGCACACCTCTGGGTGTACTGGTGAGGGCAATACCTTAAGACTCAAGCATATATTTGGTGTGTGTTTCAGTGTTGCATGTGGTGAGTGATCACTGCCCACATCCTATGGGTGTACTGTTTAGGGCAATATCCTCAGACTCATGCAAAGGGTTGGGTTTGTGTGTGTGAGTGTTGCTTTTTATGCGTGAGCACTACCTACAACCTCTGGGTAAACAGGTGAGGGCAATAACCTCAGGCTCATGAATAGGGTTGGGTGTGTGTTTGAGTGTTGCTTGTGGTGAAAGAGCACTACCTTCAAACTCTGGTTGTACAGGTGACGTCAATAGCCCTCAAACTCAAGAATAGAGTAGGGTGTCTTTGAGTATTGCTTGTGGTGAGTGATCATTTTCTACTACCTCTTAGTGTACTGGTGAGGCCAATACCCTCCGACTCATGCATATGATTGGATGTGTGTGTGGGTGTTGCTTGTGGTGAGTGAGCACTGCCTACAACCTCTGGATGCACTGATGAAAGCAATAACCTCAGTCTCATGAATATGGTTGGGTGTATGTAAGTGTTGCTTGTGGTGAGTGAGCATTACCCACAACCTCTGTGTGTACTGGTGATGGCAATACTCTCAGAACATGCATGTGGTTGGGTGTGTGTCAGAGTGTTGCTCTTGGTGGGTGAGCATTACCTACAACCTCTGGGAGTACTGGTGAGGGCAATAACCTCAGACTCAAGCATATCGTTTGGTGTGTGTGTGTGTGAGGATTGCTTGTAGTAAGTGAGCACTACCTACAATATCAAGGTGTTCTTGTGAGGGAAATAACCTCAGTTTCATTAATATGGTTGGGTGTGTGTCTGAGTGTTGCTTGTGGTGTGTGAGCACTACCTTCAACCACTGTGTGTACTTGTAAGGTCAATATTCTCAAATTCATACCTATTGTTGGGTGTTAGTGTGAGTGTTGCTTGTGGTGAGTGAAAACTACCTACAACCTGAGTTTATACTGGTGAGGGCAATAATCTCAGACTCATGCATATGTTTGGGTGTGTGTGAGTGTTGGTAGTGGTGAATGAGCACTACCTACATTCCCTGGGTGTACTGGGTAGTGCAATATCCTCAGACTCATGCGTGTGGTTGGGTGTGTGTGACATTTGCTTGTGGTGTGGGAGCAGTAACTACAACCTCCAGGTGTACTAGTGAGGGCAAAACCCTCATACTCGTGCATATGGTTGGGTGTGTGTCTGAGTGTTTCATGTGGCGAGTGAGCACTACCTCCAACCACTGGGTGTACTGGTAAGGTCAATATTTTCAAACTCATACATATTGTTGGGTGTGTGTGTGTGTGAGAGTTGATTTTTGGTGAGTAAGCACTACCTAAAACCTCTGGGTGTGCTGGTGAAGACAATAACCTCAGACTCATGCATATGGTTGGGTGTGTGAGTGTTGCTTGTGATGAGTGATCACTACCCACAACCTCTGGGTATGCTGGTGATGGGAATACCCTCTGACTAATGCATAGGTTTGGGTGTGTATGTGTGAGTGTTGATTGTGGTGAATGAGCACTTCCTGCAACCTCTGGGTGTATTGGTGAGGGCAACACTCTCAGACTTATTCATATGTTTGGGTGATTGTGTAAGTGTTGCTTGTGGTGAGGGAGCATTGCCTACAACCTCTGGGTGTACTGGTGAGGGCAATGCGCTCAGGCTCAGATGTTTATGGACTGGCATGTAGGTGATTGTGTTGGGAAAAGGAATAAACTTGTAATTGTGGTTGGGACCCTTTTCTTCTAGAGACAAAATGCCTTGGTGATTAATCCAATAAGATTGTTTTTTATTATTAATTATTATGTGTTAATATTGAGTTGGTTTTCTGTAAAATACTTGATGTTTTAAAAATATATTTTACTGGAATCTTAGATGTATTTTGTGAATGAATTGTTTTGGAAATCAAATATTTGTACATGTAAAACCCAAGGTGTTTTTATATTTTAGTAAATTGAAAGAAAGTGTCAGAAGGAATGAAATATTGGACCAAAATTAAACTAACATAAAACCAACCGTGTTTAGTACAATTATCATGTGTTCACCTGCCCATTCTGTTCAGCAAGTTAAAGTAACTATCAATTACTCATTTATGAAAGGTTTATGTATATATGCTTCACTTCTCCGTCCTCTCAATCAATAATTTACTTTCAACAACAAAATATTGTCCCTATTCAAACAATTAATTTGGTTGTACCAAACAAACTTCTTTTGATTCGACAAATTTTTCTCAGTGCGCAACAGCTTAGTTCTAAGAAGAAAGCAATGTAAGCTTCCACAGGTAATACATCATGTATTGACAGTATATATTAATTAATACTACTTACAGTTCAAGCATAAGAGTCAAACTGGTGGCACACAATCGTTTGCTAGACAGGCGGAATTTTATTTATGATTTACGAAATTTTATCCACATGTTGTATACAGTATCTCTGATCCCCTTGAGCATGGTTCCAGGTGGGAATCTTGCTAATACTGATCTTACTGACACAAGCGGAAGCGGACAGTTATACATTTAGTGTTGAAAGTAATAATAATTGCAAAATCATATAATAGTTATACTTCCTACAAGTACTAATAATAATACAATAACACAAGAGTATTTTAACAGTTTCAGTACAGGTTGTGTTAATACAAAAAAATCTTCACTAGCTACGTGTCCAGTGTATATTAAGTTGGGCAATTACAAACAAAGGAACAAATTGTTACTATGGACTGTTCAATATCTACTTGTATGCACGTTGCCTATTCTTCCGCCTGATGTAAGACTACCATTGCGACGAGCCTCATCACTTTATGCATGCATCGGTCAAGTGAAACTGGGAAATTATTAAGAAAAGAAAATATTTTAAAAAATCTGCTCATTTTTATATTTCAATGCATTAAAAAAACAGGAATCAAAATAAATAATTTAATTTATCACCAATGGTTATCTAACACTTTTTATTCGACGTTAAGATATGGAACTACTTTCCAGCCACCGTTACCAACTTTACTAGGTACATGCCACTCATTGCGTCCGTTTAAATATATGCAGGCAGGAGTAGTGACATTTTTTCTAAGGTTGTTTTCAAAAGCGCTCACTTTATCATGAATAGCCTTTAGTTACAAATTATATGTCATTACGTGTGTGGTACAACTAAAGGGACATGCACTAAAAATATACGATATCAAAATCTATTGCCTTAGATAGAGGTCTTAGATACACTTTAAGAGTTACGAAAGTTTGGTAAGGCTATTTCAGCTATTTATTTCACAATTTACATCTTCAATTGTTTTTAATCTCTTTCTCCGATTTTTTTTTTTTTTTTTTTACTTCCCAGCACCAAATAATTGTACCAAATGTTACATGTTGTAACATTTGAAGCCTTAAAATAGAATTGACATCCTTCCATATTCAGTATTTACAGTTTGAGGATATAAATTATTTTTATTCCTAGTGTTTTGGCAGTGGCTACTCTTGTGTTTTGTATGGTACATATCAGAATAAATGTGTGGGTCAGAATGCTATACTTGTAAAGGCCATGAACAGGCAGTACATTTGAATTGGTGGTATATTTCAGTACTATGATATTTGTTTCGAGAATTGTAAACCTTTTGTGAGCTTTGTTTTTGGGCTACCTGTAATGGAGAAAGTAAATTGCTAGAAACTGATCCCCATATCAGTTATGAATAATCTTGATGATAGTTCATTAAGGCATTATATATAATCTTTTCTATCGATACAGGTAACACATACATCCTATTTAGCGCACCAATTACTGGCAGGATTTTCTTGAGTATGCTATCGATATGTTCCTTTCATTTAAAATCTGATATATTACCAAGCCACGGTATTTGATAGAGGGTGCTTATTTGATATTTCTGCAATTTAGCCTCAGATTATGTTTAACTAGGAACTTCCTTTGTAGTGTATGAAAGATAACAGAGTAAGTTTTGTCAGCATTTAGAGGAATTTGTTCATTCTAAAGTATTCTGAGGTGAGCTGTAAATCATTTTGCATGTCCTGAGCTATTGTATCTACATCACTGCGATAATTGTAGAAAATAGCAATATCATCTGCATAAAGCATAATTATTCCTTTTGTACAAAGTTTAAAGATACCATTTATGTTCACTAAAAACAGCAAATGCCCAAGTACACTACCTTGAGGAGCCCCTTTTTTATGCACTGCTTATTGCTAATTGCTTGTTAGGTTTTGACATGCCAGATCTGTTGGTATGGCGTATCTTGTGAATAATTTAAGGGGGGTGCCTTTTATACCACTCATTTCTAGCTACTTTAAAATAATGGTATGGTCCACAGTGTCAAAGATCTTGCACAACTCTATGAATATTGCAGAGACTAATTTACTAGCTTTAACGCAAATCGTGGATGGCATTTATAAGTTGGTTGGCTGCTAGAGATGTACTGGATCCAGACCGAAATCAGTATTACTTCTGATACAAGAAGTTATATTTGTCATAAAAATTTTATATTATCCTACAGATAACTGATTGAAATACTTTATTTATAACATGCAAGACATAAATGGGCCTGTAGTTATTCACATTTTTTGCATTTCCACTCTTGTAAATTGCTGAGACTTGTGCAACTTTGAAGGTGTATGGGTATATTTATGATGTAAGAATTTGTTTAATGCAGTGAGTTATTACGGGCACAACAAATTCTGCACAGAGCTTAACAATTTTGGTTGTGATACAGTACTTGGTTTTTAAGCCTACAATTGAGTAGAGAAACTCCAACATGATCTGTTGGGCAAAAGTTATATCGAACGTATCAAGTTGGGATAGATATCAGAAGTTCCAAGTATCCACAATCCATTCACTGACATTCGGCCACGTGGCGCAGAATATTGCTTTGCACATTACTCAGTATCTCTTCATATAATATAGTAGTTGCAGCATTGCTACAAAATTTTCAATCTTCAATAGCTAATGCGCTATGCCCATGGGCCGCTGTGACCTGTGTGACAAAAATATTGTAATTTATACACGATGTATATCATAAGTAAAATTATTATTCAAACAATTCGCAGTCATAAACTTAGTAAAAGTGTTGTGCTTTTCCTTTGGTTTACAATTGTTAAGCATAAATAAATTTCAAAGATATTTTTGATGTTGGTAACGCGACTGTGACATGAGAATATCGTAGCGGGAACATGGATTAGAGAGCAGCTCATGCGAGGCGAATAGTAGCCAATATGCGTGTTACAACATAGGACTGCTGTTCTGCCAATAGCACAATGGAAAACTACATGAGCAGGATTTGATGCGAGGACATTGTGTATGTAAGAAAGTGCTCTGAAATGTTTGTGCACGTCCTCTCAGCTAGTTTTATTGCAACTATATTATATTCAAGTAAGTCAGAGTATTTTGTCCATATTAGAGGATGGCTGTGTTGAAAATTCAAATATGAACTAACACATTGACCAGTATTGATGACGTGAGCTTGGCAGTCAGTGGTGCTGCTGGGGAGAGAGTGAAGGCTGAGTACATGTTCACAAGATGAACATCGCTCCACATCGTCTATAGGGGAGAGTGCAGTAGAGAGATCTGGGCGGCTCCTAACATCGAGATCTTGAGAGCCAATGAGGGTGAAGCGAGGTGAGTATGGAGCAGCACCTGAATGCAAGGGCGGGGAAAAACAGGATCCCCTCCAAAAAAAACCCGCTAACCAGCGGCATTATCCGGCACTACTCCCACTTGTGAAAATCCCGGGTGGCTTCGCTGGAAATGGAGCCTGGCTCTCCTAGGAGGAGGGCGAGTAGTCTGGCTACCAGACCACCGCGGCCCTTTCACTGCACGGAGAAAACAGTGAGCGTAGAGGGCGTTTAGTGTCGCCATCCGCTGGTGTGACGTCATCGGCGGGCGAGCACAACTTCGCCTCGCCGCTGTTGACTCTCCTCGTTACCGCTGTTACATTCGTAGACACGTGGTTCATTTCAGAGTGCGTGTGGTCGTCACGTGACCGCGACACAGTAGCCCCGCGCATTGACACGTCTCTTTGGAAATAAAGTTCGCCTGCCAAGGATGCTTGCTGTCAGAGGTCAAGCTTGTTAACGCCTGCATCACTTCCCATCTGCACCGTCATCAGTAGAGACACACAAGTTTCGCGGTTTTATTCAGCGAACAAACACAGAAAATCAATGCGTTCATGTACTCCATTCACGGCTGCATACAACTTTTGTGAAAACCTGTTTAAGTTCTACTTCCAGAATATTCCTCCACCTATTGTGTAGTAGTAAAGCCTGGGGGTTTCTTTTCACTTTTGATTAATCGGATTGTCGATTTGATACCAAATTGATTGGATAATTTCTTAACCCGATCTTAATCCAAGCAAACTATTTAAATCTTAATCTTAATCCTATCTAATCGGTTTTAAAATGTGATCAAAGAAATTTGATCAAAGGTTTTGCATCAAACTTGTTTGATCTAATTTCTTTGATGGGATTTTTTTGTGTGTATAGTTAGTTGATAAGGCACATTATTTATTTATTTTATTTTTGTGGGTGGAGAACGGCTCTGGTAGATGTTGACCCTAAGAGCTCTGACGTACTGAGGTGTGACGTTTTGGGGAAGGGGTGTATATAGAAGAGCGATGTTGTCTGCATGACAAGTGGCACTCGATGAGGGAAATGGTATATTGTATAGGGTATATATGACTTCAATTTGATGCAAGAGTGGCATAAGTGTTTTTTGGGTTGGGAGGTATATTGCTTGTAGACGTGGTGGGAGATGAGGCCGATAAGAGACTGAGGTTATAGCAAATGAAAATCAATTAAACGGAAAGAGAGGAGAATACGATTTACATCCTGTATGCTATAAATAATGAAGAACCCCATCTATCGTGGAAGAAATTAACAATGTACCATACTAAATTTAATGATTTTAATAAACATCCGTTGGGTCGGAATATCGCTGAAGCAATGACTGCAGTGTATGACGTGCGCCGACTTATAAGCTGTGTGTCGGGAGCACGACTAGAGACGAGGAGCATGGCTGGTGTCTGGCAAGCTACTGAGCTGCAATTATGCGAAAAAATCGCAAATGAATGAAAAGAGAGGTGAATACAGTTTACGACCAAATACAAAACGACTGCTTCCAAATAAATTAAACCGCTGATGTTACACATGAGAGAAATTATGAAACATCGCACACAACAAAAGTATAAGGAATGGACCAAAAAATGAATATATTTCAAACAGCAGAAAGAACTTGTTATCTTACTAAAGGAATTACAGAACCTATTTCCACATCAAAATGAAAACTGACTTACCGCCCGCAGCAATCCTGTTAACTTAAAGATGGAAGCACATTTATGCAAACAAAGTGATATAAAATAATTAAAATTTAAACAAGTACAATAGCGTACTTCTCCCTCATCTCCTCTGAGTTTTCCACGTACCTTACAACGTCAAAAGATTTTAAAGCACGTCTGTCCAGCTGTGGGGTTGGTGAACCACTGTATCACTTATGTAGAATTATAAGCTGAGCTAACTGTTGCTAGCAAACAGAACCTGTGTCAGCTTCGGTTACTGAGGTTATGGGGGAAACTCCTCGACATTAAAAATTACATCACAAATAAATAAAAATTATTTATCTCTGTTTACGAATTCACCGAATTACATTTCCCTCTCAATCTACTTTTTATGAGCAATTATTATTCATGAAAAATTCAATCACGTCTTCCTCAACATTAAACAGTTCACATGAAATTTTAAACAACGTACAACAAAAAGGAATCATGTAAATGCACAGAAAACTTACTCGATTTTTATAAATAATTTCACTTCAATAAACATTCCAATTTAAACTTGAAATCTAAGATTTTATGTGTACTACTACTTCATTTTCAGACCCAAGAAATCATTTCCAAAATTGTGACATGAGGAATTAAAAACTATTAAATAACAAGGCACATTACTCCTTTTTTATCATAGTAAATTTTTATTCAAACCTTTTTTTTTTTTTTTTTTTTTTCTTCCCCAAAAATTATCCTTAAAAACTAAATATTTACTACAATCATTTTAAGAGGATTCGTTATTTACAAACATTTTCAAGCACTTTAGGAGCAAAAACAAGTTAATATTTACAACAAACATTTTAAGAGAATTAATATTATCAAAAATTAAAAAAATTCAATGATATTTGAAACACTTTATATTTTTACCAAAACAAGGTCATGTTTACAACAAAATACCTATTACTATATTTACAATATTCTATTACAAAGTTACGCACAATATTCTATTACAAAGTTATGTACCACATTCGTACATCTTAACACTATTACTAAACAATCTTCTTACACATGTTACATTAGAAAAAAACCAGAACAAAAACATATACAGAAATAAGATATTATTAATAAAAAATTTACAAGCAAACTAGATCGATGTGGAGATCGTCTCTTTCCTACCTATATACAATATTTACAATCTCTTGAAGAGTTTAGGAATGACGCACACTGAAGTCGTTCTTTTAATGATGCAGGCGTCACATCCAGGATATTTTTTAGACACACGCACATGCCAAGACAGCTGAAAAACACACTCAATTGCTGCTTCCAAATTTGAAATGATGTTATGTCATACTGTGAATAGTAGTATAAAACAGTGATGTAATTAATTTCTTCTTGCTTGAGTAATGGAAAGGGGAATTAGGATCGAAGACAGTTGTATGAAGAGAGTTCATACTGGAGAATAATATAATGCCTTGCAGTTAGGCAGACAGGAGCATTGATGTTTATGCAACATGTCTTGCAAATAGTTATAGACATCTGTAGAGGTTTTAGACGGCTATAGATTGTGGTAGACAGTTGTGATGATGGCTGTGGAACAGGAGGTGCTGCTGAGTGTGGTGGTGACAGATGGTCGTCATTGACTGTGTGATACTGGCAGTTGTGGTGTCATAGGTGACAAGTTAATATATTTATTATGGTGCTGAAACTATTGATGTGGGGAAATAAAAAAAAATTATTTGGTGATTTTGTAATGCCCCCAAGGTAAGGTTGATACTCCATCTGCCTGAATGTAGAACTTATCTTCCATACCTGACAATACTACCTTGGCTACGTGTTCGATGTAGACTTCGTGAGCACACGAACAGAATGGATATTGGGTCCCCAAAACCCTTGTGCAATTTTCGAGGCACTCTCGATAATCCTCATACCTGAGTGAATGCAACATGTTAGGTTTTACACCCTTCGCCTTACATATAGATTGCTCATTGGCAACAATGTATGCGTAAAGCTTGGGATGTAAACCCACACAGGGTGTGATGATACGACCAGCAAATTCATCTTTCATCACCCTGGTACAGCCTTTGTTCTCACGGGAGATTACTTGCAGGTTATCGAATGTATAGTTGGATGTATTAAACTGTGCTTTTAAATATGGGGTATTTGCTTTATAGATGTCAAGAAACAGAATATACCAAGGAATCGGTATCACATTATATGAGGTGCAAGGCTGGTGGAGGGAATTTGGTACACATATACTGATAATGAAATTTATAGAGGGTTAAATTTGAAAGAACAAGAATGACAACACCAGTGTACAAAGGTTTGTTGAACACAACATAACTCTTTGTCATCTCGATAAGGACCAAGTTTTCATCGATTATCTGCCTTTGCTGGAATGTAGGATGCCCCATAGATGATGTCATACTTGGAAACAACTCTTACGTCCCTCTCCCGGCGGACATTGTGCAAAGTTTTTCCATACACGGAATTATTCACCAAATTAAGAAACGATTTCTCGAATTCATTTGCAGCCTCAGCACGTTTCTCAATATTAAATTCAATGTACAGCTCTATCCATGCCTTCTGCTCAAAGCGCAAAATTCGATGAACAGAGTCAAGTTTGGCCCCGTATATCAAATAGTGCTGCAGTGTTTCCCCGTGTATAACATATTTCTTCTGCGCCTGAGTGTCAAAAGAAGTTTTTCATGCGAACCATTTGGAGGCATGCCATTTTCTGGGGCCAAAGGCAGATTTAATAGTGCATCATGACACTTGTATGGAAATTACAGATCCACTTCCACGAAAAAATAAACAAGTGTCATCATCATTCAACATGTTTGCAAAATCCCATGATGAAAACATGTCAGCCTTAATCCATTCTAAAATTGCCAATCGAAAGCTTGGATCGCATTATGTGGGTGTACAGCCCATTCATATCGAAATAGCATGTATATTTCAATGCCACACGGGTCGTAATCCTCGCCCATGTAAATATTATTGGCTTCCGCATGCCTTCTGGAAACCTGGGTAATGCTGCCCCTAACTCTGTGTTCTACAATAACATACATGTCTGGGTCAGTCAACAACTCTAGCCATGTATGTGTCATTGACAATAAAGCATCCAATGAAAGAGATGGAGCTGTGACGTACATTGCAGGGTCAAGACCATAATGAGCTAAACATAAAGTCCTAAAATTCTCAAAAACATCTGCCAGCAAACAAGCGTCAACACATAAGTAGTGAATGGAATACTGCAACAAGTTGATGCAGTTGAACACATCCAATGTGGCTTGGGCATGAGTATAGTCCTCATCACTAATGCCTTCGCTTTTCATCACATTATGAAATGTATCCTTTGGTGGGAATGACGTGCACATCAGACTGTCTAGTGACTTAAAGTCATAAGGAAAAACTCCCTTCCATTTTGCCAATTCAAATTGAGTGTTGTCTGGAAACATCGAACGGGTGATACTCAATTGTGCAGGTTACAAAATACCTTCCAAAGTTTCCAGAGAGGCGTTAATGAATTGGAATGAATCAATAAAACGTCATTTGAAATATTGTATCTTTCCATTGAAATCAATCACATTGAGAATTTGTTTGGTAATACATTTGTATTTCTCTAGGTTCATTCCAATCACTTGAATTTTACCAGGATTTTCAATTACCACGGTCCTGTCAGGTAGTGTTATGTGACGTTCGACCAAATATGTTATGAGAAATTGAGCATCGTAATACTGCAGGTTATGAAAGACAGTGACAAGTTGTCTCTTGGGCAGTCTGAAGTTCAAGTTGCATTTATTATGTGCACGAGCTCTGATATCACCCATCTGATGGTCATGATCGACCACAAAATCATCTGTACCGAGCTTTTCCTTACAAATGTGACAACATGTTTGAGCCGCCAACCTAGCTTCATCAGCAGGGGTTTTTGGCTTCATCAGAACAATCATGCTGTAAATTCCTGCAACCCACTTTGTAAGTTCAACTAATTTATCAACTAATTGGTACATACAATCAGCACCCACAAACTCAAAATAGTTAGATAAACTTGGATAGTATGAGCAGACCAACAAAATGCTACAAACATATGGAATATGTTGGTTAAGGGTATTTGTATTACTCATTTCATCATTAGGCAAGCAAGTGGACATGGGTTTCAGGCAACTTTCAACATTGCAATAGGCGATGAAACCCAATATTTGCTGTTTACTATAATCTTTAAATTCCAAGTACTTGCCATTCCCAGTGGGGAAAGTAGTGCAAACAGCTTTTTGTTGTTGGCAAAGAATAGTATGACTTGCGATTTTCTCCTCACTAACAAAGTACTGGAAACAATGATCACAAATACATTTTCTACACTTCTTCTTACTCATCTGACTACCAACAAGCCAAGACAAATTTCTAATACATACAAAATACAAATGAGTGGCATTTCCACTAGCATGAATAAAAAAATATTTACATGTTTGTCATCATGTACAGGATAAATACACATGGGTACAATAACCCCACCCTTATCGCTAGTTCTGTCAATTATATTACTATCATTTTCCACCACATAGTAGACATTGATAGAAATAGAATTGTTCTCCTCAAACTTATCAATATCCTGTATGACTACAGGTGCCGACAGACATTCAGTATTCAAAACCTCACAACATTTTCGATATGAAGTAATTCTGTGGGGGTTTTGTGTGGAAGGAAACAAAGATGCTATGACAGCATAGTGGAAACACAGTCCCTCTGGGCAGTGTACATCGAGATAAGCAAGGCGATTGTCAATAAACTTTGGTAGTTTAGTATGCACAGCAGCACCGGTGAACACCCTCTATTGAAACACATAGACATCCATGTACGTCATCAGTTGCAAACTCTGGCCAGAACCATGTGCACTAAACTCTATAAGCATGTAAGTAAGATAAGGGATTATGCAGACCATGGAGGGATTTGCTCTGAAAATAGAACATTTCTTTAGTGCCTTGCTCCGCCATGAGGGTTTTCAAGTACTCACCCACTACAGTAATGGATATTCGAATTGCCTGGGGTGATGCCAATAAAATTTAACAAAGGGGCCTTACACCTCACAAAAAAAGTAAGAATAATCTGCATTACTGTTATCCCTGTTGTTAACTATTCGTGCATCACTCGATCTGCCTGGGAATGCAGTAGCCAATAGCTCAGGTCTGGCAAAGGCTCCACTGAGGCTGGGTAATGGGAAAACAAATTATTTTCCAGCTCCCTAGATGAAATCTCTCTAATTGACCTGAATTGTGAGATGGGAGAAGCACTTTCCACATCACACAAATTTTCCATGTCAGATAGAAATAAATTGTCTAGCAAGAGATCAACCTTTTCTTGTTTGTTGGGGAAAGCAGAAGCGATTCGGCCTTTTGTTGTTGACTTTTTATCGATGAGCAAGTCAGTGCTCGAATTGCTCAAATATAAGTCATCCAATAAGAGATCGAAATGTTTCTGCTTAGATGAAGAGACAATGTCTTGACAGCTTGTACTAGCCTCGCTTTCCATCTGTGGTTCAGAATCTGAATCACTTACGTAAAGAGCTTCCAGAAAACTAGCAATACTTTGTCGTGTACGTTCACTCATTTTGTCTCCTTCCTAAAAAAATTTCTTATATTTCCCTGCTACAATAGTTTGAACACTAGAATATATAAATGAAAACTGCCACATTGTTCTGAAAAAATAAAAAAAAGAACCCACTCTTCTCACTTACAATGATGTATCTGCAAATTAAATGTATGTCTTAGTAACATTGTAAACAAAAGGGGAACACTTTTTATTATAAAGAAAATTTTATGAGAGAGAGAAGACGTGTTTTTGGAAAGCATTGGGCTGTCGCATTTTACAACAGCATGAACAATGTGTTTACAAAAGATGCCATGAAGAGGATGTAGAAAGCCTTGTGGCGAGAGGCAGTTAGTGAAAGTCAGGTTACAAGAGCTGAGAATGTGGGGGACAGTGCAACACAAAAGGGGGAGGATGAGAGGTTGAGAATGTGCGGGACAGAGCTGGGGGAAACAGCTGTGTGTGACCAAGCGAAGTGGTATGGAGCAAGTTGCAGAAGGCAGCTTCTACCCACAGCGGGCGCTAGCATACAGAGTCGTTACCCTTCCCTGCCCACTACCCTTCCCTGCTGCACTCCATGGTGCATGCACTGCAGTTGCCTGCACAATACAGCCATGAGGCAGACTCGCCACTTCCCCTCAAATGGCAGTAAACACCACGCTCCGTGACCTTTCTCGCCTAACTTGTCTTTCCCAGTACATGTTTCTTACCAGGCGAGCAGACTGCAAATGAAATTTTAAGCCCAGTTTAGAACACAATTTAAGAGAAAAAATTTACATATTAATTACTGTTTTTCTACTTTAAAAAGGAAATATTTTGGAAAGCAATGTAAAATTATTTTACAAGATTAAAAGTTAACTTATACATTACTGTCAAAAACTTTTCAAAAAACATTTAACTACCAAAATTTACTAACGATTTTTTGTCTCGAAAATTTTAGCAAAGGAGAATACTGTTTTGCAGTCTATATGAATACTAACTAAATATACTTGTGTGCTGTTTTACATTATTAAAACTAAACACACTTACTTAAATTTAAAAATTCTTAAAATTTACTTTAAATTTAAATTTCTTCTTAAATATTTCAAATAACTTAAAACTAAAAAAGTAAAATTATATGACCTCCCTCCACCCAAATCACACACATCAAAACATTACATCCATTAGAGTTACTCAAGGTCCAATCATCCATTAAATCACACATCCTTCTCCAAACAACAACATTCTGAGCAGAGAGCAGAATCATAGGTTATTGACCTCCCCCAGCACTATAACGAGAGTGGATGGTATTCCTTTTTTCTCGTTCCATAATTCACACCTCAAACACACAACAACCCACCCCTGAATAACTTAAAACTACTTAAAACTAACAAAATAAAAAAATATTTTAAATATGAAACAATTTGCTAAGAAAGTTTAATCAATTTTCATTAAAAGTGTAAAGAGTTTAATGATTTTCGAAGAAAGTTTTAAAAATTTCGTTGAAATTGTAAAAAGTTTAATGATTTGCGAAGAAAGTTTAATAAATTTTCATTAAAAGTGTAAAGAGTTTATGAAAATACCAGTAAAGTCATAAAAATTGTAGATGTTTTCTTTTTAACAGTTATCAAAAAAAAGTTATATTTAATTAAGGATCGCGATACAAATATTTAATTGACGAAAAAGAATTTAAAAAGCTCTAAAAAATTATTTTGGCATATTAATTTACATAAATTCTAGTAGTAAAGGTGGTGGGTTTCGCAGGAGGTCTGAACCCAGGTCAACCAGGCGAGAGTCCGGGGTGGTTGGGCGCAATACCAGGCGAGCTCTGGGGTGGTTGCTCCGGTGGGCGTATGGCAGATCAGGTGAGCAGTAAGATGCTCAGCTCTGCAGGTTCATTGACTGCACAATACTGTCGCGGAAGATGCTGGCAGAGGCAAACAAGTAAGCGATGGGCGGACGACCGGGTTCCCTGAACAAATCAATCCCGGCAGCAGCTCCGATCAGTGTGCGGGCGATAGGACTTGTTTACAAGCTGTATACGGTATACTCGCGCACTGGAGGGGAGATGTTTACCCCGATAAGTCAGAACAGCAAATGGCAAGCTCCGGGTAGGACCCCCTATTTATAGGCCAGTCACCCTCCCTTGTCCCAAAAATTTATATGATGCTATTCACCTCAGATCTACCTCAAACGAAAGAATAACGTATTTAAAATGTTTTTAAGTAATTTTTAACCAAATTTAACCAAATTGAAAGGATTATTTCACGATTTGATATATTTTCTGAAATTTTAGCATGTATATATTGGAATTTAATGTGGATTACGTATATTTATTCGATTTTAAGCTATTAGAGTTGAATTGAGTTCTTATTTAATGATTTCGTACAAGCACAATTGCAATTGCAATACAAGGTGTTTTCAACCAGAATTTTATACTACGATTCAATACCTATGTTTTTACGTAAACGAACTAATATCAAGCAATTGTAAACATGTTTAGTTATTTAATTGTTGTTTTATAATTACCTAATGCTTACTGACTTACAAACTAGATTGCAATCAAATATGGCCTCACTGAGGCCCGAACCCAGAAACTATATTACAATCATACATATCTTAGCCGGGACTTGGATCCAGAAATTAGACTACAATTAATCATGCCTTATCCAGGATTCAAACCCAGAGCCTCCTAGCATAATCTGATTATGCCATGGAGGCTGGCGAAAGAATGAACTATTTTTGGTGTATTTATGGTGTGTTGTAAAATAATAGTATGTTTTCCAACAGAGATCTTTGCCAGGACATAGTTACAAATATCTGTAATTGAATAGTATTTTAGCAAACGAATATAATTGTTTGTTACTAGATTTTTTTTCCTATAGCATTTTCACCGCAACGCTCATTTGATAGAAACCAAACATCTTTCAACTCATTGCAACATTTAATTTATCAATGTCATTGCTTTTTTCGCTCTTAAGGAAACAATTCATTTCACAGTAGTAAAGGGATTTTAAAAATAAAAATAAAAAATTCATTTTACAACATATTTTATTGACAAAAAAATATACAAATACACTTTGTTTCACAAGTTATCGAATCATTTCAACACAGGTTGTTCCAAAATATAGCACATATTAGACATTTGTTTCAAATGCACACACCATTAAACAAACAAGTACAGGTTGCTCCAAAAATTTATGTACATCATTTTAACACTGGCAAATACAGGTTGTTCCAAAACATGACCCATATTAGACAATTGTTTCATATATATATATATATATATATATATATATATATATATATATATATATATATATATATATATATACAAGCACATGATCAAACAAGCAAGCTCAGGATGTTACAAAAATATATACACACCATTTTAAATTCATCCAAATCATAGCACCAGTGAATATAGGGTGTTACACAAATTTAAGTACATTTTATTTCTTTTACTACAGGTTGTTTCAAAAAATCAGAAACATTTTAAAGACAAGTTATAAGATGTTAGCAACTTTTGCAAACAATGATTTCATGCATTTTCTTATTATTGGATCCAGATCCCTTTCTTGAACTCTTCTTTCAAGAAGAGAACACTTCTTATGGCCTATCTCTTTGAATACAAACATTTTTACATTTGGAGGAATGTAAAATGATACTTTCAACAAAGTCTGGGTTGGTTTCTACATAATGCAAGTGCACATCTTCAATACTAGATGAAATAGGATTTGCTGCAGTCATGTAAAACACAGGACATTTCATGCTATCAATGCATTGAATTAGTTCATGATTTTTTTGTTTCCTAGCGGAAAATAAATCACTTTAAAATGGAAGACACTGTCACAAGTCTCTGTAACTCTCGAAGAATCCTGCTGCTACACTATAGTGCGTAAGTAATTTTTGACTTTCCTGGTTTTACACTGACATTATGATTTCCAGGATGAAAATCCGTGATGTTAATCGTAAGCGATCCAACACCCGACTGAGATCAGTAAGTAAGGAACAATGTATGTGTATTGATAAAATCATCCTCTATAATTTAAAATTAAGCAGTGATTTTGGACTAGATTTTATTTTTGCTAGTTTTGTGGCTCATAACATTTTGATGAAACATGCCCAGTATGAGATGTGTAACAAAACTTTTTGTGATAATTATATAAATTATGACGATCATTGTCATGTCCCTCGAAATACTGATAGGCCAAAACATTGTCTGTATTATAAATAAGATGGTTCAAAAATTGTTCTTCCTCACAAAATGTTGTTACAATGCACTCGCCCTTAAGTTTACGCTTTTGATCTACTCTGCGTGGTCTGCACTGGTTTACAAGACATTTCGAACTGTTGTAGTTAGTTAAACTGGAATCAAAACTACATAGCTCATTACATGCTGACAAGGATTCAGACCAGTATGTACACTTAAAATGAATGCCTGACTCACACATTTCCTTAACAAAATGTGAATATGCTATGCTATAAGTTACAGAATACAAACCCTTTTCAATAAATGCATACTTGCAAATTGACGAGAACATTATTCTGAATTGGCCACTTTACATGCATATATGTTGCACATTGATGGAAAAAATAAACCCCTTTGTTCAAAAATAAAGTTGTGAATATCTCCATCGCAGGTCTTCTTCCAATTGATGGTGATTCCCTGGTGATGTATGGTGAGTTGATAGGCGATTACTCAATTTCCACGTTCTTCAAGATCCTCGGTAAGGCTGGCTAACATCAAATCTTATAATGTAGATGGCAGTTAACTATTGGGGCAGAGATATCTTACAGCAAAATCGTTGCATACTATACCTTCACCAAAGCAAGTACCAAGGTTGTTATGAAAGTGTAGCACCAATGGTCGTAATTGTTGAATACTTGAACTTGTAAAATACCATCATATGGCTTAAAGAAAACTCTTCTGTGTCCTATTTGCAGAATCTCGTATAGGTCTGTAGAATTGAGGATGCTAGCCATGACTGACAATTTAATATCAAATGATCTCCTTTATGTAGTTGTAGTTGACATCATTTAAGTGTTCTTACTTAACCACTTTACAATTTCATGTTTCACAGGGAGTACTTAATTCTTGGTTTCCTACATATGTAAAATGTTCCTTGTTACGTTGTTCACTACATACTGTAGGAATAGAACAATAACTACATTCCTTCTGCATGATATATTCGATTTTCTTGAATGATGTACGACTTGTGATTTGTGCACTTTGAGTTTCAAATGCTAGTTGACTCTCACTGCAAGGTGGCTTACAGACAGGATGCAAATTATACAAAGGACAAAATATTCGTCTAAAACAAATATCGAAAACTTTTAAAGTATAATCAGGACTGATTAACGAGAAACGCCAATGTTCTTCTCCATTACACATCTAAATCTGTAGTGGACTATCTTATTCTTCAATTCGAAACCATACTCGCCTGTTACCTGGAATAGCACAAGCTTAGTGTAGTGACGGATAAAACCTCTCCATCATAACTGTACAGTGTACAGTTATTTATTTTATAGTTAGATTTTCTTCCAGTTTGAGATAATATTACTTGTTCAACAACATCTTGGTTAAATCTAATTTACAGACATAAACAATGCTATCCCAAACTTCGCAATTCCACATTCCACATGGCGAGATTTTAATACGATTACTTCCTTTAATTTGCGTGATGTGTTGTTTGTTATTACATGTTTCAGTCCACAAGGTAGGGCTGTCCAAGAAAACACTACTTAATTTATATTTTATTTTTTTAAATCCTGGTTCCTTGGGTATTTCTTAACTTACAATTTTAGAACATATATCCCCAGAAGAACAAGGCAGGTCACATTAAAAACCGAACAACCATCTTCTTCATTACACAAAACTCGTTCTTGATACGTATTTCCTGCGAAACTTTGTGTAAAGTTCCAGTGTTCATCTCTGTTGCACATCTGGAATTGGAAGTACATGTTGTTTAGAGACTTGAACCACACTTTCTTGTATGCCTGCTCTGGCATCTTATGCAGGTGTAAACCTGTAACAAACATATTTTATAAATTATTATCTCTACACATAGGTACGATGTTGATATAAATACTCTCTTAAAGCTTCGCTTTTACATTGCGAACAGAACTTTTTTTTTCTCACAGTGATTAGTGATATAGCATTTTTACTATTGAATTAATACTCGAACAGCCTTGATATCTTCTGATATTTATGACTTCTGCATTGGTAAAACTTTTTAAAATTTCCTTTTGCATTTTTCCAATCACGTATACTGTATAATCTTCGAGGGGTGCATCGTTCACACATTGCAAATGCTCTTCATAAGCTATAGCACCAGAGTCCCATTTTAGGTCATGTATATCATAATTTTGTTGCCGAAACATCACTTTAGCTTCAGGTTTTAAAGTATGCCAAGGTCTGGAGATTTAAGCTTAAAACGTTTGATTAATTAGCATCGGTTGCATAAGAAATTCCAAGTTCTTTAATTACAAAGGAGATGTCTTGATAATTTTTGAAACCTTGCACGTAGCACATCAGTGTTAAGTTATTTCTCTTTTTACACTCTCAAGTTATACAGTATGTACAAAAATTATACAAACATTTTATTTATAAGATCTCAGTGGTCTCCTCAGAATCCACTTCGTCAACCCCATAATCGTCCATTACTACATCTGGGATAGTTCTTGCTTCAATTAGCTGCTCCAGCCTTTGCGACATACAATCCCTCCGCTTATGTTTCAAGTTCTCATCATTAACGAAAGCGAGCATACCTTATGGGCAGTCTTCACACAGAAGATACGACACACCTGTCGTAGACACTGTGTATCCCTGGCGTTATTCTCAGATCTATTGCAGATCTCACTACTGCTAATGCAATGCCTAAACATGAATGCACACAATGTGACCTTGGCAGCTGACGACTTAACACTGAGGAACAGTTTATTTATTTCCCCTTATATAGTATATGGATTAAAAATGGCCGCCATTTTCCTTTAAATTTGATTGATTTTGGATCTTTAAGAAAATATTTTGTAATAACATGGAATTTGACATATTCCAGCTCTGGTAGAAGTCATTTCAGACTGTATTCGTGGTATTTCATTCATATGATGTCGAAAAGTAGTATTTTAAATAAGAATAAGTATATATTTGTTCAAATATATACATTTATGGTAGATAATGTAGCCGAAAATCTCATCTGGAAGCTTTGAAAGAACTCTACACATGAAATACGTTTTTTTCCCCCTCTGCTATGAACAAATATTTAACATATTGAAAGTTCTAAATGTGTTGTTTTACATCCCCCTAAATTGAAAGACATCTGGTTTAAACATAAGTTTTCAATAGGTGAAAATATCTACTTATGAATCGCCTAACTGGAATGATACGTGTTTGCAATGGTGTTCTTTGAATACTTAAATTATATAAAAAGTCTTAAACTCTCCTAAAATTGAGTGAGTGGAAATATCTCTTGTACTAAATTATTCATAGTTTCTGTGAAATTGTATAATTTATTGTAAGTTTACTGAAAATACTTTAGTCAATTTGCTGGAAAATTGGATAGACTTAAAATGTCTTGTTAATTAACTGATCAAACTTAAAAAGTTTTACTTAAAACCAGCTTATATTATAATTGAATTTAGTGTATCAATGATATTTTGAACGTAATTCTTAGTGTTGAGGAAATAATTTTATCAGTGGGACTTGGGAATTTTTTTTTGTGCCAGCAACACAAGCAAGCCAGAATCTAGCCTGGAGATCACGACAAATAGTCTTCAGGATGGGTCAATGGCCAGGCGAATGTATAACCTTGGAGAGCAGAGGGGTAGGAGGCAGGCAGGACAAGTTCAAACTCGAGGGTGGATGACAGTTTCGCAAACAGTTCAAAGCTTTGGAAGAGACGAAAATTCGCTGCCCGAGGTCAGGTAGGTAGGTAGGCAGGCAAGCAGGCAGCCCTTGGCCTGGACAAAGATGCGCTCTGGTCTAGGGGTGGTGGTCGGGGGAGGGCGCGTAACGTTGGACAGGGCTCAGGTGCTTCCAATCGTCCAGCACCATCTTAGTTTGACGACAATCCCCGCTCTGAATACACGCACCACTGGCCATTGCTCTCTGCTTTGTCCCTCTTAGGGAATAGCTCTTCACCGGCCGGGTTAACGTCTGCCGGGGCTTTGTGCCACGACCAAGGGGTAGCGGGCTTCAGCTCTTATTGAACATTTTCATTGGATTATATCTGATTCGGGCTTCACCTGTCATTACATGCGATATTATAAACATTTAATATAATAATTTTATATTATATAATTCAATATAATAATTGTGTGTTAAGATTGGATTGATATAGTGCATCCGTTATTTTTAATAATTTCATCGTTTTTCTTCGACCAAGTGTTTGGACTGAAATCATTAGTAGATTTATTAATTTTTTTATATATCCTATGTTTCTATAAAGTGTTACTAGATTAAATTATTCTTCTGCTAGGCAAATATGTCAAATAATGTTGGTTAAATGTTTATTTTTGCCAGGGAAGTGAAATTATTTAGAAAAATGGAGTCAGTTTTCTGTGCATTTACATGATTCCTTTTTGTTGTACGTTGTTTAAAATTTCATGTGAACTGTTTAATGTTGAGGAAGACGTGATTGAATTTTTCATGAATAATAGCTCATAAAAAGTAGATTGTTAGGGAAATATAATCCGGTGAATTCGTAAACAAAGATAAATAATTTTTATTTATTTGTTATGTAATTTTTAATGTCGAGGAGTTTCCCCCATAACCTCAGTAACCGAAGCGGACACAGGTTCTGTTTTCTAGCAACAGCTAGCTCAGCTTATAATTCTACATAAGTGATACAGTGGTTCACCAACCCCACAGCTGGACAGACGTGTTTTAAAATCTTTTGACGTTGTAAGGTACGTGGAAAACTCAGAGGAGATGAGGGAGAAGTGCGCTATTGTGCTTGGTTAAATTTAAATTATTTTATATCACTTTGTTTGCATAAATGTGCTTCCATCTTTAAGTTAACAGGATTTCTGCGGGCGGTAAGCCAGTTTTCATTTTGATGTGGAAATAGGTTCTGTAATTCCTTTAGTAAGATAACACCAGAAAGTTATGATCGTTTATTCTGCTGTTTGAAATATATTCATTTTTTGGTCCATTCCTTATCCTTTTGTCGTGTGAGACGTTTCATAATTTCTCTCGTGTGTAACATCAGCAGTTTAATTTATTTGGAAACAACCATTTTGTATTTGGACGTAAATCGTATTCACCTCTCTTTTCGTTCATTTTCAAGTTTTTCGCGTAATTTCAGCTGTCACCTGCCAACCAGCCCTCGAAACAGATGTATCTAGTCGTGCTCCCAACACACAGCTTATAAGTTGGCGCACGTAATGCACTGCAGTCATTGCTTCAGCGATCTCCCAAACCAATGGATGTATATTAATATAATTTAATTTAGTAAGGTACGATGTTAATTTCTTCCACTATAGACGGGGTCCTTTGTAATTTACAGCATACAGGATGTAAATCGTATTCTCCTCTCTTTCCGTTTAATTGATTTTCAATTGCAATAACCTCAGTCCCCGATCGGCCTCATCTCCCACCACGGTCTACTAGCAATATTCCTTCCAACCCAAAAAAAAAACACTTATACCACTCTTGCACCAAATTCAAGTCATATATACCCTATACAATATACCATTCCCCTCAATCGAGTGCCACTTGTCATGCAGACAACATCGCTCTTCTATATACACCCCTTCCCCAATACATCACACCTCAGTCAGAGGTCTGAGGATCAACATCTACCAGAGGCGCTCCCCACACACAAATTAAAAGAAAAAAATTAATTTAGTACCTTACCAACAAACTATACACAAAAATTCCATCAAAGTAATTTGACCAAACAAGTTTGATGCAAAAACTTTGATCAAATTTCTTTGATCACATTTTTAATCAGATTAAATAGTATTAGGATTATGATTAAATTTTTTGATCGGATTAAGATTGAATTAAGGATTAATTCAATCAATTTGATATCAAATCTGTAATCTGATTAATCAAAAGTGAAATGAACCCCCCCCCTCCCGGCCCCCTCTACTTTGTTTCAAACAAAGATTAACCTAGTCAGAAAATTATGCCAAAAGGACAACGCACTGCATCAGTGCGAACTCAGTGTAATATTATTTTTCATAAGAACCATTTCTTACTAGGCATTACCAATGTATTTATTTTATTTCTGTTTACTTTCATATTAATCGAAAATGAAATATTTCGATTTTAAGATAAATATATAAGTAAATATTCAATACAACCACGAATTAGGGACTTTCACATTAACACAAATAAAAAATTCTTGTGATACTCGGAATATTTATAAAACAACTAAACATGTCATTCGTGGTGTGATTTTCAAAGATTTGATTCAGAAGGTGTGAGTAAACCGCGAATAGACTATAGAAACATTTCCAATATGGATAGACGGGTGTAAATATGGCGCGAAGTCAAGGTGAACTTGGACTGAAAATTCTATACGGGACTACTTCCCGAGATGCGCCGCTCGTTTCACTTATATTGTTTGCTTTACGGTGAAAATATTCACAGCTCGGAATCATGTTTATTCAAATGGCATGATCACTAAAGTGTACAAATGCCTCTTAGAGCTCAGCCAGTGTGTAAAGATGTCAAAAGTGCAGTTACAGGAAAATTGATAACACAATCTGGAGACTCAAGAAAAGAAGTTCACATACATACACACACGCGCGCGCGCACACACACACACTCACACACACACGCACGCACACTGCTGTTGAAACTTCAGTTACATAGATCGGGATTTTTGTCACATTATAACTTAAAGAAAAGTTAATGACACCAAGAACGCCATTTAATAAGTTGACCTAGGTCGGTGAATGATTTTGCCTGATAGTAATTATGACCACGAATTTTTTTTATAAAGACATTTAGCGTTTATTTTGTAGCCAGTCCTACAAATACATTTCACATTAGGTTTCGTATAGGTCAAGCCATTACTAGCACTCAGACATTCAATTATCGTGGCGAAAATCATTTTAATTTCTACATGTTAAAATCTGTATTGGACAGAACGATTGATATCGTAAACATGCTCTGACTTCAAGTAACATCTGTAAAGTGATAAACTCTTCCATAAAAATAGCCGAAATCGTAGCATACGTGACGTGTCATCTTTACTTCGATGCAGCTCGTACAATCCTAAGGAAATAAAGACGGTGTTTCAGGAACATGTCAGGCTCATCAATTCACATAATAATGCTAATTGTGTTATACGACGTAGTAGTGCGTAGGGGTAAATACTCATCCCACACATGATATAATATTCATCTCTGGCACAGATTTCGAGGAATAACAAATACTTGAATATATAAATCCATAAACGACGTCGTTATTAACGCACACAGTAAATATTGCACTAGGTTGAGGACAATAAATCCTTTGTGATTCTTTCTTTCCTTCTGTAACTCCTCATAAATGCAAATAGCGTATTATTCGTTTTCAAAGTGCTAATCTTACATCACAGAAATAAAACAGATAAAATTTCCTTTAAGAATTAGCCTTGAACTTCAAACATTTTGTACCGCTTAAGTTGGGTTATATTAAACCTTCCAATAGGCTGCCTCTCCATGGTAGATAAACTGTAACAATTCTCTTTTACTGCACCAATCACTCGATAAGGTCCTTGGAAAAGCAAGAAGAGTTTACGGGTCACATGTTCAGCTGTGGAGCTCAGATGACTAGTTTCCTTCAATATTAGGTCTCCTACTTTAAACTTGTTAATTCCATACAGTTTATGTTGTCTCCTGCATGACTCTGCACAATAAAATAGCTTCTTCCTCACTAATTCCAGCAAATTTTCTCGCATTGTGGGTTCATTATTTTCTTCAAAAGTGGTCTCACTTCTGTTAAACTTGGGTAGTAAATTACTCGCAATAGTCTCCACCCCTTAGTAGTAGCATAGCTTTGTACTATACAGATGACAATTACCAACTCTCAGTTGTGTCAATTGTGTGGGGACTTAAGACCACACTTGGTTTCCTGCCCCTCCAGGGATAAATATCATTCCGGTGTGAAGATACGGCCTCATGGCCAGATTGTTTTGCCATGGTAAAATGTAGCCAAATTTCCGGGGTTTTTTTTTTTTTTTTCCCGCCCCTTCAGACTAGTTTCCCTCCTCGTGTTTCTTCGTTTCTTTCGGAATCTACCCCGACGCAATTTTGACAGTGGAGATTTTGTGAAATGAGATTCTGGGAAGTGAGAAATCGAACAGTGGTTCTCCTGTTCTTGGTTCTCCTCTTCTGTTTGTGACATCTCTGAATCGGTGACGTGACTGACGTTTTGACATCTGGTCAGTTTACCTGATATGAATACTGCAATGTGTAGTGGTCTGGGAAGTAAGTGTCTGTCAAAATTTCTGCCATCATGGTTTTGATACTAGGCGAGTGCCCTTCAGCGCACATTACGTCACAATCCCACGCTGAAACTACTCTATTCACGTGTTCAAGTAGTGTGTTACTTTTGGTTCCTACCAAATTTTCCGAAGCGTGTTTTTCTGTTACAATTTCCATGCCTGTTTCCACTGACTTTTCTTCCAGTACACTGCATTGCGGTGTCAATGATTCTTTGGTTTGTGGCGGGCACAGAGTTGATATGTGGGTCTCTGTAGCAGCTTCCATGACTGTTTCACTGGCATTTCTGTTTTTTTTTTTTTTTTCATAGCGGTGTGACTTCTGATTTCTGACACGTTTGTGTCAAATCAGTCTTTTTAAGCATCTGACAGGGCCGTAAAACATTCACTAAAATTAGCTTACATGGCGAGAATATGCCGATTAAAAATCTCACCTATACTATCTTTCACAGAGTTGGAGTTACCTTCAATAGTGTCTACAGTAATCTGTTCCGTTGGTGCAAGAGTCGTACGAGTGGTTGTAAAGTCAGTTACACCTCCAGGTGTTGATTCACTCTGAGAAACATCTGTATGCTGACGAGATTAAGGTTTAAGCTGAGTGTCTTCGCCTTCAGATACATTACCTCTATTAGAAATTGTGTTAGGGTTTTGCGGTGTTTGATTACAGTCATCATACTTTATGGTAATTTCTATGTAGTCCTTTTCAATGGAAACAGGTATAGGATTCTGGTTTACCAGTGTAGGACTTTGATCTTCCTTTAGCTATCGTGCCCTATCTTCATACTTTTGTAGTGTAGGTTTGGTTTCCTTAACATTCTTAACAGATACTTTCTTCATAATTTGCTGTGATTCCTTATTAGCTTTTGAAATAGGAGCGAGTGACAGGTTTGCAGATTGTGTAGTCTGAATATGAGTCAAAGTATTTTGCATTTTCATTTCCTGCTCCTTTTCTCTTTGTAGTCTCATGTTCTCCTCATGCTTTCTTCTCTGTTCTGTTCTGCGTTGATTTGTTTTATTGATTCTAAAACCTGTGAACGTGTAGGATCGGGTGAGATAGTGTACTGTACTTGAATAAATGTGATGTAATAATAATCCATATTTGTGCTGCTCAGAAAATAACTACCTTCCATGCGGTGTTCCGTGTTTACTGGTTAGAAGTAAATCGATAGCCTACACATTGTGGTGCCACATATGTAATGGTTTGGTAGTGTAGGGAAATATCTCTATAATATCCCCACGTAAGGGAGTCAAATCTGTCGGGGATTCTAAGCTAGGTGTATGTGTACTGAAAGTATATTTATCAAATAAGACAGAACATGTATTTGTTTACTGAAATTTTACCACCTTTTGCTTTAGGTATGAACACCTTGTATACACTGGAACTCTGCGATGCTTAGGAAAGACACGCTCATGCTCATCAACACTCTGATAATGTAGTTCGATGAAAACAAACCACTGGGATATACTGATTTGAATTAGAAAAGAATTGAACTAGAAAATAGCTATCAATTATTCCAATGAACTTGTAATAAAATACTTCAATGAATTCTGCTTTCCGAAGCATTCAGAATGTAAATGCGCTTAAATATTGTTACAAATACAGATTATTTTAATCGATTATTTGTTTACATTTAATAAGTATATGTCAGTAAAATATTCTATAATGTTGCAAAATATATACACTCTTCTTTAATATACAGCATAAGTCGCACCTTTTTGACAATTTATATGGTGTTTGCGCTACTTTTTTTAATGAGTTCTTCATTTTGTATTGTCGGGTGCAGTGCTCCAAATACAGTGGCTTTACTTCAACTTGAGTGTAAGAATAAACAAACCAATTATTTATATTTATTGTTGTAATAGTGTCATACTTTCACTTAACCGACGCATGAACAAAGGAACCATGCCAATGGCGAAGTTAATGTTACGTATGGCGGAAGAATACTCAATGTGCGTACAAATATATCTTTGGCAAGGTTTCCAAACGTGCTCGGCTTTCTCCCTGTGTGAAGACAGCTGAAGGGGATAGAGCCAGCAGGAGGGTGAGTCATACGCCGGCCGTTCTGCCGGCAGGCGCATATAACAGCTGGCAATTTGACCATTTGCCCGGCAATTAACTCCATTTGACGGCTGCGCGTTGAGCTGTGCCATTAGCCAGCATCACTTCCTCTGTGCTCGTGAGAACAAACCACACACCTACACTCAGCTGCTCATCTCAGAGAGCGCTGCTCGACAAAGGTCACAACCAACCACAAACTTATACGGAATGTTCGGAAATTCCCCTCACAAACCCCTAGGACTTGTAGAAGGGACTGAATAGACTACCTTTTGAATGGGAACCCATGTTCGGAAATTCCCCTCACAAACCCCTAGGACTTGTAGAAGGGACTGAATAGACTACCTTTTGAATGGGAACCCATGTCTTGAAACGTACCGTTTCCGTGCTACAACCATTTCAAATCAGGTATTTTACACATGACCATCCAGAATACCTGCCCCCACATTGATAGAATATCTGTACTGGAATCCCTGGGCATTCATAGTATTAGTGTTTTCGTCTGCCCAGACATAGCTGTTTTGAGAATCGAGAACACTGTTTCTAATGAATGTAAATTCATCGGTGAAAAGAACGCGACGTGGGAACGGGCTTGTAGGTGCAGCTGTGCAGGAACCACGTGCAGATGTCAACATGTCGTGCTAATTCGGCTGAACCCAAATACTGTACCCTTTGGAAGTGGTAAAGATGTAGCAGTTGTTAATGCAGAACCTCCCAGACTATGCTGGGAGCAACACCCATTGCGCGTGCAATTGTTCGCGTACTCTCTGACGGACTCTGTTCAACGTGATGCAGTACAGCCTCTTCCAGTCCGGGAGTGCGGCATCTCTTTGGAGCACCACAGTCGTTCCTGTCAGCGGTGAAGGTACCTTGTTCTTGGAACCGTTGTGTAACTGTGGCAAAAAGGGTATGCGATGGTGTCGCACGTTGTGGATAACGCTCTTGATACAGCCCACGAGCTGCTCTTCCATTACCTTCAGCTGTGCCGTATACAAGGGTCATGTCTGTGTATTCCGCAAACGTGTACTCAACTATATTAATCGGAGACACAAAGGCGCGTGAATGGGGCTCGAGGCAGGGTAGACGTCGCGTGCCATCAGGTGATTGTCTGAAGTAATGTACTGCCTACCCGGTTGCACACCAACATAGGCACATCCTAGACATTGCTCTTTCTCTCAGCTGAAATGGACGAGTGATACATCTGATTTGAAATGGTTGTAGCATGAAAACGTTATGTTTCCAGACATGGGTTCCCATTCAAACGATGATCTACTCAGTCCCTTCTACAAGTCCTAGGAGTTTGTAAGGGGAATTTCCGAACATTCTGTATACACTAGACCCAGCTTCGGCTATACTCTCTACACTCCGAAGTGAGGCCAACATGAAACAGCTGATTGTGGGCTGTCTACTGGAATGGCCGAATGTGAAATAAGGTGGAATTTGTGCTTTTTTAAGTTTCACTTACTCGTAATGAGGCCAGGACCATTTTGTAAACATTGTGAAGTCTGTTTTAGTGGTTGAAATACATCAACATTTCGTAAATCGTAGTTACTCGGTTGAAAATGCGCATTTTCTCATCTCGTTGGCAATTTAGCAAATTTTTTCAACTGCTATGCCGAATGAAACCACACATTATATATTAAGTATAATCTCTGTCCTACAATTTGTAACTAATATTTTTTTCAAATTCAATACACCTTAGAACAACTGACAATGGGGAGTACTACTAAAATAAGAGACAAATTATATAATTTCTTACATGCCCTTTGAGCTAAAATAACCTAAGTGTTGAACATTTCCAGTACATAGTGTACAAATAACTAAAAATCTACATCAAGTATAATAAATTGTACACGGTAATTACATTAAACAGGTATTCTTTACATGCAAATTAAATAAGTTATATTTCAGCTAGGTGACTCGCCGAAAACCTTGATGGAAAGAGTTTTTTTTTTTTTTGCAATGAAGGTTACAATTTTAGTCTCTTACTGTGCTCAATTCTTTTGTATTTCAACAGGGCACATATTAAATATACGAACAAGTAAACATCCTCACTGTAATGTAAATTATGAGCATTAAAATATAAATGTGTTAGAGGGGAGGGCTATGATGACTATATGTTATAAAATAATTACTTTCTAAAAATGCACATAAAAAGGCAAAATGAATAAAACACATACTTATAGGTAAATTTAAAATGGACACATAACTGTGAATTTACGAGAAAAAAACCAGTAATTCTACTTCCGAGAACAGAAGCGCCGAGGGCTTCATTTATTTTACCCAAATTGTACGTCGAAACATATGCGACAGTTTGGGCGAAATATACAAAGCGGGCTGTCCTAGATTATCGCCAATGATTGCACTTCAGGACGCAGAATGGTACAGATGTTTGCATGGAATTGCAGCTGTAAGGCTAAATTGTGGTGTGAGAGTAGGGCACTTGTAAGCAACAGAGATGTTACTGTACCCACTAATGTTGATGGTGCATATACTTACTTGGCGCCAGGAGGAAATGGGGCATGTGCATTCTTTCAACGGAAAACTGAATATATAACACGAATTCCGCTATAGGCTGTTCACTTTATAGTGAGCACATTTGAAAGTCTTGCTTGAGATATACTTGTATGTACATTCTGTTTTCTTCAACCACATGTAAAATGGTGTTCATGGGTTTGATCACTGTATCCATGCATCAGTCAAGTGAACCAACGAAATTATTACTAAAGTAAATATTTTACAAATCTGCATATTTATACACTTCTATAAATTATATAAACAGAAAGCAACATAAATAATTCCAGTACTCACAAATGTGTACGCGTCACACTTTTCATCCAACGTTGAAACATGAAACTACCTTCGCTCCTTCGTCGTTACCAACTTAACTGGAAGCTTGCCAGTCTGTGGGCGTGCACGTTAAAATATATGCATTTTTCAAATGTTGATATCGAAATGCTCAAATAACTGTTGACAGCCTCTACCTTATCCTCTGTATAGCTTACTAATGCCCCAAGTCACCCACTCAATAATTCGTCATTTGTGAATCCCAATTATTCACACAGGAAAATTAGGGAAATGCAAATAGTGAATGCAACAAAACTCTTCTCGCTGTGTACCTCACTACTTTTGATCCAGAAGTTAACTGACCTGAAATTTTCTTCGCTGATTCTGATTAGCCGTTACCATAGTGTCAAGGGTAACAACATGGTGGTCTCAGGAAACAAGGACAAGTGACAACAGTTTCATCGCTTAATTTGTTCCTTCACGAAACACATAACGTATTTCAGAAATATGTTCTTCAATTGTGGTAAGCATGGACACATCAAAATAATATACACTCAATCCATTTTATGACATATAATACAAACAATAAATTATGCGACTGAGGAACATTTCAATATTTTTATGCACTAACCACACAACATTCAATGATATAGGCTGTTCATGGTAAAATGAGCCTTTTGAAAGTCCTACTTAAGATCTACTTGTACGCACGTTGTGCATTCCTCCGTCTTATGTAAAATCAACATTGTCATGGCCTCATCACTTTATTCATGCATCGGTCAAGCGAAACTGTGGAATTATAAGAAAATTAAATGTGTTACAAATCTGCCAATTCTTATACTTAGACACATGATAAAAAACAGAAAGGAAAATAAATAATTTCAGTTTGTACAAATGATTATCTAACACTATTTATTTTACGTTAGGATATTGAACTATTTCCCATCCATCATTACCAACTTTACTGGGCGCATGTCACTCAGTGAACCTTTTAAAATATATGCAGGCAGGGCAGTGAATTTTTTCTAAGGCTGATTTCAAAAATGCTCACTTGACCGTGAAGAGTCTTTACCACATAATTGCAACTCAGAAGGCCTAGTAGAAGTAAAATACAACATAATTAACTGAAAGAAATGTTTTGTCTACGTGACCGCTTGTCAGTATAATTAACACTGTGTGACTTTAACAAGCTACAGCAAGCATATATCACAGACAATCCAGTTGTAACGGGTGTTACTGTTCTTGGGAGCAAGTTTGCGGGTTAGAACATTTTCAATCAGAACTCTGGTTCTATAATACAAAAAAATAATTTCTTATTTTTTTTCTGTTTAATAGAAAATCGCAAAGCGATCTGATACTGTCATTTTATAGAAATTATACATAATTTTTTTTAAACTAGTGTAACAGATGTTACATCAGTTTTGAAACGGATGTAACAAGTAATATAAAATAATTATATTCATAAATATAATCATAAATTATTTTTAATTTTGGGGTCGGATAGTTATTAAATGATTGATTTGTCATAATGTGATATTGTATGGTAAGCCTTAAATTTAATATTGTACTAGTCTTAAGGTTAATACTCTAATATCTAACAAGTGTTTACAAGAGGTAAAAGTTGAGGAAAACTGTTGTTTCATGTGTGCTCATAATATAATTCAGCACCAGTGAACATTAGACATAAATATATGTGAAAACATTTCTTCCTTTTAAAAAATTGAACACTGCTACTTTTCATGTACATCAACTGAATGTGAAAACTCATAAAGAACTCTAGTCCCTATAGTTTTCACAGAAACAGGAGATAAAATGTTCTGAATTTGTTCAAAGCTTACATACTTTTCATCACCATCGTCAATTTTAAAAACCCTACCACTAGTTCCATACAGTTTCAAAAACACCAAACTTCCAAATCCTCTCACCCAGTCTTACAGACACCAACATACTTGTACATAACATTATTTTATTTAACCTTTAAACCAGCCAATACAAATTTTCCTGGTTTAATATTCTGAGATGTTAGTTCATACTCATATAATGGTTTCTCAGTGTATGGTCCTACAAGATCACAAGACTGTAACGATGGCTCTGATGTATCATTACTAACATAATTAGTTTCTTCCGAGTCTGTGTGAACATCACTATACCTAAGCTTCATTTTCGGCCTAGTTGTTGATTTTTTGTGATGTTGCCCAATATATAAAACTTGAATTTTGTGCATGTGTGAAGTCGCAGTCAAACCTGCCAAAATATGGTTTTCGTTAAATTTTTCAAAATGATGAAAGTTCCTTATTCCAAAGACATCGTTGGCATGTTCCCTCGTTGATTCAAGAGAAGTTTAGCAGTTTCTTCCACACCAGACTGTGGTACAAAAAGAACATTTACCTTTGTGCACAATCTGTCAGCACATAAGTAAGATTCTTCTGCTGAATGGATTTCTGCAGCTCTTGCTTTCAGACATCAACACTATCTGCTTGACTTGGCCACCTATGGCATCAACAGAACCCTTTCCATGGCCAGGTGCAAAGGTATTCCATTCTACTGATATAACAGACAGGTCATCAGCCAGTTTGCACATGTTAAGTGCAATATATTTTCTCTTAAACTGAGATGAGCAATTGTCTAAGAACACAAATGGGTGGTCCAAATTTACATATTTCTATTGAAAGTCAGAAACTATTTTTTTTTCAGGTACACCCAGGCTGACTGTTTAGAATGACCTATGTCATCGCTTATGACAACGTAACATTGAACTCCATTATCGTACCAAATGCATCATGTAAAAATAGTAATTTGCGAATGGTGGCAATGTGCGCCTTGTATTTCATCTTGAAGGACTATATTGTAGTTTTCGGCGTAGTCAACCTGAACAACTGCCTCACCCTTCTGTAGACTGTTCTTTCTTTCATCAACCTACTGTGACTGCTGTGATTTCACAAGAATATGATTCTTCAATAATTGAAGGGACAGATTGGATTTTTGCACAGCATCTGCATGAGAGGATGTCTGCTGAGTAATTTGTAATACACCATCTTTTTCATCCCATTTTTTCCCATGTTACTACTTTTGTGAAGTCAAAGTCAGATTTCAGTAAAACTGAAACATCATAGTGACATACATTTGTTTGTCATAAGTAGTAGGATTTAGATGACTTTGGGACAAGGGCGTGGAGCGTAGGAGCCAGAGCCGGGGGAAGCGGTCATCTTGTTACATCACCCTACCGCCATATTGGATGTCATTGACCTTTCACCCTCGACCCGTGTGACCATTGACCTTGACCTTGACCTTAACCTCGAGGGCTTTTGACCTCAAAAAACACTAAAGAAACCTTTAAAAAATTCCACAAAAAAAATTACAATCCAAATTTATTAAAAATTATTACAAAAATTATTAAAAGGATCCTCAAAAACGACCCGTTTTTTTTAGAAATGTTGACAGGGATCAGCTACTCTGGTGACTAGGATCAGTGACTCCAAGCCAGGTGACCGGGATCGGTGACTCCAAGCCAGGTGACCGGGATCAGTGACTCCAAGCCAGGTGACTAGGATCAGTGACTCCAAGCCAGGTGACCGGGATCAGTGACTCCAAGCCAGGTGACTAGGATCAGTGACTCCAAGCCAGGTGACCGGGATCAGTGACTCCAAGCCAGGTGACCGGGATCAGTGACTCCAAGCCAGGTGACCGGGATCAGTGACTCCAAGCCAGGTGACTAGGATCAGTGACTCCAAGCCAGGTGACTAGGATCAGTGACTCCAAGCCAGGTGACCGGGATCAGGATCATTGACTTTTGACATTGATCTTTGACCTTGGAAATGAAAAAATAAAGAAATAACAAATAAATTAAAATTGATTAAAAAATGTATAACACAATTTTTATTAAGAAATTTAATCTAGAAAGCATTATAAAAATTAAAGAAATCGATTAAAAAATGTATTTTTTTTTATTTGAAAATTTTTTTTATTAAAACATTTTTAACCCAGGCGGTCATTTCCCCCCTTTCCTTCGGAATTTCCCTTTTTCTCTAAAGAATTTGGCTTAAAAATTTTACAAAAATTTAATTTAAAAACCTTCATTTTCTGAGGTCTCCCCCCACACCACCAATTACTCACCTGTTCGAATCCAGCAGACGACTGACTCTCTGGCACCCACTCCCCTCGCCTTTACTCATTCCGCCATATTATTGTTTTCGTTCGCCATTTGTTTACAGGCTAACGAAGGCAGCTATTTTTGTTTACATGCTGCTGGAGATTGTCGTCTTTGTTTTCATGCTACTGGAGATTGCCATTTTTGTTTTTAATTTGTCCTTCATTTATACATTACTGGAGGCCACCATCTTGGTAGGCGACCGCCATCTTGGTAGGTGACCACCATCTTGGTATACATCACCCATCTACCATCTTGGAAGAAAATGCACAATAGCAAATGACCTTTGACATGTAACCTATAAAATCAAAATTCGAGAAAAATGCATAAAAGTCAGCAAGCATAATAAATTACAGAGTACCAACGCCATATTGGGTACCTTTATCTTGGCCCCACGACACTGAATGACCTTGAAAACAGAAGTTCGAGAATAAATTCGTCAAAGTAAGCATGCTGGAGGCCAAGTGAGCAGTCGCCCCTTACATTTATAGGCATAAAAAGACTTAAAAATTTCCACCCTATTTATAACAGATGTTTCCAATCAGTAGTACACCTACAAACATAATGAGAGACATTGATGTCATGCATAATTTATTAAATATATATTTGGTATTTAAGATTTAAAGTTATTATATTTTTTTAAAAAACTTTTCATTTAATTATATAAGTCTGCATAGAGTACAATAATTTTTAGTAAAATTTATTTTATTTCTCTACCTCTTTAAATTTTAATTATATTCCGACAAAGTAAGAAAACATTAAATAAAACACAATTTTATTCACAGGCATTTCTTTGTTCAATTAAATTATTACAGTCGCTAACACCCTAAACAAAAATTACAATATTCTTTAATATGTGTAAGTAAACTGTCGCTACGGCTGATCTGCTTGCCGCACCTGTCACACATATATCACATGCAAGAGAAATTTTTGGTACAATTAGAGTGCTCATGTCGTCGAGCATTGCTGCTGTGCGTGAAGGTCTTTTCAAAGAAGCGACACTTATAATGTCGGAATGGTTCAGCAGGTGCTGCTGGAACAGAGGCCGATACTCCAGTTGGCGATGCCAATGGAGCTGCCGTAGTTAGTCCGCTCATAGAAGTCATTGGCACTATCGACGTCATGCCTGAAGACGTCAATGTCTGAACTGTTGTGGGTGACCCACCTGAAGAAGTCAACGATGCTGTCAGCACCATGCTTGAAGAAGTTGATGATACTGCACTGGTGGAAGTAGATGCTGCTAGTGACGTAGCCATCGCAGCTGAAGAAGTCGGTGGTGATAAACCATGGGCGGGCAATATCCAATCAACTTTAACGTAACTATCCATGGATGTCTTGGCGTATAAGCTAGCCGAGATTATCCATCTTTCACGACAGCCTCTGTCAAGCTGTACCTCTCAGATGGCCTACCTACTGCTTATATACGAGTATGCAAGCCCTATGACGTCAAATCGACTTTGAACAATCATATTATGCCATTAATACATTGTGCAGAACACCGACAAGCCAATCACCGAGTTACCACATTATTGTAGCTGACCAATCACATACAGGTATTGAGACATCACACACAGGCAGGTAGGCAGGCTTTAGATGTTTGTTCCTTGATCACATTACCATGCAGTTATATTATCAACAGTTTCTTCCAGACATGTTCTTTGCTAACCTATAACTAACTCATGATCACACTTAAAGTAGACAACTAACTTCTGTTGTGGACCAAACCCTCACAAGACTGGCCCCATTGACACATTGACCCCATGACCCATTGACCATGACCCCATGACCGATAGCACATTGACCCATTGACCCAATTGGTCCATGACCCATTGAGTCTTTATGACCCCTAATGACCCCTAATTGCGGCGGTGGTGGCGACAGTGGTAGCATTGTTGGTGATGATTGCTCTTTCTATTTTCATGAGCCCACTGTAACTGGAATCCCTTATTTGGACATGCTCACAGAGCTTACAGTTAGAAGAGCCGGCGGGGGACTTCATTTGCCAGCCGCTCGTAGTGGTCACATGAACATTTATGAAGATATGGTTAACAAACTTTAAGGTTCCACGGTTCATTTGATTGGTCAACGAAGGTTGTAGGTTATTTGGTTTTGATATTATATCCCTTCAAATTGGGGAATTCTTTTATACTCATCCTGTACAACAGCGATGTGATAACTGAATAATAAATATGTAGCTATTAAAATATTTCTGTTTGCCTTTAAACACACATTTTTAAGTGAATGGAACTGAAATGTAATATTTCACGTAGGATGTACCCGTGTGAAGCAAGGTCATCACGTAGATTAATTGAAGGGAGACTGCCGCCTAGCAAAGCTGGCTACCCTACTCGAAAGAAAGTCCTTCCCTTCCGATTGGATTCAACGATATTCATGAGTTATGATGAGATTAGAACAAAGCAGCAGCATAGTTAAGACAGCGTGGAGATACGAATAACACGAATATTCATATACAGTTACCATGTCAGGATGTTTTCCGTGATTTGGAGAATATCACAATGAGCCATAACCTAGGACAGATCACAGTAGGCCCATAGCCGCTTGTAGTCGAAGTTATGGGGATCTCGATCCGCGGCCTAGCGACAGCACGCTGGTAAGTATGCCATACGACACGACAGCTCGACGGCGATGTGGCAATGTGGCAACATTGCGCCAGACGCTGGTTATGCTCCTCAGGTACCACCTAGATGACTAGGTGCTCTTGTGAACACATGCGCCGTTCTGTTGACCATGTTGGTTTTTATTGATAGGAGGGCTTATAGCTGAAGGCCTAAACTTCACGTGAAAAATTCGTCTTCTAAAGAAGAAGCTAATAATCCACACTTCTTCACCATAGATAAATGTTTCAGAAGAATGGTTCTGTAATTTAATTCTAAAATGGATGTAATGACAGTGAACTTTTAAAAAATTGTCAGACCTAACGGATATTAAGTTGTTACTGAATTTTGCCAGGCACACTCCGCTGCAAAATAAAAAAGAAAAAATTATAATAAAATAGTAAACAATACCAAAGTTTATTTCAGAACCGAAAACTCTGTCACATGATGTCACGCTCTTCTGTTTCACAATGCTTTTATAAATTTTATGTTGAAAATTACAGATTAGCGATTCCCTCATTTGAAAGCGTTAAAATTCTAAATATAAAAGGTTAAATAATTGCATTATACCAAAAGTCAGACAGTGTTTAAGGGGAGGTTTATTCGTTTTCAAAATGACCGCAATTACCTAAGTTTGCGGATCAAAAATCTCTTACATACCTTTATAATACACAGCATTCCGTTAAAAAAAAAAATACTTAATTCAAATTAATGTATACAACAACTATTAATTTTTGTTAGTTTTTTAACTGCCTTGTATGTAATACTTTATTAATGGCAGGCCCTTCCTAATTTTATAGCTAAAAAATCCAATGGCTTCACCTAACATTACAGTGGGGCCGCGGTATGTAGCGGCTAGACTAATCATCTCCCACTTAGGTAAACCGGGTTCGATTCCCGGCGGGGTCGCTTCTGAATTTTCGCGAATGTGAATGTTGCCGGACGAAGCTGCTGGTCAGTAGTTTTTCTCGGGAGTCTCCCGTTTCCCACGCCCGTTCATTACGACCCCTTCATCTCATCTCTCTTTACTCTCATTGCCTCTCAACACCTCGATTTTAAGAGCCGGCAAAATCTCTCCAACTGAAATTATAGTAGCAGTGGGTACGGATTTGATCAGCACCCAGAAAATTTAGCTTCTGTAATACGAAATGCGAATAAATTGTTTTCAACTATCTGTCATCAATTCCGTTAACAATTACCATCAATTTATGTCACCAATTTAGGTAATTATTTCAATTTTCAAGCACGTTTTTCCTTTAAAGTAGTAGGCTTATTCCATTTGTAAGCATAAAGATATACGAGTTTCGTTTAGTTTTGTGAATGTGTGTGTGTATGCATATATATATATATATATATATATATATATATATATATATATATATATATATATATATATATATATACATACACACACACACAGGTTGTTTCGTAACTTATGTGACAGGATTTGGGAGGTGGCTCTTTACGAAAAAACCTTTACGGAAATGCAGTTTGACTTATATTCGAAAACCACGTCAATGAGTGGAAAACACCACAAAAAAATAGGCTTTAATCTTAATTTTTATTTTATAAAGTGGATACAAATTAATATGAACATAAGATATCTAAATATTGTAACTCAATATTATTATTTTTTGTGGCCATTTTATAAAGTAAATACTAATTTTAAAGCCCAAATTTTGGGGGTGTTTTCAACCCTTAGACGTTGTTTCCGGACATTAGTAAACCGGCATTTTCGTAATGTTTTTCCGCGAGGAAACACCTCCCAAAGTCTGTAACATAAGTTACGAATATATATATATATATATATATATATATATATATATATATATATATATATATATATATAGAGTCCCAGCACATCTAAACACATGCTGTAGATGCAACTAATTAACCTGACAATACACGCGAACGGCGACCGATACAGATCTGCTTCTTCCTACATCCTGCCTTATGTCTTCTGCTCCTTCGAGATGGCCTGTTGTTAGGTTACTTTGAAAACAGTAACACTACATATACATATTAGTTGCAACTACAACGTGTGTTTAAATGTGCTGGGACTGTGACAGTACTTAAGGCAAGTCTAGGACTGTGACACCACTACAGGCAGGCCCGGGACAGTGACGGCACACTACAGGCAGGTCTGAGACTGTGAAGGCACTACAGGCAGGTCTGGGACTGTGACGGCACTACATGGGAGGTCTGGGACTGTGACGGCAATACAGGCAGGTCTGGGACTGTGACGGCACTACAGGCAGGTCTGGGAAAATGACGGCACACTACAGGCAGGTCTGGGACTGTGACAGAACTGTAGGCAGGTCTTGGACTGTGACGGCAATACAGGCAGATCTGGGACAGTGACGGCACTGCAAGCAGGTCTGGGGCTGTGACGGCACTACAGGCAGGTCTGGATCAGTGACGGCACTACAGGCAGGTCTGAGACTGTGACGGCACACTACAGAAAGGTCTGGAACAGTGACGGCACTGTAGGAAAGTCTGGGACTGTGACGGCACTACAGGCAGGTCTGGGAATGTGACGGCACTGTAGGCAGGTCTGGGACTGTGACGTCACTACAGGCAGGTCTGGGACTGTGACGGCAATACAGGCAGGTCTGGGACTGTGACGGTACAACAGGCAGGTCTGGGACAGTGACGGCACACTACAGGCAGGTCTGGGACAGTGACGGCACACTACAGGCAGGTCTGGGACTGTGACGTCACTACAGGCAGGTCTGGGACTGTGACGGTACAACAGGCAGATCTGGGACTGTGACGGTACAACAGGCAGGTCTGGGACAGTGACGGCACACTACAGGCAGGTCTGGGACTGTGACGTCACTACAGGCAGGTCTGGGACAGTGACGGCACACTACAGGCAGGTCTGGGACTGTGACGGTACAACAGGCAGGTCTGGGACTGTGACGGTACAACAGGCAGGTCTGGGACAGTGACGGCACACTACAGGCAGGTCTGGGACTGTGACGGCACACTACAGGCAGGTCTGAGACTGTGAAGGCACTGTAGGAAGGTCTGGGACTGTGACGGCACTACAGGCAGGTCTGGGAATGTGACGGCACTGTAGGCAGGTCTGGGACTATGACGTCACTACAGGCAGGTCTGGGACTGTGACGGCAATACAGGCAGGTCTGGGACTGTGACGATACAACAGGCAGGTCTGGGACAGTGACGGCACACTACAGGCAGGTCTGGGACAGTGACCTCACACTACAGGCAGGTCTGGGACTGTGACGTCACTACAGGCAGGTCTGGGACAGTGACGGCACACTACAGGCAGGTCTGGGACTGTGACGTCACTACAGGCAGGTCTGGGACAGTGACGGCACACTACAGGCAGGTCTGGGACTGTGACGGTACAACAGGCAGATCTGGGACTGTGACGGTACAACAGGCAGGTCTGGGACAGTGACGGCACACTACAGGCAGGTCTGGGACAGTGACGGCACACTACAGGCAGGTCTGGGACTGTAACGTCACTACAGGCAGGTCTGGGATAGTGACGGCACACTACAGGCAGGTCTGGGACAGTGACGGCACACTACAGGCAGGTCTGGGACTGTGACGGTACAACAGGCAGGTCTGGGACTGTGACGGTACAACAGGCAGGTCTGGGACTGTGACGGCACACTACAGGCAGGTCTGGGACTGTGACGGCACACTACAGGCAGGTCTGAGACTGTGACGGCACACTACAGGCAGGTCTGAGACGGTGAAGGCACTGTAGGAAGGTCTGGGACTGTGACGTCACTACAGGCAGGTCTGGGACTGTGGCGGTACAACAGGCAGATCTGGGACTGTGACGGCACACTACAGGCAGGTCTGGGACTGTGACGTCACTACAGGCAGGTCTGGGACAGTGACGGCACACTACAGGCAGGTCTGGGACTGTGACGTCACTACAGGCAGGTCTGGGACAGTGATGGCACACTACAGGCAGGTCTGGGACAGTGACGGCACACTACAGGCAGGTCTGAGACTGTGAAGGCACTGTAGGAAGGTCTGGGACTGTGACGGCACTACAGGCAGGTCTGGGACAGTGACGGCACTGTAGGTAGGTCTGGGACAGTGACGGCACACTACAGGCAGGTCTGGGACTGTGACGGTACAACAAGCAGGTCTGGGACAGTGACGGCACACTACAGGCAGGTATGGGACAGTGACGGCACTGTAGGAAGGTCTGGGAATGAGACAGCACTACAGGCAGGTATGTGACAGTGATGGCACTACAGGCTGTTCTGGGACTGTGACGGCACTACAGAAGTTCTGGGACTGTGACGGCACTACAGGCAGGTCTGGGACTGTGGCGGCACTACAGGCAGGTCTGGGGCTGTGACGACACTACAGGCAGGTCTGTGACTGTGACGGCACTACAGTCGGGTCTGGGTCTGTGATGGCACTGTAGGCAGGTCTGCGACAGTGATGGCACTTCAGGCAGGTCTGGGACAGTGACGGCACTACACGCAGGTCTGTGACTGTGATGGTACTATAGGCAGGTCAGGGACTGTGACGACACTGAAGGTAGGTTTGGACAGTGATGGCACTGTAGGCATGTCTGGGAATGAGACTGCACTACAGGCAGGTATGTTACAGTGATGGCACTACAGGCTGTTCTGGGACTGTGACGGCACTACAGGCAGTTCTGGAACTGTGACGGCACTACAGGCAGGTCTGGGACTGTGATGGCACTGTAGGCAGGCCTGCGACAGTGACGGCACTACAGGCAGGTCTGGGACTGTGATGGTACTACAGGTATTTGTGTTACTGTGACGGTACTACAGACTACAGGAATGTATGTGAGCCTGAACCGCGCTGAGAGGTCCTGCTGCAGCCAGGGGGATACGACTGCCGACAACGAGATCGTCTAAAACGTCGAGAACTTCAAGGATTTTTCGTTTTTTAATTAATCACCTAAGTTTGCGAACTATTATTAATGATCACAGACGATGTTTTCTACTGAACTGATTACATTAATTTAATTACGGACACCTTGGCATTAATAGTGTTTTGCTTATAACACATCTAGTCAGGGGCAAAGAGACAATCTAATCATTAAATTTTCTGGACTTTGAAATCTTAATTCCAGGCATAAAGTAAATGTATCACTTCAGTCACAAGGGAGGATAGTTTTGCTGAGGCAACAAATAAAATTATGTATGCAAATGGATTAAACATTTCCTGCTTGTCTGAATTAATTTGTTATTCAAAAAACTTATTAAATTCAACAATTTTCTTGCATCGTCTCTGCTGAGTAATTATTTACAGTACAAGTAGATATTTTTCTTGTTGTTTGGCAATTGTATTTTGTTACGTTATTGGTGGGTGTTCATCTGTCGCAGGCACAAGTCCCTATGTCTGTTGTACTCTGTCTCTGTACACAGCTTTAAATATCTCCATCCTTACACGTTTATGTTACGTAACGAAGTTGTTACATGTGACACCATACACGGGGCCTAATAAATGCACAGGTAGACATGTAGTAATGTCTAAGTTACATCATTTGGCCCCAACAACATGGGGTGATCTATACAACGCACATATATCTGTCATATCTAACTGGGGAGTGAAAATTTCTGTATTATCTTCAAGGTACCTTTCTATTCAACCGTCGGTAAACAGAAACAAATGTGATATGTGACTTGATTTCTTGCCATTATAAGGCCTACATCCTGAAACTTCACGAATCACCACGTTAATTTCCCGTTTCCTCCATTCACCCTGAAATTTGACCCGTAAAAGAATTCATCATGCATTTTCACCAACATAACACAACTGCTTCGTACTGAGCAATGCTCTCACACATATTTTGGCGGAAAATGAGCGACACATTCTCTCAGTGGCCGCATCTTTGTGGATTTGTTTTGTAATTATGTCTGACTTAAATGGTTTCAAATGCCCTCATCCCCTTAACCTTGTTGTATGTGTTCTTTACAAGCGGTGGGACTGAATGTCCTACTAAGGAAAACTCTTTTGTCAGCCATGAAAGTTTTGCTACAATTATATATAGCAACTATAAGCGACACATTTATTTCATCCAAAAAATAAATGACTTACGACTTTTATTTTGCCAGTAGTTGACTTCAACTGTTACGGAGCTTCAAAATATTTCATTTAAATATTTTATTTACTTACAGTTCCGTTTTTTTTTTCAAACATAATTTAAATTTCAAACGGACGTTCCTTTGATGGATAATTTTTTTCCGAAAGATGTTTAAAACTTGAGTTTTAAAACATCATAGGAAATCCAGATGCTGTTCAACCACAACTGTCTTTTACCGGGATTTTGACTGTCCAGAACAGTTGTGCCTGACAGCATCTGTCAATACAGCTTTGTCAAATCCTGGAAGGATATTTTTGTGTTCTGCACAACCAGGACTATGTTTCTCGGTGTTCCTTCTGCTAAGATACTTTCACGTTAAGACAAATGTGTCAACTCAACTACTAAAAACAGAAATTTAGCAGTTTCTCTGCTAAGGCAGTTTCCTAATAAATATAACCTCACCAATATATCACGTAGGTATATGTTTTATTGTTTCTACCATATTCAAAGGCTTCTTTGCGTATTGATTTGTAATTTAATTACACAATTCAGAATTCACGACGTGTATTATGACGCGATGGACGCTTGATATATGTGGCAACAGGGCTTTATAATGCTCGCCGATATGCTGATTCTGAACGGCCGAGAAGTCATGTGTCAGGTATAAGAGATCAAAGAGTGTCAATGTCTGCTACATTACAGTAAAGCCGTTCTCCTTTGTTTAAACACAATTATAATTTAAACATTTTGTATTCGCCGCACGCAAGTTGTCACAATACAATTAATTAATTAATAAGCATTACAAAAACAGTTTGTGTTCGTGGTTTACTTACTGATGCAATACAAATTGCATAAATATTTGTCGTGATACTGTAAATAAAGTTGTATGTTTTACTTACGTAACAAATAGGCTTATTGAGGATACATTGTAGTATTATTATGTGCACAACATTTTAAGATGTGAATGCAAGTGATTCCTAGTTTGTACTGAAACAAATTTACAGTAATTAGGCAAAGCAAACTACCATTCAGTCTATACTTCTCGTGGTGCCGATAGGTTTTGAAATGCATCACTTAAAATTGTTTCTTTTCGCCATGCTGTAATACAATCGCAACGTGGCTGATGAGTGAAATAATTAGTTTAGGACTCGCATGTTACAATACATTTCATTAGCAATTTTCATACACAAATTAGAACATTTATCAATAACACTGCCACAAAAATTATTCCCCCATAAAGAATGGGCACAATGACACTGCAGCACACATATTGAGCGCTGCGCATGTTTCAACATTTGAGTTAAAAAATAATTTCTTAATTCTGTAAAGTGCGTGGCTCATTAAAATGGTACAAGGTGACAATTTTCATTAATTTTTGTAACACGTTGATGATCTATCGCCAAAGCTCTAGTTGTACAACTACATCCGGGCGTTACTGGGGAAATGGGTCCATTGACATCGCCATTCATATCTAAGAAATAATTAGATGACACTGGTAGGTTAGTAATGTTGAAGTCACTTTTCTTTCTTTGCGACTTACACTTAGATCTGTGTGATAAAAGTGTGATTTAAGTAATTTAAATGTTACATCTTTGCTGCATATTAAAATAAATTATTAATAATTTATAATTATTTTTCAATGTTTCTCCTTCTTAAGTTTGAAGGAGGAAGAATTTGAAGAAATCACTATAGCAAAAAATACCAGTCTTGAGTTCCACACCTTTATTTCTTTCCCATTATAAGAATGAAACAACGGCCGCAACTTCGTAAAGTAGCATAAGTTACAATAACATGTTAATCACATTCAACGACAATTTAAATCATCTTAATTGTTGCATAGCTCAAAACATAGTACGATTAAAGCAACGTATGCCTATTTTTGCATTATGTAACTGATTGTATCAATAAATTAAATTAAGACGCACTGATTGAGAAGTTCGCAATAAATAAAAACAACAGAGAAACTTTGTATATTTAGATGTGACGGGTAACAGACAAAGTGACACAAGAATATTTATCGATAAGTAAATTTGCTTACAATTACTTGTTATTGATTCAATGTTAAATCTAGTTACATTGATATGTTTCTAGTTGTGCTTCGCTATGGTCAATTACTACTTTCCTCCAGAAGTGCGGAAGTTTTCATCCTAGAAATTTCATGAACAAACTTGATAAACTTCTGATATATTACGTGAACAGAAATTTATGTATGATAAGAGGCAATATAATTTTTATGCCATTTCCAGATGAATGGCAAAATTCTAATCTGTCTTAGTTAATTTTACAATTTGTGAAGATTTGCTGCCCTCTCTTCCCCTAAAATCGTAATCCTGGCTACGCCAATCCTGGGGGGGGGGGGGTTAAAAAACTCGTAAAACCATGCATTTATTTTTAAACTCTACGTAAAAGGGTTTCACAGCCATAATTTTATTTGAGTTCAATTAAATGTCTTTGTGCTGTGGAAAATAATAAAATGATATAATTCTGCGCAAAAAATTAGTCTAATATAGGCATATCATATCAGTGAGAGAGTTGTAGTTTTTAAACAATGCGTCATTTATGTGATACGTTTTTTATGTAGCCTAGTCTTAGCGTTACAATATCTCCGCGCAATACTGAGAGATCGTACGAGAAAATTATACATCATGGACCTTATTCAAAGTCAGATATTCGTCCAAGGATGATCCAGAGATGAACTTCCTCGGAGTTAGTCTAAGGTTAGTCTGGGCTAAGGGTGGACTAACTATATCGTATTCATAAACCCCGACTAGAGTGAGACTAACTTTAGTTGAAGGATTATCGAAGTACACTGTTGCCAGGTTTACTTCGCATGCACTGCAGATTTTCGTCTCAAACAAAACCTTTACTATGAAAGGAATATCACATTTGAGACAACACACATATCAGATATCATTAATTTTCAAACGTAATTCACAAAATAGAACTTTTTACAAAAAGAAAGTTTTCCTATTCAAATTTAATATTAATTTACAATAAGCGTTAATATGTGTAACAAGAAACAAAATATAATCTATTATACTGTGTGTTGAATATAAAATAAATGTAGAAATTTTGTAAATATACATATATTATTCAAAGTAATTTTTGAAGCAAAAGTTATATAAAAGGTCTCGGAACTTTATTATTTACGTTCGAAAGTGATGCTCTCGATAATGTGCTAAGTATTTTCTGCCCGCTCGTGTAAACAAATCACATTTATTCATACAGATTCATTTACAATCTCTTTTTACACTCGTCCACGACATTTTGCTAAGCGAGAATAGCAATTTCGTTATTTCTCACTAAATTAACGCCACTTTATTCGTTTTAACCTGATTTTCATGACTCTCTATCATATATTGTAATACTTCAGGATGGAAAACGATAAAATTCCTATTGATTTGTTAAATTTTCATTGCGCACCACTGTGCATTTCTAATATGGGCTGGTTTCATTTTATTACGCCAATATTGTCTTTATAATGATGTTAAATGTGTATTGTAATGCTAAATACAATACAAAAATTCATTATAAACTGGTTAAAATTATATTTCCCTAACCAGATACGATCATGCATCCTTCTGCACAACAACCCAAAATGTTACCATTGAGATACAGATACATTTTCGTTATGAATATATATTTTACTATATATATTCGTAAAGTAAGATTTGTATTAAAATTCTCCTTGAGTTAATTAATATCGCGTAAGAATCAGTTTTCATAGAAGGCATTTGATTGACACAGAACTAGATAGTCATTGTTGTACCTATAAACTAAGTGGAGAGTGAAGAGATTTGGGTGGCTCTTAACATCGAGAGCAGTAGAGCCGAAGCTAAAAACCGATGTATTATTAAGCTTATCAGGTTCTCTAGATACTGAGACACTGCGACCCCACTTTTGGGTGATCTAGCCACTGAGCCACTACGGCCCCACTTTTGGGTGATCTAGCCACTGAGCCACTACGGCCCCATTTAAGAGTTGCTCTAGCCACTGAACCACTGCGGCACCACTTGAGAGGAGCTCTAGCCACTGAGCCACTGTAGCCCCACAGGAGTACTCTACCCACTGAGAAACTGCAGCACTTCTTTTGAATGCTCTAGTCACTGAGCTACTGTGGTCACACATGCTGGTTGCTGTACCCACTGAAACACTGTGGCCCCACTTTTGGTGGCTCTAACCAATGAGCAACTGTGGCCTAACTTTTGTGTGCTCTACCGAATGAGCCACTGCGTTTCCACTTTTGGTTGCTCTAGCCACTGAGACACTGCGGCCCCACTATAGTGTGCTCAAGCCATTGAGCTACTGCGGCCCCACTTGAAGGGTGCTCTAACCACTAATGCACTGCGTCCCCACTTGAGAATTGGTCTAACCACTGTACCTGGTGGCCCCAATTTTGGGTGCTCTAGCCACTGAGCTACTGTGGCCACACGTGCGGAATGCTCTACCCACTGAACCACTGCTGTCCCACCTTTGGTGGCTCTAGTCAATGAGCCACTGCGATCCCACTTTTGGGTGATCTAGCCCCTGAGCAACTGCAGCCCCACTTTTGGGTACTCAATTCATTGGCCACTGCGACCACACTTTGAAGAATGCTCTACTCACTGAGCCACTGCGGACCCTCTTTTGGGTGCTCTAGCCACTAAACAATTGCGGCCAAACTTTTGGGGGCTCAAGACATTTAGCCACTGCAGACCCACTTTTGTTTGCTCTAGCCACTGAGCTATACAGGCCCACATTTGGGTACTCTACCCACTGTGCCACTGTGGCTCTACTAAAAGGATACTCTACCCACTGAGCCACTGCAGCCCCACTTTTTGGCGCTCTAGTCTCTGAGCCACTGCGGCCCCACTTTTGAGTGCTCTAGGCATTAAGCTACTGTTGCCCCAATTTAAGGGTGCTCTAGCCACTGAACAACTGTGGCTCCCCGGGTATAGCACCCAAAAGTGAGGCCGTAGTGGCTCAGTGGGTAGAGCACCCTTCAAGTGGGGCCGCAGTGGCTCGGTGGCTAGAGAACCTTCATGTGGGACAGTATTAACTCAGAGGGTAAAGGACCCTATATGTGGGGCCGCAGAGGTTCTGTGGGTAGAGCACCCAGAAGTGGGGCCACAGTGGCTCAGTGGCTAGAGCACCCTTCAAGTACGGCCACAGTAGCTCAGTGGCTAGAGCACCCAAAAGAGGGGCCGGAAAGGCTCAGTGGCTATAGAACCCTCATCTGGAGCCATAGTAGCTCAGTGGGTAGAAAACACTATAATGTGGGACTGCAGTGGCTCTGTGGGTAGAGAACCTATAAATGGAGCCTCAGATGTTCAGTGGCTAGAGCACTCAAAAGTAGTGGTGTAGTGGCTCAGTGGGTAGAGCACCTTTAAAGTGGAACTGCAGAGGCTCAGTGGCTAGAGAACCATCAAGTGGGGCCGCAGTGGCTCAGTGGCTAGAGCACACACAAGTGGGGCCGCAGTGGATCGATTAATTGTAAAAAAAATTAAATTAAGAAAGTCCCGAATCTTGACAGAGTTTTTTTTTCAGGTTTGAACTTAGTAAGGGCTTGGTGAAACCATCCGCCAATTTATTCTGGATATCAACTGTTCTGGTCCTAATTTCTCCTTCTTGGTCCTTTTCTCTAACAAATAAATCACGAATTGAAATGTGTTGCCGCATAGGATTTTCTGCTAGTTTTATAGCAGCATTATTATCGACAAACAATGTACTTTCCTCATAGTAAGTCATTTCTTCAAGAAGTCTTTTCAGCCATATCATTTCTTGCGTTCCCTCACTGGCAGCAATAATTTCTGCCTCTGTAGTAGAAATAGAAACAGAACACTGTATTTTGCTAAACCACGAGATGGTACCTCCAGAATATAAACGTACAAGACCAGTAGTAGATCTACCAGTCTTCTTATTGCCACCAAGATCCGCATCGGAGTAACATTCAAGAATTCCTTGTTTGCAGTTTTTCTTGTAGAAAATTCCAAGTTCTGAAGTCCCATTTAAATAACGAAATATTTGCTTGACTCTGATAATGTCACTCTCGGAAGTATTCTCAAGTGTCCTGAAAGCAATATTGATTACATAAGAAATGACAGGTCTTGTGCAAATAATTAAGTACATAAGGGATCCCACAGCTTCCATGTAAGGAACATTTTCCTTCACTGACTCAATATTCTCGTCTTTCAAAATAGGTGTGCTTACAGCCTGGCACTCATTAATTTGAAATGTCTTGAGAAGCCTTTTAATGTAGGAAGTTTGACTGACCTTAATACCTTCCTTGCTCTTTTTAATTTCCAACCCGAGGTATTAATCAGCTGGTTTAGTCTTATTTTTAATTTCCAACCCGAGGTATTAATCAGCTGGTTTAGTCTTATTTTTAATTTTTGTTTTAATTTTCCTACGAGTGCTAATACTTCTTTTTCTTCTGATACAGCAATTAACCTGTCGTCAACATACAATGCTAACAATATTTTTCTGTCATTTACATCCTTCATAAATAGACAGTGATCTGCAGTGCTAATTTTTAATCCCAGATCAAGCAGGATAGTATTTATTTTATCGTTCCAACAACGTGGAGCCTGTTTGAGCCCATGCGAGCATTTATGCAATCTGCATACCTTTTTCGAATTGTCATTGAAAACTTCTGGTTTGTGAATGTACATCTCTTCCTTTAGTTCTCCATTAAAAAATGCTGTTGATACATCAAACTGATAGAGACACATCTTTCATTTGCAGCAATACTAATCACTGTCCTAAACTGTAGTTTGTCTAGCTACTGGGCTAAAAGTTTCGTCAAAATCTTCACATTTCTTCTGTGTAAAACATTTCACAACTAGCCACACATATCGGTCAAGACTTCGATCAGGTATATACTTCTTAGTAAATACCAATTTTGAAGTGAAAGCTCTTTTATCAGGAGGCAAATGACTGAGTGCCCAGGTTTTATTTTCGTTAAGTAAAGTAATCTCTTCTTCCATGGCTCTACGCCGTTGCTCCGCATCCTCACATTCTATATCCTCGTGAATATCCATAGGAACAATTTCATTCCCCTCAACCAAGTTGACATAATCCATCACAAATTTTGGTTTATTTATTTTATCTTGCTTCCTCATATATGTGCCTCTTTTCCATTTTGTGTCTTCATGCTCTACTTCTGAGTCTAAACTATCTTCACACATCATCTCTTCTTCTCTTTCTTCAATTTCTGGCATTTATTCTTAATATTCTACACCTATTTCTTTTTTATCTTCTCATTGTTCTTTCTTATCTTCTCCTGTTCCTCTTTCATAATATATACTAATTCCTTCCATTACTTGGTTGAGATGGTTATTTTTAACAATTGGGGCTTTAAGTGATTCTTGAAAAACTATATATCTTGATCTTATGAGTTGATTATTTGAGAACACTCTGTACCCATTGTCCCCTTCACATCCAACAAGCACTCCTAGTTGAGATTTTTATATCATATGTTTTTTTTTTTTTTTCTCTTTGGTTATATGGACCCAACATTTTGATCCTTATTCCTAGTTTTCTACCTATACAGAGTTCAAAAGAAGACTTTACTTTTACTGATAATTGACCAATTCGATTTAATATATAGGCCGCTGAATTTATAATTTGAACCCAAGAGTCCTTGGGGAGATATTACTATCCAGAGTGCATAAGGGTTCTTGCAGTTTCTGCTATTGTGCGGTTTTCTCTCTCCGCACAGCCATTTTGTTGCGGGGTATAAGTTATTGCGTATCTGATTTCAATCCCTTCGGCCGCAGTGGCTCAGTGGATAGTGAGATCTCAAGTGGGGCCGCAGTGACTCAGTGGCTAGAACAATCACAAGTGGGGCCACAGTGGACTAGTGGCTAGAGTAATAATATTATAAAAAAGTAATGTGAGTTTGTTTATATGGCTCGGGTAATCTCGGAAACTACACTGCCGATTCTTATAATTCTTTCACTATTAGAAAGCTACTTTCTTCGAGACGGACATAGGCAATGATTAATTCTAAAAAAAATTCTTGAGAAATTTCAAAATTGGTCAAACAAATCGTAGAAAAATGAGCCACTTGGATGCTTTCTAAGCATGCGCTAACAAAAACCGTTATTAAAGGTAAATTAAAACATGTTAGAAAATATTGTAAAGGGGAGTGGCTGTTCTCTGCACAACCTTGGACCTTTGGCTATCGAAACCCACCCCCCACCCATACTCCCCCTCACCACTACCCCAGGGAGGAATTGCCGAGACCGGATCAGTGTGCTTTTCGCCTTCTTTTCGACCTGGAAGGTGTATTTTTGGACCGATTTTCTTGGGATTTGGGGATGGTTGTCTTTTCATGCCCCATCCTCTCCCAATATAAATTATTTAAGACCTTCGTTCCAAGTCTTATGTCTTGCATCTTTAGTGTTTAGTCTACATCTTAATTGTTAAGTCTTATATCTTAAGTGTTAAACCTCGTATATTAAGTATTATGTCTTAAGTGATAGGTCTTACATCTTAAGGTTTACATATTGAGTCATGTGCCTACGATTAAAATCATACATCTTATGTATTGTATAATCTCTGAAACTACATTGCCGATTCTTATAATTCTTTCACTATTAGAATTCCACAATCTTCTAGATGGATATAAGCTATGTTTAATTTTAAAAATAAATTCCTTGAGAAAATTTTAAACCATGTCGGAGAAAAAGGAAGTACTTGTATGATTTCTAAGCATGCCCTAACAAAACCATTATTAAAGATAAATTGAAACAATGTTAGAGGAAATTGTAGAGGGGTAGGGGCTTTACTCTGCACACTCTTGGACATTTGGCTATCGAAGCTCCCTCCCCCCCCCCCCACACCCCCGGGAGGAGTTACCGAGACCGGAAGGGTGCGAGCGAACACCGATAGGCGCGAGCAAGCACGTGCTGAAGTTCTCAGACTAAGTCGTGGGTAGTCTATAGGAATGTGCGAGCGAGCCTCCGTAGGTACGAGCTAGCACATGCCGAAGTTCCCATAGTCGCAGGTAGTTGCAGGTTGTCACAGGTAGTCGCAGGTACTTCCATGTAGTCACGGGAAGTCACAGGTAGTCGCTGGTACTCACAGGTATTCGCAGTTAGTCATGGGTAGTTGCATGTAATCACGGGTAGTCGCATATATGTATGTATTTCAATAACTCCATAAAATTTGAGCGAAGCTATGGCGGGCTGCTAGTGCTAAATAAATAAGAACCTTTGGATATGTTATATGCCATCAGAGAAATAGTAACTATCATGCAAAATGAAGATTTGAATGATTTTATCAGTATTCTTGTTAAAACCTCTGGCTCTTGTCAAATAAATTAATATCTCAGAATTCCACTGGGCATTACAGATCAATCAGTGTGGATTACTTAAAACTTGATTACTTTTCCTCGAACTTCGGGTTCTCAGATTATTAACAAAAGTTTTCAACATTACCATACGTTCCATATGGAAGTGTTCTTGAAGTAAAACCAATCCATTCTACTGCAATGGTTATCTCAGTAGTCATATCTTCTAATATAAACCACATTGATACAAAATTTGCATTACATATCACAACATGTCTCTATAAATCTCCAGTCATTGCAAAATCATATGTTCTTGAGACTTCACAATAGTTATATTCCTTTTTACCTTGCCTTTCATATGTTCTTGAGACTTCACAATAGTTGTATTCCTTTTTACCTTGCCTTTCATATGTTCTTGAGACTTCACAATAGTTGTATTCCTTTTTACCTTGCCTTTCATATGTTCTTGAGACTTCACAATAGTTATATTCCTTTTTACCTTGCCTTTCATATGTTCTTGAGACTTCACAATAGTTATATTCCTTTTTACCTTGCCTTTCATATGTTCTTGAGACTTCACAATAGTTGTATTCCTTTTTACCTTGCCTTTCATATGTTCTTGAGACTTCACAATAGTTATATTCCTTTTTACCTTGCCTTTCATATGTTCTTGAGACTTCACAATAGTTGTATTCCTTTTTACCTTGCCTTTCATATGTTCTTGAGACTTCACAGTAGTTGTATTCCTTTTTACCTTGCCTTTCATATGTTCTTGAGACTTCACAATAGTTGTATTCCTTTTTACCTTGCCTTTCATATGTTCTTGAGACTTCACAATAGTTATATTCCTTTTTACCTTGCCTTTCATATGTTCTTGAGACTTCACAATAGTTATATTCCTTTTTACCTTGCCTTTCATATGTTCTTGAGACTTCACAGTAGTTGTATTCCTTTTTACCTTGCCTTTCATATAGGTTACCATCAGTCAATAAAACAATCCCACCAAGCATATTCAAACAGAACAAATAACTGAAATACTTTACTGTAAGCATGACAGAGATTAAAGGCTGAATTACTAACAAGCATAAACTTAAAAGTAGGTTCTCATTTCATTTAGCCTCATTATATTACATATTATTTTTAATTAATTAGAGCATTCAATTTCTCAGGTTATTTTACATATTGAAGCAATATACGCCTTTTAACATGGGTAGGGGTCTGATGTAATAACTCATCACAACACGAAGCTTAAATCTATAGTTTATATTCCCTTCACAGTTCCTTGGGTCTATTTTAATCAAACCTTTGAAAAATCACCCAATGCGTGACCTTTTTGTTTGTTTTCTAAATATGTCTCCATGTATCACAAGCGTTGTATACTTGTGTTAACATAAAAGTACCTTATTTTTTATAAAATTGAAAATTAATCTATATTTCATTCATAAATTATATTTCATTTATAATTAATACAAATAAAACAGAGACAAGATAGGTGTGCTGGTAATGCCTAATAATAAATGGTTCTTATGCAGAATATTATAAAACTGAGTGCGCACGAACGCGTTGCGTGGCCCCTTTAGTGTACTTTTCTATACTTGGTGAAGCTTTATTTGCATGAGGCGGAGGAATATTCTGGAAATAGAACTTCAGCAGGCCAAGCCTTAGAAAAGTCGGAAGTAACCGCGAATGGACTATACGACGCATTCTTCAGAACTGGTTCAACTGGATGGATTTTTAATCTTAATTCCAGAGCGCGTAAAAAAAAAAAAAAAAGAAGTAATAGATTTATGGAAACCATAGAGTAAAGATGACGTAGACTGACTTTCGTTATTCTGTGCATGAGCTCAGTACTGGCTCAAGAACTGCCTTGACAACTGTCAACATTTTTGTGTTTTAACAACGATGTCATATTAGCGGTAATTTTGTCTTTCAAGCCACTCAACGACTGATATTTCTTCGAGGATTTTCGTTTAGAACATGTTCGATATTTTCTTGATTCCAATTTTCCAACTAGCGCTCCAAATTATTAAAACAGTTTATATATAAAGTTTACTGTCTTGATATGGTAGTTTATTTGCATTTAAGCTACAAAAATATTTGCACATATTTATTTCATGCAAAGTAAGTATGTCATCTTTGCAAAAATGTTTTGAATTAGACATATTATTTTCGCGTAGTTTATGGTTTTGTAGAAGTTTAAATAAAATTTTCTAGACTTAAATATAATTTTTTTAAGTAAAATATTTTCGAAAAAAAATTGTAGTTGTTGTAAGAAGATACCTTACAGTTGATTCTCACTTATCATTTCGCTTAGTATTCATTTGATCATAAGATGGTTCACATGTTAAACTAAATCATCATTGAGAGTATTACTAAAATTTCCATATTAAGTATTTTGTTAAATTGTTATAAGATTACTGTTAATCTGTGAAATTTATATTACATGGAGAACAATATTTATTTTTGAAGAAGTGCAGATATCGGGAAGGTAACCAGGCAGAGTTTTTGTTTCTGCTTGGAATGCTTGGTGTGAACATGAATTGAGAGAGCACTAAATGGAGACTGCTGTAAAAAAGTTTGTTGAAATAAGTATGTAGTTGCAATTAGTGTCCTGCAGAACCAAATGATTTGTGGATGAAGATGATGTCCTGCAGTCCTGGAGAGTATCGTCCACTCCTGATGACAGCTACATCTACTTGTTGGACAGATGTAGCAGTCCAAGTTTCATTACTCATGGTTTGATGGACCTTTGACTTTGATTGCAACCAGATATTCATGACTTTGTGTCTACATTACGTGAAGTAAGGCGTATAGTTACCTTTAATGTTAAATATGTACCAAATTTTCATAATGAACTTTTGTTTCAAACTTCTCCAGCCAGTGCTTCATCAAAGTGGCTTAGTCTCAGAGGTCCTGGTCATTATTTGATGTGAAGCTGATGTCACACAATCGAGAGTTTTGTTGTTTTGTAAGACTGAGTTGCTGGCCGATGGCACATGTAGGAGTACAGTTTCATGGACCATTTGATTGAGCTTAATATTAATTTGCATTTGTTCGTTGTTTAGCTATCATGGAATATTTATGGAACATCCTAAATTTGATTTCTAAAAGTAATCATATTCTTATAATCATCTTGTTCTATTTCTGACAACAGATAGTACTTCTTCCTTCTTCGATTTTTTTTTAATTGTAGGATTGAAGGGTAGTTGTGACATGTTGTCCTGTATAGTGCCAGAATTGTCTGTTTATAAAAAATATAAACTTGATTTTTACATGTACTTTCTGTCGGTAAAGTTTATCTTAAGGTGGCACTATTAAATAATTACTATTACAAGTTTCTGTCATTATGATCACAGTAAGGATGATGATTTAAGATGATAATTCTGAAGATAAAATTTGTTTTTATTTCACACTTTTTCTTCAATATAATTAACAAGTTGATGTTAACAAATATGCATGTGAAAAGGCGCCCATCCATGAACTACACTCTTATAAATAATTCTGTACGATCTACATTGTTACTTTAATATTTAATGTATAGTCCCTTCATCTTCTTGTGTGATAAGCGTATCGAGATTTTGAAGCAATATTCAATTCCTATTGAATTCAGTCCACTGAAGTGCATGCTATTACCTTCTGTATTCAGTATGTAGAACTCAATTCCTATTGAATTCAGTCCACTGAAGTGCATGCTTCAGTATTCAGTAATCCTTCTGTATTCAGTATGTAGAACTCAATTTGTATAGTCCAATAAAATATTTGATCTTGTGAAATTGATCTTAAGTAGCGTGGTTCTGACAGTTGTGTAGGAAGAAAAGCATTTCAATGTTAGTACACAGAGATTAGTGACTGTTAAACTGGCATACGCGCTCTATACCATATCAATTCTATTGAAGAACTGACATACGCGCTCTATACCATATCAATTCTATCGAAGAACTGACATATGCGCTCTATACCATATTCATTATATTGTAGAACTGCTACGATACGTCCCAAAAATAAATTCCTGTCACTTTAGAGATAACAATACAAACATTCAGCTTTTGTGGTTGTTACATCTGAAATAAAAATTCTTGTCAACAGACTTATAAACTATGAAACAAACAATCATTTTCTCCTCACAAATTATTTTCCTTTATACAAATATAACTCATACTGATTTTTCCCCCACGCAGACTTCACGTGTACTTCTTTATGTAATTTCTAAACGTATTACAATTTCGTTTTAGTGCAAAAATTAAAAAAAAAAAGCATTTCATTAATTTCTTCTTTATGCATTAGCCTCTGCAACCAAGTACTACGATTTGGACAGTAAAATATTTATTCGTTCGAACTACGTAGAGATATTATGTATCACTGCTACGCTGACAGTGAAGATAGGGTTGATTGCCATTGTCGCAATGCAAAGGTTTGCTACGGTGGCAGAGGCGTTATGCAACGTCAATATTTACAATTCAGGTGACAAACTGCTATTTGCGCTCTTTTCATGCTGAGTTGCTTGGCAGGGAATAATATTGACGTATCCTGTTACGCCAGTTTGGAGACGTAGTCACCTCGGCGATGGAAAATAACTGGCGTCTGCCACAAGCTATTTGCTATTTCGCGCGTCCGAGTCCTTGAGCTGTGAAGCCCTTGTCACACTCTCAAATTGCTTCCAATAATAGTGGTCAAATAAAGAGTGAGTGAAGAGATTTGGGCCGCTCTTAACATTGGTCTTCAGAGCCAATGAGGGTGATTGAAGTGAATATGGAGCGGCTCTGGAATAAATGGCCGGGAAAACGGGAGATCCCCGAGAAAGCCCGCCGACCAACGGCATCGTCCGGCATGATTCCCACTTGCGAAAATCCGGTGACCCATCCGGGGATTGAACCCGGTTCGCCTTGGTGGGAGGCGAGCGTGCTAATCGCTCAGCCACCGTGGCTGGTCAAATAAAGTCGTGACATTATCGAAACGTCATAACGCCGCCATATTTGTCTGAGAAAGTTAAAAGTTGGAGGGCTTCAGTTTCCATCAAACGTTTGAAGATTGGACCGCTTCTAAGTGTTTTTCTTTTTTTTCTATGTTTAACGAGCTCAGTCAATTGAACCGTGCACAATAAATATGGACCTTGCGAAAATTGAAAGTAACGTAACAATTACTGGAAATGAAATAGGTTATGAAGATAATTAATTCATCTAGAATCTGCCTGATCATGAATACCATTTTTAGTGAATATTGCACATAAATAACTCGGGGGCTTTGAATATAATGGTGCAGATAACATGTGCGATAAAGAAAACGTGAATTTAGAAAGACGTGAAAATAAACCACAACATCCATTACATTTTTTCCTGTAATGGCCTGCATGGAAACACAACAGCATTATCACAATTATAAAATCAGATTCAAATAAAAATTTAGATTAGATCCTTCCAGGAAAAGAAAACTGATGGCGTGAAACATTTCCAAACACATTCAAAATTAATAGAATTTGTTGGAAGGAAGCGTGTGACGGCCGTACTTCGTGTTCAAGCTTTATTGTCAAATATAAATATTTGAAGGCGAAAATCTGACAGTGAGAAATGCATGTTGTGTGTTTCTAACTGCACTCACAATTGTGTATTGCAATTGTATATAGAATGTAGTGTTTGTGTGTGTGTGTGTGTGTGTGAGAGAGAGAGAGAGAGAGAGAGAGAGAGAGAGAGAGAGAGAGAGAGAGAGAGAACCAGTAGCATCAACAGTCTGAATGTAAATACACAAGCAGATAATTAAATCGTGTAGAAGTGAAACAAACATAAAAATTATTTGCATTAACCTAATACACCCTGAAAGATATCCCACTAACAATAGAACACAGGAAAAACACTCTGAGAACGACTGGAAATAAATATACTGTCCAAACTACCAAACAAAAACACATCCACTTCTTAAGAAACATGTTATTATTACTAGCAAAAATTGTCGTGATGAGTAGGGAAATGTAGGTTCACGCACAAGGGGGTGGGGCGTCGGAGCAAAAGAGCCGGGCCGGCCGCCATATTGTGACGTTACCCGACCACTATATTGGACGTCATTAATCTTGTACCCCTGACCCATGACCTTTGACATTGGCCTTTGACCACAAAACCCCCAAAAAAAATTGCAGAACTCCCAAAAATGCTCAAAAAAATCCCAAAAAAATCCAGAAAGGTCGAGAAAAAAATTTATTATTTAAAAATTATTTAATAATTATTTAAAAAGGACACCCTAAAAATTCCCATTTTACCTGGAGTAGGTGACAGGAATCAGCGACCCAGTGTCAGGGATAAGTGACCCATGTGACCTTGTGTTAGGGCGAACAGAATGGTCAAGACCTTTGACCTTGACCTTTGACCTTGAAAACAAAAATGGCAAAATAATAAAATTCACAAAAATCCCAAAAAAAATACAAAATATTTATTATTAAAAAATTATTTGAAAATTTATTCGAAATTTAATTTCCTAGGGTTCCCCTCGCCCCCCTCGTGCAACCAATTAGTTGGCAGGCGTCCACCCCCTCGTCCATACCCAATCAAAAAGCATATCACATTACTGACCACCATCATATTAGATAAATACTACATTGACCTTGACCCCATGACCTTGAATTACCTTGAAAACAAAAACTCCAGAAAATATACACAAAACTCAGCAAGCATATTACATTACCAACTACTACCATTACATAATATTAGAAGCAGACTACCTTAACCTTGACCCCATGACCTTGAATGACCTTGAAAACAAGAACTCGAAAGAAATTACAAAACTCAGCAAGCATATTTCATTACAGACTAAAGCAGCCATATTCATGTATGCAGATGATCTTTACCAGAGTGACCTTGAAAACATAAACTCGAATAAAATCCATAAAAGTCAACAAGCATATTACATTAAAGACTACTCTCGCCATATTATATTTAGGAAACAGGCTATCGCCAGTGCCAATTCTGCGATAGAGTTTTCACCAAAGTATAAATGCGCCCCTCTTATACATTTTCGTTTCAGTATCATTTTAGACTTGGAACAGTATGGATGTAAAATGCCAATGATGAATCTGCTACGTCGCTTCTGCGGTAAAGCATTTATAGCTCTGTGCAGCATGCGATGAAATGAAATTGTGACCTGCAAGATAAAACTGCAAGAATGTCATTTCAGTGCAATTTCTGCCAGAGGTAGTTTACACGGAGTAATATTTTGAAGAGATATTCTAAATCATGTAGCATTCGTTCTCTGCGACTTGCGACTACAATTAGCACCACATACACCACCATGAGCACTGGATGCACCACAATCAGCACCGCATGCACCACATTCAGCACTACATGCACCACAATCAGCAGCACATGCACTGCAATCATCGCATGCACGATAATCAGCACCACAGGCATGCGATCAGCACTGCATGCACCACAATCAGCACTGCATGCACTGCAATCAGCACCTGGACTGCAATCAGCACGATGTGCACTACAATCAGCACCACAGGCATGTGGTCAGCACCACATGCACCACAACAGCACCACATGCACTGCAATTAGCGCCGCATGCACTGAAATCAGCACTGCATGTACCGCAATCAGCACCACATGCACTGCAATCAGCCCCAAATGCACTGCAATGAGCACCGCATGCACAGTAATCAGCACCACAGGCCTACGATCAGCACCGCATGAACCACAATCAGCTCCTCATGCACTGCAATCAGCACCATGTGCACTGCACTCAGCAATGCGTGCACTGTAATCAGCACCACAGGCATGCGATCAGTACCACATGCACCATAATCAGCACTGCATGTACCACAATAAGCACCACATGCACTGCAATCAGCCCCACGTGCACTGCAATCAGCAATGCCCACATCGCACTCACTGCAAGATAGTATTGGTAACATATGTATTATCAAGAAAGATGTTACTTTATTCAAACGTATTCATGCTGAAGATGAAAATATCTTCCACGAATCGCGATATGGGAGATTATTTCCGAATACAGGGAGGTGCATCATCGCGGACCATCGGGTTAGGGTAGGACATGTGTCCTACTGAACCTGCTGGAAGAACCAAACTGCCTTCGGTTCGAGAATGTGTACGTTTACAAAAAGTCGCTCCAGCAACCGAAATACCAGCGACTGGCACGAGTACTGGAGACCGTGGAAGGCTTGTGTTATTTCCCAGGCAGTGATAATGAAGCCGTCGTACCTCCGAGCGAAGCATTGTCAAACTCGATATTTGTCTTCGATGGCATTATCTGCGATAAACAAACGTGCATTCAAGAATACTTTAGCATGGTACGACAAGTGCACATGTACTGTGTATACCACAGCCAGACTCATTCGCACATACCCAAACAGATGCTTCGCGACAATGCAGACATGTTGGTGCCGTTTCGCATGGACTATATGAATTTACGTCACATTTACGACGATCATGTTAATACGGAGATGACATGATCAGATTTCAAAGATATGTGTTCCTTGTGCTGGAAAGAGAAATATGGATTTCGACGATCGTTGGGGACTGTCCACAACATAAGGAAAAGTACAGGCATGGGTTCAATCAGTTCATCGCTGACTGCCGAGAGAGTTCATCTACTGGGAGCCAGCAAGTGATTTTATTAATACCTCCTGCTGCAGACGATATGACAAGGGCAGTTATTGCTACAGACGGAATTATTGAGTCGGTTTGTGCGGAATGTGCACTTATAAGACGTTCGCATGAAGTCGAAAAACTTCAAAATAAAGGATAATCAGCTCTAAATATCGACGAACATACAACTCCTGCAACAAAGAAACGTAAACTTGATATTGAGGATGAAGCAACATCTCGAAGATTTCACCGAGTTTCCTTTCACAAATGATGTGAAGAAGGGGACCGACATCGAGGATCCTGACTATGTTTTCCGAACACCTGAATGAACTTGTAGACAGGCTAGAAATTTTGCTTGGTAAGCAACAATGTGGGGATTACTCGAACATGAAAGAGGTGGCTTCGATCGTTAAAGAAATTGAAGATCTGGGTTATATCAGATGATGTGATGAATAAATTCCTTCTGAAATTGTAATTACAAAATAGTAATAAATTATTATTATTATAAGATAATTTTTTTTTTCTTAATTTTTGTGCATTGTATCTTTCTATTGGCCTTAATGTTTGTAATAAGTAGTATATAATTAATATATTTAATAAATTAGGCATGCAGTCAAAGTTCTGCATCATGCATGTAGCTATACCGCTGATTGGAAAAAATATTTGTTTTAAAAATAGGGTGGAAAATTACACATTTTTATGTCCATAGAAATAAGTGTCGACAGCTCGCTTGGCAGTGAAATCGAGAAATTAATGTAGTTGTCAGTAACTTAATATGTAGGTTGCCTTTTATGAATTTTTTCTCGAGTTTTTGTTTTCAAGGTCATTCATGTCTTAGGGTCGAGGTAACTTGCATCTAATAAGGCGGTGGTTGTCTGTAGTATAATATGCTTGTTGACTTTTTTGTATTTTTTCTCGGGTTTTTGTTTTCATGGTCATCCAAGGTCATGGGATTATGGTCGAGGTTACCTGGATCTAATATGGTGGTTGTAGTCAGTCATGTAATATGCTTGCCGAGTTTTGTGAGTTTTTGCTAGAATTTTTGTTTTAAGGTAAATCAAGGTTATGGAGTCATGGTTAAGGTAGTCTGCATCTAACATGGTGGCAGTAGTTAGTAATGTAATATGCTTGTTGACGTTAGTATATATTTCTCGAGTTTTTGTTTTAAAGGTCATTCAAGGTTATGGGGTCAAGATCAAGGTAGTCTTCATCTAATATGGCAGGGTTGTTCTGTAATGTAATATGCTGGCAGACTGAATGGTCGAGGGGGGTGGAGAAGTGGTATGCGAAGAGTGATCCTAGTTCGCCCTACTAAATAGGGCTATTTTATATTAAAATAATAAGAAATAGAACGCCTATGCCGATAGGGATATTTTTACAAAAATAACAAGAAACAGAAAAAATTCTACAACCCGAAATTCGATTTAAAAACAGTCAAAATAAAAAAAAAGGTCAAAAATCAAGAAATTTTGATTGTTTTTAACAAACTTCTTCTTTTACCTAAAATGACAATTTTCAATTCTCAAAAACATGAAAATGTAAGCTAAAAACAAGCAGAAAACAAACAAAAAAAGTTTTTCATTTTAAAAAAAAGCTAAAAAAAAGTGCGTGCACGCGAATAGTGAACGCCTATTTCATGCATTTTTTTTTTAAATCATTAATCTTAATTTTATACAAAGTAAGTCATTTAAAGCTCAAAACATGATAATGTTCAAAAATTAAATAATCTTAATTTTATACAATGTAAGTAATTTAAAGCTTAAATCATGATAATGTTAAAAAATTATACAATTTTTATTTTATACAAAGTAATCAAATTTAAAATAAAATCCAGAAAGTTTAAGTTAAAATATCAATTAATTTTTAACAAAATAAATTTTTATTTCATATAACAATTCAACTATACTTCCAAAAATTTGTAAAAAGTTGTTTAAAAATTTGTATTTAACAATATATTAATTTAGATTTAGCTTTATCAAAATTAACACTAAATTTCATTTTTTTTTCTTTAACTACAGTTGTTTTCCTATATAACAAATCAATTATATATAATGGTCTTCGACCCGATAATGAATAATAATTGGTAGATTGGTAGCATCATCAAAGTTTACAGTCGGCTTATAAAGTTCATTAATTCTAATATATGAATTCTAATTGAGGCTAAGTTATATTTCCTATTGTGGATAGAATTTAGTAGTTCCTGCCTAGTACATTAAGAAAACTAATTATAATTACAACACTATAATTAGACAGCAACAACAACAACAAATTTAATTAAACTAATTTGCTCAACAACATCTTTACATTAAAGTTTAGACCACAGTACACATAATAATAGTTTAAGTGATAAATAGATGAATATTGAATAATACATAATCAAATTTTAATGAAATATAAATAATTACTATCAAAATATTTAATTATTAAATTTAATATTCAAATTAGAAGTAATTAATGTAAGTATTCCCTTACTTTTTTCATTTTTTTTCACTTAAATGAAAAAAAATATATATAGTATCGAGTTTTGATTTTGAATTAATGAAATCATTATAAGCAAGAAACGCTTTATCACAAACATTATTTCCAATATCTAGATTCCAATTTTATTTTGGAAAAATTCCAGTTCTTCCATTTTTAACATAAATATTTCTTACATTACAGTGATCAACCATAGAAGCATGCATTTCCTGATCAGCATGATTTTTTCTATTAATTTGAAATCCCACAATTACAAAATCAGGCATATCAAATTGTACATTAATAAACTGGTCTTTTATATCAAAAATAAAAACAGTTATTCCTGCAGAAACTTCTTTTTCTGAAAATTGCCAATAATTAAAACTAGTGCATTTAAAGGGCTTTTTTTTTTTTGTATTTTTTCTTTAAAATACAATGGTTGTGTTTGATTCATATTCAACAATGGGCTACATAATTTCTAATTTTTGAATATCAATTTTGCCAGGATCAGCATAATCTCTATCATGTCATCGATCTGTGTTCTTATTTTGAAAAACATATAAACAACTGTTATCAGATGAATTACGAATAAAAGTAATTCCATAACCACCTTACATTTCGCTGTTATCTCGAATAAAACCAAACTGATATCTCAGAGGATAGATTATTTCATTTGGTTTAGCACTATGATTAGATTTTACTCGACAATAATCAACAACACAAGTTAATTCTAAATAATTTTGTTCACTTGGAGATCTAAACAAAGTATTCATTATTGTTGGTGTTGTTCCTGGATTATCAATAGTTTCAGTAATATTGCTGCGACGGTGCTGCCGTATCACCCCCCAGCGCCGATAGTTCCACTATTCGCCGCTAAGGTCCGTGTGCGTACTCTTTGCTTTTCTCCTCTACCCTTCTCCTCCCGGTACATCATGTGGTAGGTGTTGGAGGGTGATCTGAATTCAGCTGGGTCGTGAACTGCTAGCAAATATAGCAGGAGGACAATATGGGAAAGTAGCCCAAAAAACGCGAGACACCGATGGCAGCGCTCCTAGCGGTGTGAACTGTTCGTACCGTGATAAGTTATTTATTTAATGTGCAGTTTGAGTATTTTGGATTCAATTTTTTTTGCTTGAGTGGTTATTTGTTGTGGCAGGAAAGATTTGTGTAGTTTTTGGCTACAATAATTACAACATTACGAACTACAGTAAGACCTTTTTAATATTTTCGAAGGATGCAAGTTGGTAAGTACACGAGCTGTAGTGGATAACATTTTCCATAAGTGATGTTATAGTCAGTGTGGTTTGATTGCAAATTCCATTCACACAACCCTTAATCTACTTAAATACTGTTTTGTCGTTTCCTAGTTGCAAACAATGGGTGCATAAATAGAAGAGCAGGCCTGTATGTAATAAAATAAAATGGACTGGCAGTTTATACCTACGCGAGAATAGTGTGTTCCAACCTTTTCAGAAAAGAGGATTTTCGCAAACCAAATTTGCATCGGAAAGACCAAGAACTAAGTCTCTTGAGTGTCGTAGCTGCTATTTCTAATCTTGTACACTGAAGGGCCTTGCAAAGTTTGATTGCCTTTAACCTGAAAGGTGCAGGATTGTTTTTATTGGAGCGACACCTTCGAAAAATAAAAGTAAACAATGTGCACAAATTCCACATTCGTCTATTAAACTGGCTGATATCTCTTGTTAAAGTGTGTGTTTAGTTCAGCAAGTTGAGCTAGGGATATAATTGATTGATTGCTTCAGAAAACTGTTTACATAGGTATGTGTGTCGGTGATTGCTCGTACAATGTTTACATAATCATTGTTCGTGTATTAAACTGGTTGGGGCCTCTTATGTGTTTGAATAGTTCAGCAAGTTGAGCTAGGGATAAAATAGATTAATTGCGTCAAAATAGAGCTATCATATTTGTGTCGGTGATTGCTCGTGCAATGTTTATATATTATCCTAATGATATTTATCGAGTCAGAGTCCCAGCGCCAGCAGAGGAGTAAATACCCAAAACAATGACTCAAGACGCGCCGGCATTTTTTTATGTGGTGACGCGAAGCGAAACTGGGAGTTTCTCCGTAAATGACTGTCCTGTGTAGCCTATTTACACTGAGAAATAATGTGTGCGTGGTTTGCAATTTAACATATTTCTGTACTATTTGTAATATTACTGTAATATTGTCTCATGAGAACCTGTTTAATTGCAAAAGGATTGAACTGAATATTAGGTACCTAAATTGACAATGTCACCAATACAATTTAGAAATACGATAGTGGGAAGGGCTATAAACTTGAGGGAAATTGAGGGGTAAAAGTTTATAATGAAAATGTATATATATATTTTTTTTACCGTACAATTTCACTGATCTTCATAGCCGTCCCCACTATCGTTTTTGGGGTTTCTATTGGTCGAATGTTGTTGACCCTAGTAAATTCGTGTTCTGTGTAATTAGTAGAGTGGAACTGTACCACTTTCCTAGATTTTATTTTTATTTTTATTTTTCTTTTTAGAAAAGCCCCTATTCATAAGAATTACCCACTTTCAGCATATAATGTTTGTTTATGTAGTAGATATCCGTATTGTTTATGTACTTTATCAGTGTATTTTCATTCTTTGGAATGTTATTGGTTACATTTGGAAACTATGCATTTGAGTATTAATTTGTATGTTATTTGGGTTGTGTTTGTACCAACTACCAAATATTTCCGATGATTTATTAAAGAAACAACTTTATGAAAACTGTAATAGTTTCCTTTATAGGTAGTCTCTTACCCTTTACACACCCAAAGGTCTACATATCATTACTTTTTTACTGTGCAAATATTTTACTTTCACTACATACTGAGTTTTGCAAGTAATTTTAATTAAAATGAGGGGAGAGCTGTTGAGTACAGCTTTTGGTGGCGAGAATAATTCTTCACTAGCCAGTGTATCGAAAGTTCATTCTGTATGCTAAACAACATGTACTGACACCACACACCAGACACTTTAGATGCAGCAGTGGAGATGTCATCAGTTTGTCTACAGTTGGTAAGTCAGAGTATATATTGCATAGTGTGAACCAACTGTCGAGTGAGGATCGCCGTCAAAACCAATCAAAAGTAGTAGCAACATTCCCCCCTCCTCATACTCGCATTTGTTTACACAACTATGTACAAAACTATCAAACTATAATATTTCACTCCTGAGAGTCATCTTTACATTTCAGTGATATTTATTAGAAATTTTCTACAAATGAATGAAAGATTTTTTTTCATTTCAATTCCTCTTATTTACTCCCTGAAGTACTCAGTAGCCCATTTTAACTTTGTGCATACACCTATAGCATTAACTTAAATGAGATGTTTTTAAATGAATTATTTTTCCACATTCTGCAATGCAGATGTCACTTAGAGTGATATTCACACATTTATTTTGACCTGTTAACCTATTTACACAGTTTTGTTTGCGGTGATCGTAGTATTGGAGAAAGTACTTGCAAATTGCATTACAATAACAAGTGGCATGAATTTGAACAGAAAGTACAACCAAGGTAAGTTATTTTCAGTTCAGCTGTTTTTGAATTCTGCAACACATTTTCCCGTCTTCTTGCCATGAAGCATATGAAAATCTGTGGTAAAATTTATTGCAAAAAGCATGTATTCAGGTTAGTTATTAGAAGCGACTTGTTCATGATGGTCTAATGTTATAAAAATTATTTGGATTCCTGTCAATTTGGAAATAAGCTTTGTTTTTGAAGGTGAATTACAAAATTTAATGTGCTTAGTGTATGCAAAACTTGAGAGGTGAAGTAAATGAGCTGAATGGCCTGAGTACATATGTTAGTATATACTATCAAATATTTTGACCAATTGCATTTTCATCCTAGCGCCAGCTGTACTGCATAAATTGCATTATTAAAGGGGGGGGGGGATATTCGATTAAAATGTTTAAAGATTGCCATCTAGTTATGTTCTGAAATACTCTCCTTAATACAGTAGACCTTATTTGTAACTTGTGTGGTATTTGAATTATTTATCTCATCTATAACTTCATGGTACATTTTCATATTTGGTATAGGCGTACCATTGTGTTGTTGAAAGCTGTAAGCATTTTGCAGTCAATGTTGCTGCTTCCTCCATGGATTATCTACACTAGCCAGGAAAATGGATATGTTAAGTAGGAAGTTGTGTTACAATGCATGTATGTACTATATGAACGCACCATGTGTGGTAGTCAAAGTAATGATCAAACTTAATTGTTCTACGAGGTTTAATTGGGGCACTCTCCTAGGCACTGACATAGTATTCTAAGAGGTAACATGACCTGAATTAGTTAAGTAAAATAATGACGCATTTTATATTTTACTATGGAACGATACTTACTAAAATCCTAAATTACCAAATCGCAACCACTTCTGAACAAGTGACTTAATAGCATCCGAACTGAACACTACTACATGTTAAAATACTATTGTACTAAATGGTAACTTTGAACACAGTCTCACTATGTGTGGTATGTTTGGGTGTGTCTGTTTCTTTTTACATAAATACCAACAAATAAAACATTTCAAAAGGAGTGAGTTGAGTAGTTTTACCATAATTTATAAAAACCTGCTAAATAATGAAGTTATCAATTAGTGTCTATGAAACCAGCATTTGGAAATGAGCAGGAGGGGGAGGCAATACTCTTGCCCCGTCTGTACTTAACTGTGCCTTCAGTGCAGTTATAAATTTGGCAGTATGCCCATTTCAATTAAAATTTCCCCATATCCCGCGTTGCTCTGTACTACAAAGATACTTTGTTTTGTTGACGAACAGGCACTATATATCGCCAAACTACAGAATAGTACTTTGTGTATAATTTTTGGTTACAGTCTCCAAAATGTCATAACTGGTCTACTCACATGATGAAGAAGTGACTGAGGTTTCAACTGTCTAGTACTTATGGTTGAAGCATGGCTGCCTGCGTTTCACTTCAGGCAGTGTTGTTGTGACACAAATGCACGACAAAACTGATTGATATGTGTAAAGGATTCGCAACCATCCGTCGCACCTGTCAGGCGGTCACGTGATCTTAAACCAATCGCAGTGCAACATTTTTTTATCCATCAAACTTTAACTTTCGATGGACCGACGGATGGGCCACCTCCTTCTGACGAGATTCTGTAGACATGAATACGCACTTTGAAATAAAATGCACACACGCTGGATATGTGTTTATTTATCTTGGTGGTAAATTCAGGAAATTAAAACTTAAACAAAAATTCAGTATACATTTTTATATCGTAAAAATTTATTTCCCCAAAATGTTTTTCTCTTGAAAATGTACTTTCTACGAAAGAAGAAAGCAGAACGAGCACCATATTTGTTAGGAATATAAATTTGTGAACAATTTATTTTGTTGCTAATTTAATGATAATAGCTTCAAAAAGCAGTAAGTTGATATTTCGGCAACTTATTTGGTTGAGAGGTTAATCTTAAATATCTACAACATATTACTGCCTATAGAGCGAATAAAAGCCACTATGTCAAATCGCTAACTGTCGTAGAGCTATTTTTAATTATTCTTGCGTTAATAAAACACAGATAAGTATTGGAGATTTGCTGTCCAAAAATTGTTTTGATTATGTTCATTCCCGATTTTTTTGCATAAATTTAAGTTTGGTGATAGCTCCATTCTCAAGAATTTATTGAATAAATGCAGTCGGTTATGTATCTGACTAATGAAATACTATTTATCATCCCATTCTCTTACTTATAATTGATTAACATTTGTCCTTTGTAACTTGAAACATCTAAGTCTGTGCCCAGTAACATGATTCTGTTACAGCTGATTGTCCTCGTTTCAAGTGACAATATTTATGCTTCAAGTACATGTTTAATACGGCATAGTAATATGAATAAGTAACTATAATATTATATTCGGCAAAACAACACGTTTTAATACTACGATACGGCATCTGAACTTAAATAACGCATAACGAGCCATGTAAATTTGAATTTCCCGGGTGTTCGTCAGGTCAAGCCGCTAGGGGCGCTGTTGTAGCGTGTCTCGCATGTTGACAATGTTAAAACGCCTCAGTTTCCAATATTGTCCTTCTACTATATTTGCTGCTAGCCCTCTGGCATTCTACCTTGGGCTCTTCCTTCGGCCACTACTCGCATACATCATGTTCTGCTAGACTGCACGATTGGCATCCGAACCACACAATGGAGTGCGACTTCGTGAATACCTATAATTTAATACCGGCACAGTGCTTTCGTTTTTCAGAGTAACCTGGTTCACGATAATTTAATGTTTCGTTAGTGTTTTAGGGTCGCCAAGATGTAAATTTCGCTGGTGAGTTGTGGGCGGCACGTCATATAATTGGGTTAGTTATGGTACTTCTGTAGCTTGTAATCATAGCTGGTGCAAGATAGCGTACATTATCCTTTGTACGTTTGACACCTTAGTAGTTTAGTATGCATTTAACGATGATTTCTGTAGTTGCCGTGCGTATTTGGGATTGTCCCAAGAGCGTAGTATTGTTGTCAGATCGCTGACCCATTCGGATCGGCCGGGCGTATTTTATTGTGTAGCGCTTGTCCACAACCCATGCATGGGTAGAGAAAACCACTTTAACTTTTCATATGTTTGTCAGGTGCTTTGATCGGCCCGCAATTTTACCGCGTTCCCCCCTGAGTGGATCTTGAATTTTTGATGAAACAACCCAATGGTGACTTTAAATTTTGAAGCGTGATTTGCGTATGTCAATTACATGCTTCATAATTAGCTTAAATTATTATGGAGGTAATGATAATAAACGGCTCTGGACGTATTAGCTCTACGGCTTCAGTCCTTGTTATACAGGCACTTTTTAACGTGTCATATTGTGAAACTTTTCACGTTTCACGGGCGTAACTTGACGCCAATCAACTGTGTAAAAGAATTACTGCAGAGTGAACAAAGGTTGTATATCAGTATTAATGATTTTGAATCATCATTTGGTAGTCATTTCACGTTGTAATGTTTTTATTGCTGGCTACCGGCCCTTTGATTTTAATATATATTAGACACCTATTTGTTGTGTATTGTTATAATTGGAATTTTTAATATTGGGCAAAGCAAAAATAAACCAATTTAAAACAGAATATTCAAATATACAAATTACTGTATTGTGTTCGTTGTACTCTGCTTGTCTTGTACCACAATTGAGCTGAAAGTTGCCATGTTTTGAGATTTCAACTCTAGAAAACTGAAACGGAAAAATGTTAGAACAAACATCAATATTATCTAATTTATCATATTTACCTAATTTCATTCTTTATCTCTTTTTAGTAATCTAAATTGTTCATAAACATAAGCGTCATTTGGAAAATAAAAGCCATCGCCTAAAGGAATATCAAATTCGATTCTATTATTGTGAACATTTAAGTTCCCCCTTATTTGATCAGTTGGAGCAAGAGTTTGTCTCTCAAAACTCTCAATACTTTTATAACTCATTTATAAGAAAATATATATATTAATGAAAGACTAATCAAAGGACGTTTCTGGAGTTAAATTACTCATTGGAAAATACAGAAATTATAAAAAGAATCATGAAGCAGAATACGAAAAAAATTAGAAGAAAGAGCTACCAATAATTGACGAATTACGAAATATTTGTAAGAAAAAAAAAAGTAGAACGAGTAAGTGAAGAAAATAGAAATATAATAACGATACTAGTTGAGTAGCAGCAAAGATTTTATATTATCCACAACACCAGAAGAAACATAATTTGAAAGAGAATTATATTCAAAAATCCTAATTTGCAAGAGCAAATGGGTAATACACCATTAAAAGATTTGACGCATACCGCATCTGTTTCTAATGTAACACTTGCAAAAAGTTCTGAAAAAATTCATATTAAAGATGAACAATATGGTTTATGTGAAAAAAAAAACACAATTTTTACATTGACGACACAAGTAATGATAGAGAATGATATACTAAAAGTTAAAGACAAATAATATAGATTAACATAAGGACTTTCTAATTTGTTAACCAAAAAAATGCGATCATATCCAGAGGGTAAATATAATAACAATAACTATAAAAAATTATATAGACATTCTTAAAGCAACAAATGCCATATTTCAAGAATATGATTCTAATAATCAAGTAAATTCGAATAAAGATTGGAAGTACAAAAATATAATTAAACCAGTTTATCAAAAAGTATTTAAAAATTCATGTTCAAGATCAGTACCAAGCACACCCGAAATGATGATTTCTCCAAATTCTCCTAGATATGGAAAAGATATAAAAAAATACAATAGTTTACCGAAAGAATACATTTAGATGGGTGAAGTTAGAAAATTGATCGATAAATTGTTAATTATTCACGGTAAAGAAAATGCTGGAAATAGCAATTATTACAATGAAAAAAGAGCATAATGAATAAGTTGAACAATAAGTTTTCTGATTTTGTTATTAATAATCCAAAGGAAACCCATATCTTATAAGAGTTTTAAATGTAATTCCACATTATTTTTGGAATTCAGAACATCGTGGTAAATGAATAATAAATCGGACATTAAATAACTTAAATTATTTGAAATGCATTTGCCTGGTTATAATTATTTTGGACAATTTACAAAATTAAACAAAAGATTGGAAAGAGGAGACAATGGAATAAATAAATTATATGAAGCATGTAAATAGCATGACATTGCTTATAGAGATCATAAAAATTTAGAAATTAGACATGAAGCTGACAAAATTTTACAAAATGAAGCGAAATAAATTATGTTGGATAAAAATACTCCAATTGGTGTAAAATTGCTTCTGTAGCTGTTGCTTCAACTATGTTTACAAAAAGAAAATTAGGATGGGGTATTAAGATTTATTGCATTATTAATATTTTTTCTTTATAAGTGAAGATAAGAAATATAACTTTCGATATACCCATTGATGAATTAAGAAATTTGGGTATAGATCAATTTTTAACAAAAGATCAACTTGAGAGAAAAATTAAAAGAAGGAAAAGGTTTCAAATTAACATTGTCAATTACAATACTCAAAAAAGCATTAAAGGAAAAATCTGGAAGTGATTTACACCATGGAAGATTTTTACCAATCTAATGTGCAGCTTCAGGCGCACTTGGAGCTTTAACTGGAGGAGCTAGCGCAATTTATAATTCTGCTGAACAAACAATACAAAAAAAATAGTTAGAAGAACAACAGAGACATGATTTAGCAATGGAAAATAAATCAGGAAGTGGTTTAGTTGCAAAAAGAGGATGACCAAAAAAAATTAATATAACATCATTATCTAATATTGATATTAAATATATGAAAAATATTGATTTAAAAAAATTTGAGAAATATTTATATGTTTGAGGAATTACCAAAAAGAATGCACAAGAATTAATGCGCTGTGGTTAATTTTGACACTCCGCCAACTGCAGGTACTCATTTGGTTTGTAATTTAAAAATTATTAATTATGTTTCTATTTTGATTAATTTGGGGTTTATATTCCTAATAATTTAATTAATTACTTTAAAAGATAAATTTTATTATAATGATAATTGAATTCAGAATTTTAATTCAGTTATATGTGGACATCTATTTTTTCGAATGGTTTTAAGTTTAATGATATAGTTTATTTATTATTAAACGACATATATATTTGGGAAACCATTAATCAAATCTTCACATAAAAACTTTTGACACTAATACTTATTCTTTGAAAAGGATATAAATATAATATACAAAACTATTGCTTCTGATTTTAAAAAAATATGCAAATTCAAGATACAAAACTATTGATTCTGATTTTAAAAAGATGCAAATTCAAGTTACAAAACTATTGTTTCTGATTTTAAAAATGATTTAGATTCAAATTACAATAGTATTGTTTCTGATTATGCTTTAAAAAACATATGTAGATTTAAGATACAAAACTGTGTTATCTAATACGTCATCTATAACTTCTGCTTATACTAAAAACATGTGGAAATTCGAGATTCTATACTATTCTTTCTGATTATGCATTAAAAACATATGAAGATTCAAGATATAATATTATTGTTTCTTATTTAAAACAAGATGTAGATTCAAAATACAATACTATTTCTTCTACTTTACAAGATCAAATTAGTGAAGTTTTTAGTTATACAAAAAGTTATGTTTCTCTTCAAAATCGTAGAATTGCTAGTTTGGCTGATCCTATAAACTATAATGATGCAGTCAATAAAATATTTTTTATAAATAAATAGCTTATTATGCATTTAAAAAATATGTAGATTCAAAGTACAATACTAATGCTTCTGCTTATGCATTAAAAACATATGTATAATCAAAATACAATATTATTGTTTCTGCTTTACAAGAGCAAATAAGTAAATGTTTTGTTTATACAAAAGATTATGTTTCTATTCAAAATTGTAGAATTAATAATATGGCTGATCCTATAGATGGAACAAATGCAGTCAATACAAGAATTTTTGATAAAGAAATAACTGATAAATTACAAAATTTAAACAAATCAGTTTTGAATTATTGTGATACCCTTGTTAACTCAAAAATTGAAAAAAGCAAAGAAGTTATTGATAAAGAGTTAGATGTTAAATTACAAAATTTGAACCAATCAGTAGAAAAATGCAAGGAAGAAAAATTTGATATATTTTATTTATGTGGAAAGCTGAATGAAAATAATGTCTTTTTGCATAGACAATGACGTAAATTTATTTTCTTTTTTGATGCATTGTACTATTTATAAAATTATTTCTGGTAATTTACCTGATGATACTATGACTGTTATCAAGGGAACTACAAAAATAGATTACAGTAAGCCTTTTGATATTAACAGAGGTGAATTTTTAACTTTAAAAATAAAATAAAATAAATTTTTTAATTATTATGTTAATGGAATGTTGACTACAATAGGTATATTCGTAAAATATAAAGATTAAATTTTTTTTTACTATTAAATGGAGAATACTTGGTGCTTGAAGTGTAAGAAAGTTACTAAAAATAATAATATAAAAAATGAAAATACAAAATATGTACAATTAGTTCAGAAACGTATATGTTCGATATATAATACAAATAAATCAACACTTTAAAAAGAATTTCCCAATTTAAGAGAAGGCATAATAAATTAATTATATAAACCAGCAAAAAGAAATTTTCCCAGAAGAAAGGTGATATCTTAAGGAAATGATGATTTATGGCAAATTGATCTTGTTGAAATGGATACTGGTAATTTCAAAAGGTATATCACATATAAATAATGGATATAAATATATTATGACAATTATTGATGTTTTTATAAAATATGCATTTGCTATGCCTAGAAAATAAAGCAGCTAAAAATTAAGTAAATGGCTTAGAATATATATCGATAAAAATAAAACCACATAATTTACAAAGTGATAATGGTTCTGAATTGTATAATAAAACATCTAAAGAACTTATGCAAAAATATAACATCAATCATTATTCTACATTATTTTAGTGAACTAAGAGCTAATGTTGTAGAAATATTTAATTACACAATGAAAAATAGAATGTGGAAAAAGTTTGCTTTAAGTGGTAATTATAAATAGTTAAATATATTAGAAGATTTAGTATAATAATACAACAATACAAAACATAGAACTACTGGTATGAAACCAATTGAAGTTAATAATAAAAATGAGAAAGCTTATCTCAAACATATATGTTTACTAAACCAAATTTAAAGTTGGTAATGCTGTCTATGTTAGCTCAATTAAACGAATTTTTGAGAAAGGTTATACTCCTAATTGGACTACAATTATTTACTATTTTTGAGGTTTTAAATTATGATGTTCATCTTTACTAACTAAAAGATACTACATGAGAAGAAATAAAAGGTAATTTTAATGAATATGAAATAATTAAAACTAATTATCCTGATGGATATTTCATTGAAAAAGTCTTAAAAACTAAAGGTAATAAAATGTATGTAAAATGGTTATGTTTTGATATTTCTCATAACACTTGGATTAATAAAACAAACATTTCGTGGATTTTAAATCTTTTGTTTGTAATTGGTAGTGCCATAATGTTACATTTTATTTAAATGTCCTACAATACGATTAATTATGTTGGCTATGTCAAAATATATTTCATCTGGATTAAATCTTATAAATTTACAATTTAATTGGAACTCTATATACTTTTGCCTCTTTTATATTTCATATATGACAGCTCTATTTTTATGATTGAATTCGTAACATTCAATAGCTGATTTTAAATCTGGAAAATGTTAATCGATTCTATAATTGTCTATTATATATCGCTGTTTAGAATTTAAATTTTTTAAGCATTTAACAATATGAGAGATATAGTTTAATTCTTTTGTTTCTCATGAACATTTATGTTTAAATTAAGTTACATAGAAATTTGTTTTATCAATGATTTACTAGCTTTTATTAGAGTTTGTCAATAGTTGTAGTAATCCTTTTTTATTTATATAGATTGCTTTGCCAGCATTATAATTATCAATGGTTTTAAGAAGCTTTTTATCTTCATTGCTAGTAAATTTATTTTTCTTTGTGGGTTTATAAATATGTTTTGTCTTTTTCTCTTACATGGTTACGAATTGCTTGGTTAGAGTCTTTCTATTCTAAAGTTTTAGCTGTAAAACCACATGTTTCTGATATTTTGTGCCTACCAGGTTGCTGGTGGCTGCGACTGTATTGTTGTTGTTTGTTTTTAGTTTCGAAAGGTTGGTGGTGTTGTTGTAACAAGATGGCTGATGTGTAATAAAGATCGTGTTTGTGATGATTTTCAATCCAGTGTTTTTCGTGTTAATTTGGGCAATCCGCCAATTATTATAAACATTTTTGGTTCTCAGGTGCTGGATTGAGATGTTAGCAACCATACTCGTGTTTTTAGCATGAAATTAAATCAAACTGTTGCATAACCATCAGTGCACGTGCGTATCAAAGTTGGCCATGGCGCAGCAAACTACTTAGGTATAATTAACCGTGTTTGATTATCTTATAGCTAAAATAGAAGAAGCAAACGAGTTGTTAAATGCAGTGGTGCAAGATGCGGAGAAACTTTAAGAGTTCCTGATGGCTTTTGACGAAGTAGCTGTAAAACGGGATGAGTTGTTAGCAAATTATTTTGCCTTGTGTGCTGTCCCACCAAAACCTGAATCGAGATCTCTAAATGAGATTAAGGATGCGTTCGTGAACTTTGAAAAGGTTTTCCTGCTTTTGCACGTCCAGCATAATAGATGTACTATAAAGATACCTGACGTAACCTGTCGGGGTCCAGTTAACAGTATGCATGAAGTGCTGCCGCCTCTACCACTTCCAGTGTTTTCGAGCAATCGCGCCGAGTGGTCAGCATTCACCGAGCTATTCAAATCCATGGTGCATCAAGATATATCGCTTTCTGATGTCCAGAAACTACATTATCTGATTGGATGTCTAAAGGATGAACCTAAAGAAACTGTAAGTAATCTACCAATCACTAATTATAATAACAGAGTTGTCTGGTCATTGCTGGAGAAGTGGTACAAAAACTTGCCCGTTACTGCTACACTGCATGTTCAAAAAATATTGCACCTTCTGAAAGTGTGTACCAATTCTCCAGAATCTTTGTCACACTTTATTAGTGTAGTGCGTGAAAACTTAAATGCTCTGCGTGCTGAAAACTTTCCAGTTTCTGAGTGGAGTTTTTTGCTCTTGAACATTCTTCTTGAAAAGATAAATTCTTTTCTTCGCCAAGAGTTTGAATTATCCGTAGACCATGACCTGCCAACTTGTGACCATCTGTTGACATTCCTAGAATGATATACTGTGGCGAATGAGAATATTTAATTGGTGGCCAACCATAATGCCTCAGGCAACAGTGGTACATTTGTAAAGAATAAGTTTTCATTACCCAGTATGAAGAGCAATTCAAAACAAGGCCATAGTAGAAGCACCTTACTTGTTGCAGTAGAAAATGATACAGTATGTCCGGTATGTAAGGAAAATCATCCATTGAGTAAATGTGAGCAGTTCTTGACAGATTCCGGATAGAGTCAAGTTTGTGAAAAAACAATCCATGTGTTTCAATTGTTTAAAACCCAATCACAGTGCACAAAATGCATGTCTAAATTCACTTATAGACAATGTCAAAAGAGGCACCACTCGTTGCTCCACTTTTCTCATGGCGCATTACATAGTCAGTGTGTAGATACAGAAAATGCAAAACCCGATGGTTCTTCTTATGAGAGTGCTCTAACCAAAGTCCAAACATTACATTTGTCTAATGAGATTGAATTGCAAACTATAATTTTACTCTCGACAGCTCAGGTCCAAGTGAGAGATAGTAGTGGGCATTTTTCGACATTAAGAGCCTTGCTGGATAGTGCATCACAAGTCTCTTTCATAACTGATAGCTGATCCAAGCTTCAATGTTCCTGGGCCTGTTAACATCTTGTTGGCAGCCGACATAATGAGTGATGCTATGACTGGCAGGACAATTGTAGGTGAGCCCAATGCTTTTCACACATTGTTTGGCTGGATTGTGAGTGGCAGGATTGCATGTGAATCAGCGAGGAGTCCATCTGCATCATTCCTGATACGAGACAATAGTCTGGTGTACAACTACAACGATTCTGGGAGGTCGAAGAGGTGCCGACAACAAAGGTGTTGTCATCTGATCAGGAAAAATGTGAAAAGCACTACAACAAAACACACACACGAGACATGGATGTTAGATATGTGTTGTGACTGCCGTTCAAACAAAATCGGCCCGAGTTAGGAGAGTCGCTACAACAGGGGCATTTAAGGTATAAACATCTGGAGAATAAATTCACTAAATCACCAGAGCTGGTAACCGCATACCGCCAGTTTCTCAAGGAATATGAAGAACTGGGTCACATGACACGCAGCTCAGTTGCTCGGCCCTCTGGTGACAAGTCAAGTAACAGTTGTTTGGGTGCATCGGAGATCTCGGAGGTAGCATATGTTGTTCCTCACCATGCTATAATTAAAGAGGCTGGTTCAAATACTAAGGTGCACGTCGTTTTCGATGGTTCATCAGAAACTTCAAATGGTGTCTCATTAAATTATGTGCTCCACACTGGGCAGAAAATGCAGGATATCTGTGAGATTATTGTGAACTTCCGAACACTACATGTTGTCTTTACTACTGACATCTGCAAGATGTATAGAAACATTCTGAATACTGCAAATATCAGTGTACTCTGTGGCGACCTTCAGCTGAAGAAGATGTGCAGCTACATAGATTCAACACTGTTACGTATGGATTGGCATCATCTCCTTACCAAGCACTGAGGACATTAAGGCATTTAGCTACTGATGAAGCTCAAAACTTTCTGCAGGCAGCTCAGGTACTCTTGCGAGACGTGTTTGTTGATGATGTGGTTACGGGGGCTGACTCGTTGGAAGAAGCAATCAAACTGAAATCTGAACTTGTGTCAATGCTTTAACGAGGAGGGTTTGAGCTTCATAAGCAGCACCAATCTACTTGAAGATGTGCCTACATCACAGCGAGAAGTTTTGAAAAGTCTTGATCAAGAGACCAGGCCGGCTATAAAAGTGCTAGGTGTACACTGGTTTCCAGAGACTGATGATTTCACATACCCCACCAATGTACCCCAATTGTTAATAACGAAACAGGGTATCTTGTCAATTATTGCCCGCCTTTACTACCCATGTGGTTGGGTAGCCCCAGCTGTGTGGGGAGAAATCTTGTTGGAGACACTGTGGACGATGGGGCTATAGTGGGATCAACCTGTTCCTATAGATATTGCTCAGCAGTGGTTACATTTCAAGAAGACACTGGGTGCTCTGGCCAAGGTGAGTATCCCACGACACATTAAGTGGACTAGTGCCTGTAGTATTGAAATTCATGGGTTTTGCAATGCTTCTGAGAAGGCGTATGCTGCTTTGATTTATGCTCGCATTGTCAACAACATTGCAGTCGTCTCAACTTGCCTGATCACAGCAAAGTGAAAGGTTGCACCACTGAAGACACTATCAATTCCGAGGCTTAAGTTGTTGGGTGCCTTTCTTCTTTCAATGTTGTGGCAATGGGTGAGCGGAAGGGCTCATCCCTTCAGTGTGTACATGTTGTCAGATTCTTCCAGTGTCCTGTCATGGCTCAGGTCATCACCACACAGGTTCAAGACCTTTGTCACTAATCGAGTCGCTCAAATTCAACAAATTGTGCCACCTAGGCCATGGCGTTATTTCCCGTCAAGCTGTAACCCAGCAGACCTCGCATCGCGCGGTGTGTTTCCTGACGAGCTGGTGAAGAGTCCTGTGTGGTTCCATGTACCTGAATGGTTGATGGATTCTGAAGACACTTGGCCTGTGAATAAGTTCAAGCCAATATGAAGGGTATGCCTGAATGTAAACCTCAAAGCGCACAAGCTCTAACAGTCCAAGAAAGTGATGGTACCCTGCGGACATCACTCTCAAGTCTCAAGAGGGTAACAGCGTGGATGCTTAGAGCTCGAACTGCATTTCGGAAACAACCTCACTGTGAATCGGTGTGGTTGAGTGCTGAAGAATTAAAGGCAGCATTGATGTTTTGGGTTCAAATGGTGCAACACAACCTGCTTTCAAAGGACTTAAAGTTGCTCCGTAATAAAGAGTGCTCCAGAAAGCTAAGGAAATTGCATCCTTTCCTTGATCCTCTGGGTGTCATCAGGATGAGCGGCCGCTTGCACCACTCAGCATTGCCGGAAGAGAGTAAACACCAAATATTAATTCCTGGAAAATGTCATCTATCCATGTTAATTGTGAATCATTACTATGAGGAGTACCTCCATGTGGGACTCCAGACAGTACATTTCCTTATCCAGAGGCAATTTTGGATATTGAATGCTCGCTAGATCATTCTACATTGTGTGCACCGTTGAGTTAAGTGTTTCAGATTGTCAGCGAAAACCTTCGCCCCTCTTATTGATGATCACCCTGCTGTGAGATTCTCACAAGTGCGTACCTTTTTGAAAGTTGGCATCGATTTTGCAGGACAATTCGCAACAAAGCGGACAAAGGCACGGAAGGCTCCAGTGGACAAGAGAAGTTACCTCTGTATTATTGTGTGTATGTCGACGAAGGCTGTCCATCTGGAAGCTGTATCATCACTGTGCACCGAAGCATTCTTGGCTGCCCTTAAGCGATTAGTATCGGTGAGGGGAACCCCATCAGACATACTGTCAGACCAAGGCACCAACTTCATTGAGGCAAGTAGACACTTGAAGGAAGTTCATCGAGCACTCTTCACTGAATCCTCATGGAAGAGTTGGCAGAACCACTTGCATGAGTTCAACATTGTTTGGTATTTCAACCCTCCAGCTGCACCTCATTTTGGTGGCCTGTGGGAGGCAGCTGTGAAATCGGCCAAACTCCACATGAAGCAGGTCATCGGAGAGCAAATACTTATGTTTGAAGAGATTATTGCCCTTTTTGCTGAAATCTCTGCGGTGCTTAACTCCAGACCTTTGTGTCCCTTGCCATCAGACCCATCAGAATTTGATGTCCTTACGCCAGGACATTTTCTAGTGGGTGCACCCCTCGTCGGTCTGAGCAAGACTTGAGCCATGTTGTAGACAACCGCCTGGGTCGTTGGCAGCTGGTCACCAAGCTGAAGCAAAGCATTTGGAAACAGTGGAGGTTGGAATATCTCCATACTTTTCATCAGAGAACTAAGTGTAGTGATGCAGTACCCAACTTGAAACCGGACGCTTTGGAGCTGGTGATAGATAGTAACCTACCCTCATTGAGGTGGAAGATGGCCAGGGTTGTGAAACTTCATCCGTGTAAAGATGGTGTGGTAAGAGTGGTGACTGTAAGAACTCTGAATGTTGAAATTGTAAGACCAGTTACAAAAATATCTCCTCTACCTACTGATGAGGGCAATTCGCTTGTTGGCAAAGATTTAATGTTGTGTTGATTACCATTTTTGTTGTGTTTGCGACAAGGTTCCTTGTCATCGAGGATTTGTGTTGTTCACATTTACTTTTGCTGTTATAATGTTGTTATTGTTTCTTGCCTGATGTCTTAGTGTGTTAATTATTGTAGTGTGAGTCTCAGTTGGAAAATGTACAGTTTTCCGGTGGGTGGTATGTTTTGCGCCTAGCAGATTGCTGGTAGCTGCAACTGTATTGTTTTTGGTTTTTTTTTTTTTGTAAGGTTGGTGGTGGTGTTGTAACAAGATGGTTGATGTGTAATAAAGATCATATTTATGATGATTTTCAATCCAGTATTTTCTGTGTTACTTTGTGCAAACCATCAATCATTATAAACACCGCGGTTCATTGTTATCATCTAATACAACAGTTATTTTTTTATTATAAAAAATTCAAATATTTAAATTAAATAATGTAATCAATTCATTATTATATTCTTAATTTATGTTCTCTAATTGTTTTTCTATTGACTAAAACACATCTCCACCAACAAAACATTATAAATATGTCTTAAATTAGTATCATCTTGTTTAAATATACTTTTAAAAAATCGTATAATCTCTTACCATTTGCTTAGGTATTTTCTAATCAATTTGAGCTAAATAAAATACATCTACATTTGTATGTCTTCCTCTAGTAAAGTAATCTCGAATTATATCTTGATCTTCTGTGATAACATTGTTAAATATAGCCAGAGAATCATTTTCACATAGATCTAAAGAAAAAAATTACCCCATTTTTCTATAATTTTTAACTTTCTGGAAAACGAATCAATAACCTTGTGTAACTGAATATATTTGGGTTGATTTAAACTTAATGAATAAACATGCAATTATTAAAATTTAACCATCCTGCCTCATAAATAAAATTAGTTTTTTCACCATTACTTGGACCTACTATTATTGTCCTCATATAGTATTCAAGTATTGAAAAGTACGAGAGACTGGCAAGTGAAACATGTTTGAAATTATTATTTTTTTTATTTGTTTGGGTGAAAAAATATAATTTTCATTCAAATAATTGATGTAATAGGGTTTTTCTTTGTACTTAAAATCGTAACCAAACGATGATTGAATGGTTTTCAGTGAAATTCCAGCCACGTTATTATCGTAGTATTGTACATCAACATATTCATTCTCTATTTCGTTGGCAAATTTACGCATCGAGTAGAAATTTTGAAGGTGGTTCGTACTGAGTACAACTCGTCGAAGTTGTCTAGGTAAACGAGCAATTTTGTACTGAAGCATAGTCGCATTTAGTGTCATGTACGAAGCAGAAGTAAAGTATTTTCCCTCGGAATAAATTCCATTTACGATTTCCGCACCAAGGCAATATTTTCGCCTAATCATCGGGCCATCAAATTTCAAAATGGATAGAGGAGTGTCGGATTTCACACCAATCGATACTTTGTTTGCAATCACGTACTCGAGAAATAATTTATCTTTTTCAAAATACAAAGTGTACTAATAGGTTTCAATTAAATTCTCCGAAATGTTTTGTACATTGTCGGAATTATTGTGAACCGCGCTGAAGGCAACCATATCGGTAATACTTGGTGTGCACTGCAACGAATCTAAATTTTCGTAATCTTCTGTTCGAACTACTTTGGTCAATTCCGGAGTACCCACATGCACCATCGAATTGTACAAATTGGTTCTTTGGCATCCCATTGAACGAACGATTGGAAATGTGATGCATTTACCCAATTTTACTGAAACTTTTATGCGATTAGTCCGCCAAGTAGATTGTACTTCGTAGGCGACGGTGTAGCCTATTTCGTTCACTAAAATTAATTCATTCACCTTTAATTGGAAATTGTTTATTGTCCAAGCATTATAGATGCCGATGACCGAATGCAAATGGGTAATGCACGAAAAGGCACTTTGTGGCATGAACGTTGTCGTGGTTTCTGTCGTGGTCGGCATAGACACCAATTTACTGTTTATGCTAATGACTCCAGGATAATATATGCAAAACTCTTGCCGAATTTTCATATCGGAATTTGCATTCATAAACACGCGAGCCATGACAGAAAATTGACCCCATTTATTATACATTCGGTCGAATTTGTAAGAACATAGTTTAGAGCATTGGCCATTGAATTGCAACATCCACTTTTCCATCTTGGCCATCACTGATTTTATCGAATAAATCACAAAGAAATTATAATCACGTCTATCTCAAGATACCAAACTCGGCGTCCTCGTAAAAATGGGACAGAAATGTAATGGGATTGTCGGATGCTCCAACATCCGTTTCACTTTATCAATCACCGCTTGTGAATCTATATTGAAAAATTCTTGCAGAGCGACAAAATCCCGAACTGAAGAATATATATAACCATAGGCTCGGAGAGTTTCGTGAAACACACACCCTCCGTCGGGATACAAACCTTTGTTCGAAGTAACCACTTGGAATTTCATTGCGATAATACATATTGCATTGCTTCAGTGTAGAATTTATTTTTTTAAATTCCCATCAAAACATGGACACCAACGAATGGCACCGCCATCATAACTGCGTTTGGTCCCGATCTAGGCCGACCTATACTTGTGGTAGGTGAGAGTAAATAATTTTGAATTATGCTAATCAGTTGATTTCATAAAGTTTAATCAATTTCGTCGAATAAATATGCGTAGATAAAATTTTAAAAGACGAGAAATCATGGAAACTGAATTGAAAATTGCTACTAGTTTGTACCCCACGGCTGAGTATAGTCTGTCGGTGGCATCGGTAACTTGCTGTGAGTGGTTTGTATGGCGAATTTCACGCAATTCCAAACATCTGTTGATCTATAGTACTTGGAACGTACGTTCATTGTACTAATCATCAGTTCCTCCAAAACTTCTATAATTTTACCAAACTGCTTGGTGTCGTGTAGCCAGTTGTATTGAGGTAAAAGCATATTGTTAGTTTAAAACGTTTTCATTGCGGGATTGTTGCTATCATCATTTGTCGACAAGTATTGTTTGTGATAATGCTGCATTATCTTTACAAGACGAACAATGCCTGTTTCTATTTGATTCATTTGTACAATCACCTTTATGGCGTATTTTAAGAGCAAAATTGTGAAACCCGCCAAAATAATTCCCAGGCTTATAAATATAAGGGTATCAAATTATTTTTGTGAAATTTAAAAATAACGTACAGTTATAATACATGCCTTATTTATTCAATATAATCTTTTCAATTACACTCCCTGGACTGGCACTTGTTTTTTCGCGAAATTTACAAAATACAATTTCGCCACTATCATAACATACCTTGAATTCCAAAATGTAAAAGAATCAATCGCAATGTCTTTGCACGGCGCAAGTTTGCTCATCTCAGGAAGAATTTCGTTGAATTTACTCTCGTAAATTACGATGGAATAATCGGGAAACATCTCTTCAAAGATATGTCCATCTTCTGTTTCCAAGACCTTTGGCACGAGGTGTTTGTACACTGCATATCGACCGAGATATTTCGCAGTCATGTCGGCCAACGACACTCCCTGTTTGAGCTTTACTTTAGGAATTTATTTTACTCTTTAAATACTTTTAAAAAAAGTTGGCCAATCAAACTTCAAATCGATTGTTTTTTCACTCCTTCTTTGACTATCTTGTCCTTGTGGAAATACCAGGCCATCGGTGGGAAGTGAAATTGTAATGAGAGAGCATTCCGATCGATGAAATGTGTTTACATATAATTTTACCCCTTCAAACTGTACAAACCATTCGATTGATCAAAACGGCCGTGTTTTTCCACGAGGAACGTTATGAATCGAATTGACTCCAGAATATCAATTTCGTAGATGGCGGGAATATTGTTTTGATAACTTTGTAATACCTGTATCATATCTACCCTCGAGACGTTGATTTTACCCAACATGTCGATAAGAACGAAAACTTTGTTGTTTGCCAATTTCTCGACGAATATGACGTAATAACCACTCTATTTGAAATTATGCACTTGAACGGCAGCTGAAAAGGGGACGAAAAGTAAATTGGGTGTGAGAAAAGCGAGTCTATGCTCGCCATCTAATTTATTGGCATAATATTCCGGTCGTTCGCTTACGGCGACACCTTCGATAAAGGGCCGTTTCTCCACGTGATCGGGCCAGATTCCATTGACGAAATCGGTTACTCTCTTGTATTCACCACAATAGTCGTAAATCAATTCGTCGAATAACATTTCGGGAAGATGCCGTATGAATGTTTCGATCGAATCACACATTTCGTGTTTGACAGTGACTCGATACGTGTTGAGAAGAGAACTTTCGACAAATACACAATCAAAAGTAATTCGGTTCCCCGTCTCGCTATTGGAATATACATAACGAACTATTCGCAATGTTTCTTCCAAGGTGACGAGCTTCAAATCACAAACATCGAGACCAATTTCCACTGCTTCGCTCCCACCTACAGGCATGATCTCGCCCAGATAAATCTTTAATTCGACTCGCCAACAGAAGTAAATTTCGAGTTGATAGGTAATGATACCAGACTCATTTAAACTTCGGATTTGGATTTCATCCGATTGGGGAATTTGAAAATGATTCCGCAGGCAAGTTTCTTCATCTTGGTTCGGTGACAATGATGACAATTTGTACAAAGTTTTAATCGGTGTAGGTTCGGTATTTTCCACAAACTGATTAAATTTTGAAAGGGTGATGGACTGTTGGATTGAAAACTCAGTTTCGTGATTAACCTATCGAGGACATTAGGAAATCCATTCGATTTTCGTTTTTGCTATTCTCGCATTTCGTACCAAACACCACAAAGCTTATGACAAGAATAAACGAAATGTCCCTCTTTATATATAAGAATAACAAAATACAAATAAAAACTAAACCATAAAAAAACCATGTGAATTATATACATTTTAATTTCGAAAATTGTACAATATGGATATACAATTTTATATTGTTTGTTTTTGTAAAACACATAATCTCAATAATATAGCTTTACAATAATAACAAATATTATAAAATACTAATTAATTTAACCCAAAGCACAAAAAAAATAAATGCAAATATATGAACAAAATGAATCACGTTGCCAGATCTGACGATAGCAGAAGATATTTCATGACTTAAGGGTATTGTTATCGGAAGGACAAATAGTATTCCATTGACAATATAATTATGAATCATCGTTGTTATTTTAAATAAATAAAATATTTAAATATCGAAACACTGATGTGGTGGCGATTGCGCACAGTATTTCTCTTTTGTTGTTGCTCAATCCGGTCAGAGGATATTTCCAGATTGTTTTTGTCGTATCAAACGTCACAAAGCTTATGACTCAAATAAAGAAAATAGCCCTCTTTTATATATAAGAATTTTGAAAAATACAAAAAATAATAAAAACTAAAAAAAACTATTTACAAAAAAACAACTGTGTATGAGTGATGAGGTCATGAGGCCAATCCTTCAGAAGAGTAGGATAGGCGTGACATCATGCAGTATTGGTTCCAAGTCGATGTAAAGTTTATGACATTATATTATCCTAAATTATATTACTATTCATTTTACATTTACAAGACAAACTTTGAATATTAATTAGTTTTATAGAACCTAATGAATAAGTTTGTTTTTTAAGTTCATGTGATTTGGTTAGAGTGCGCCATGATTGACATTTCTCCTCCCCCCTCCTGCCATCAACAACCAATCGTGTTACAGCATTTAATTTCCCCTCACTTCCCCTCCTTTTGGTTTGGCCTGTGTGGCTGCAAACTCTGGGAAAAAAAAGTGTCAGTTGATGGCGAGAGATGAACGTGAAAAACATCTCCACTCCAGAGCAGAAGAGGAATCTGGTAAGAATTAAAAAAATAAGTTATTTAATAACTATACCTTATAAAATATTAATATTTTATAATAAGGTATATTTATATAATTAGGAATATTTATTAAATAACTTACCTTTTTATTCTTACCAGATTCCTCTTCTGCTCTAGGAGTGGAGGAGTGTTGTTTCCATGTTCATCTCTCATCCTTGATGGACATTTTTTTTTCTCCAGATTTCACCTCCATATAAGCCAAATTGTAAGGAGAAGGGAGGCGAAGGGAGGGGAACTGAAATGCTTCAATGCGATTGGTTGTTGAAAGTGGGGGAACAAGCTTATCTAATAATTGGCTTGGATTATGTCGTCACACAAGGTTTACACTCATATTCAGTCATCTGTTTGGATTATGTCGTCACACATGATTTGCACTCCTATCAGTCAACAGTTTGAATTATTATGTCACACAAGATTTACATTAATTTATTAGTTTAGGTTATGATGTCAGGTGAAAGTGTGTGTTTGCATCTATGTCTGATTAGTTTCGAGAAAAATTGCAATTGGTGCAGTTGTTTAATTCTGAGAAAATAAATTGTTACTTAATTCCGAAAACAGTGGTGAGTATGTGTGGTGATCTATGTCCCCCCCTCCACTCTTACTTTCAACAACCAATCACATTGCAGTATTTCACTTCCCCTCCCTTCCCCTCCTTTCAGTTTGGCCTATATGGAGGCAAAATCTGGGAAAATATGTTTGTCGAGGATGAAAGATGAACGTGGAGACATTACTCCTCTGCTCCTTGAGTAGAAGAGGAATCTGGTAAGAATGAAATGGTATGTTTATATATGTATATGTATGTATTTGTGTATACTATAACATATAAAAAATAATTTCATAAGGTATATTTAATAAATAACTTGCCTTTTTGTTCTTCTGCTCTGGAGTGATGTTTCCACATTCAACTCTCGTTCTCGACTAATGTCTTTCTTCCAGATTTTGCAGCCAAATAGGCCAAACCAAAAGGGGGGAAAGGAGGGGAAATGAAATGCAGTGATGTGATTGTTTGTTGAAAGTAAGAGTGGGGGGAAGGAATGCACATTGTGGAAAATTCTAGTAATGTTTTGTGGAACTAAACAAGCATATCCCCCCACAGTCACAGAACACAACTTATTCAATAGTCCTTATATAAACTATTCGAAGTTTTTATGTTTCTCATATTTTTGAAATCAGAGTTTTTTTTTTAAAGCAGGTAGTTTTGGAGGCGAGTTGTGATTGCAAGTATACATGCAATGAATAAGATGTAATTTTTCAATGGATTTTTCTATCAACCACTTCAATTTATTTTAAGTAAAAAACTACAGTTTTTGGTGATTGTGATTTTTATCTTAGTGATAATTTGTTTGTACTTGCAACTTGAAAGTGCTTTACCTTCAATCTTGATAAAGTTCAAACGACATCACTCAAATTTCAGATTACCGGTTTTCGATACATTGCAATTAGAAAATAAAAATGACGAATATATGAGTGATAATTTGATCTAATGCAATTCTAAATCACTCATTGCTTGCTTAAACTGTAAATACCATAGATCCATGTGCCATCATTTCGATACTGATGTCAAGTTCGTAGATCCCGAAACCAGTCTTATTAAAATAATTAACCACAACAAGAGCCCGGTAAGGGGTATTGTATGTATTTGGAAGATAGAGGCGAACGAACTTGTACAGCCAAGAACGGCAGATAGTGGATGCTTACTTCAGATGGTAATGATAGGTACTTGTAGATTTGTGGTTGCAAACATCAGAAAATTTTCATTTCTGCAAAGATGTATGCTGATTGCACGATATTTTCCAGTTGTCCATTCAATTCAAGGACTACAAACGCCAACGATCCAACACAATGGAATTCGTTTAAGGAAATTACCTTTGAATGTGATCCCCCACACCAGTTTAAATCCTTTGCTAACGGCGGACCCTTATGCACAATACCAATGTATTTCGAGGCTACACACGATGATTTCATCGAATTTGTATCAATAAGACTTGATTATCTAGACGCGAAATTCAAATCCTTATTTATAGATATCCGACCACAAAAAATTATCAGATCCTTGCAAAATTGATGCCTTGTCTGGCGAATGGATTCTTAGCGATAAGGTCGGCTCGCGAAACTGGAAAGGCACAGATGAATGTTACTTGTATGATTCATGTTTCATCCCCATCTCTTTTGGGCATCATTACCTGCTCAACAATAATGGCCAATTACTGACTGGTATTGTTAAAGTTTCAAATTTACAATCTTCTTTATTGGTTAGCGAAACACATACCATGAAAAAAAAATTATTATATACACCCCTAATTGGTTCTGCTTTAAAAGTTGAAGATATAAATGTATTGATTGATTTAGCGTTTTTAAGAATTCCTAGTTATCCTTTTGTCACAACAACAAGATCCTTATTGTCGCTGGTATTTTTCTACCATGCTCCTACAGAAGTCCCTGATTATCCGCCCATAGATAATTCGCCTGAAATCGTGGATGTAATACCTATATTTGTGTGCTACGAATTCGATAATTTTGTCAATACCATTGAACCCAATATTAAGATATCCCGTTTTGCATTTTGTGGCATTCGGACATTTAGAACCAAAAAAAAAACCTACATGGGGCGAATTTTATTTACAATTTGAAATTCTCAAGATCTTGTTTACCTATACTGGGAAAATTTATATCAATATTACCACAAAACTTGTATTGAACATTTTGAAGAAGAACATCTAAACAAATTTGAATTCAAACCATATTTCATACCCTCGATGTTGACACGCCTCGATGGAAACAATCATCTAACATTACAAAAGCTCAATACGAAAAATACAGGAGTATTTATTCATGACCTGGCTAAAAATATCGCTACCCAATATCTTTCGGTGAGAATCTCGTTAACAAGTATCGTGCATTAGTTCCTCAATACTCTCTCGAAAAATTTCAGTTCCGATACACTCCTGGCATATATCTAAATTGCAAAGTTGTCTACGATTATATAGTATATAGAGTTCAATGAAGTATTTTTCCAGGATATCCATGAACGATGTGATTTATCAGTTATGATTGAAGAATCTCAATTCAACCCTTATGAAATCGTATCTCACAACAAAGCCAAGTACCACACAAATTTTCGTTTTTCATAAGCCAACCATTCTAGTCATGAACATTGAAAATTCGCTCCTGTGCATATTTTTCAACTTGCAAAAAAAATTACACCATCGATGCCTTTGGTTACTTTAAAAAACGACAACTGGGACTATGCTTTACCAAAGCATTCTCTAAAGTTCCACCAACTCATGAAAGAACAGTATTTTTTACAGAATCACATTGTATTTAAAAATCGAAAAAAAAAAAAAAAAAAACTGATCGCATCAATTTCTGCACAATCATGGCTACATATTCAAAAAACGAAATTAATAAAACAATCATGTTGTCAGCATCTCAAGACTACCCTTACATAAATCAAGTAAATACCTTGAATCCCTTGATCAATTCATTGAGTCATGCCGGTAGGAAAAATAAACTAAAAGACAATTACAACTATAAACTATTTGCAACAAATATATATATACTCGAAGTGGTTTGGATTTTATAATGCCTTGTGTTCGAGAACTCGACGCTGAAACAAACCGGAGGTTGTAGCGAAAATTTTATTTTAATCAATTTGCATACGTGGTAAATTATTACTTTTTAATTTTTGTATAAAATGTTTATTTTTGTTCGTTTGTAGAGAAAAGGAATCGTACCAAAGTGGAGTCTAACTTGCAAAGATTGTTTCTGGTCGAAAGTGAAAACAACAAAGATGGCGATCATAAACTACCATCCACTGCCAAAGCGTTTCTATCCGATTTCATCAAATGCGAATCGTTTTGGCAGTATTTTGCATATCCGAAACATAAACTAAGAGAAACGTTAATGCCGCCATTTAGAGTGATCGATACCCGAGGTTGGTTCACGACTTATAGATCGAATATCTCACCAATCGAAAACAATTCACAAAAAAATGAAAGAAATTGTAAAATTTTTTTATCATACACTTTTCTCGCTATCGGGTTACTTGAGTAAATGCCATCCTTACTGTCTAATTATTCAATGCCCTTTTACCGACATTCACTTGTCGGAAGTCGAACAATCGGTGATGACGATATATTTCCTTTACGAAGGTGATTTGTTAATGTAAAAACAGGTGACGAACCACGAGAAAATGGAACTTTGGTAAAGTTTGTAACACCGATGCATATACCATTGTGTTTCGGGCATCTTCGAACCCCAATTTAGAAGATTTGTTCACTCCATCATTTTTAATTCGAACCAAAGTGCCTAATAAAAAAAACAACGATGAGAAGGTGGGGATGGTGGTGACAAAAGAATACTACGTGTTAATAATAAAACTTTATTGGAACCACGAGTGGGTTTTTTAGTGTTTGCAAATGTGAATTTATGGTTTTACCATCACGATGATATAGAAAATTAAGTGGAAAATGCTCTCGAACATACCATTAGCTCGCCCATGAAGTTCTTGAAAAATCATTGCGATGTGAAACAATATTTGAATAAAATATTAGATATCGAACAAAAAATTACACAATCTGATAGTCGCATCGACATTGCCTTATATCAAAATTAAAATAGGTATGATGATTGGCCGAGACTTAAAATCGGAAGACAAACACAAACTGTTGTTGGATTTGTACGATAATTACCAATCCTGGTAGAATCCTCTCATTTTCAGCACTAGTTTATTTGTGAATATAGTAGGTAATAAAATACAAACTTTTTTTATTATTTTTAATTTAATCATTTTTTTTTTTAAGATTCACAAAGGAATTCCAAAAACCCGAGAGCAAGTGCACATCATCACGGGATGAATGTTATAATCTTCAGTACATGTGGTTTTTTTTTCTTCAAATATTGTCCGGGTAATAGTTCCTGTACTGAATCGTAATGAGCTTCGAATATATAAGCATGTTCAATTTCTTTCTTTTCTTCTTCTGGTGTAAATTGGACATACTTTTTCGAAACAGGATAACACCAATCTATGTTGCGAACAAAAACAAGGAGTTGGATGGTGTTGCAATTTTTTTGTACAATAGATTCGATTTCCACGCAGTTCTTCCATCTCGTTTCCACTAACATCATCGAAGACGTAGAACCGATGGACTTTAACATCTTCATCCACATATCCATCTACTTTGTCGTGAACACAGTTATTTCTCGGTATACCCTTAATCAGGACGTAAATCGTCAAATGAGCATCGCCGTAACCTTCATCGACCATAAATTCGAAAGTAAGTTTGGGAAACTAGCTCTGGTTCCTGTGGTAAGTTCGAATGTATGCAGACTGGGATTTGTAGTCGTACACCGCCTTAGAACCCACTAAGATATCACTGTTGAAACCCATCATTGCCGGCACTGAATGATACACCAACAACAGTCCGTATATATGCAGTCAAAGATTTTTATATATTTTACTCTTGAAAAAAATATGAAATAAAAAACTCTCTCTCTATAAATACAACATCTCCCTTTTAAAATATTTCAGTTCTTCTACAGCCATGCATTCTGCCATTAATTGAATAAGTTCAACTACTGTGTAGAATACTTGACTCGTAAACATAATGTGACTTTTCAGCCTTGTCTCAAAAATACAATTCTTAAATGCAAACTTATTGGCATCTGCGGTATTCCATCGTGTTCTCGTTTCAATCACGTTTATTTGGACTTCTGCCATTATCACAGCTTGAACTATACGACTTGTATAAACATGGAGGATTGTCTTATCTACAACATATTCTCCGTAATGCTGGGAGCTGATTTGGATTTGAGATTACTCCATCATTATCACGGTTATTGCGATGGCATAGCAATGATATCATCACACTCGTCATCATCTTCACGACCGCCATTGTTGTGTGAATGTGTGGTAAAATACTATACGGTGAAAGATTCTAAAAAGAGGAGATTAAACATGGAATATTATTCGACGACAAATTCCCAAATTCACGATTATTTAGTCGAAAACTGCCATTTGAGTTGGGTTCCCTATATATTGATGACTAATCGCAAATTACCGCACATTCGAGTGAGGCGAACACGCAGTCGTCGCTTTTGCATCAACAAATACAGTTACACCAAATAAAAAATCAAGAACATTGTTTCGAACTGATTTTGCCCGTGAGTAAAGAACCGTATGCGTTTGTTCACCGTAATCCTGGAGGCGAAAACTTTGAAAATGATCTAGATTTGTGTACGTTACACTCTTTTGAAGTGGATGACAAATACATTGTCTACGCTCATCAACTTTTCGGGTACGTATTAAAAAAATTGGTCAGCCATATCTGGCCCATTGATAGTTTCTCCAATAAACTAATTTTCTCCCCATTAATGTTGTTGATTCGGCTGGTCTTGTATACATTCGACAATGATGAAGAACAGGCAAAAAAGATTGTTGTTACTGGCAATTGGTGCAAGCTCGTTTCCATGACGAATATGTACAAAAAAAAGAACAAATATTTCAAACTTGAATCGTAAACTGTTGACTCCTCAGATTGGCGATCGAGATTTCTTTGGGCTCGTCATACCCGTACCGAATAACATTGACACATCCACGATACGCACAGATTATTTCGGATTTTTGTGTCTTTTCGAAAAAATGTCGCCATCGATTCGTTCAATCGTGTTTACTCCCTAGTCTCGGATGTGAACCTGGCCATGAGCACCGATTCTTGTAGGATCGTCAAACTGACTTCCAAACTGATTGCTAAAGGGTACTGGTTGCCGCTGGACGAACTTGATATTCTGGATATGATAAACAACACTTTTACTGGTCACTTGTGCACGTTCAACTTGATATTTCCCTTGAATTACAAGCTGAATCCTAAAGTGATACTGAATAAACTATGCTCAAAGATTCGACGCTGGTTCGGTTTCATCGAGATGCTTGTGTTTGAAGGAATATTCAACTTGAATCATTACCAAGGTATGCCGTTCAGGACATTTGTGGATAAGGTGATGGGCAGAATTTGCACCAAATCCGCTTTTGAATTGACCATGGACAGCGATTCAAAGTGTGTTTTGACTCTCGATAATTATTTCGGACCGCACATCACAGAGCAAATACAATCCACGTTCCAATATGGGAAATCGCGGGATGGCGAAGGCGAACGTTTAAGAGGCAGAGAGTGATGATGCGAAGCTCCTGAAATTTTAAAACTGTCTTTATCAGTCATCCGCAACTCACCAAAGACGAGTATGCGATCAACGCCAATAAGGACATTCGTTTTGGGATGATTTTCAACCACGATTCCAAAACCAGATTTCGCATTCGCTTGAGCAAGGACTCGGAGCCTGTATTCCTACCATTTAATAAATTCGAGACAGTCTTTGTTCAAATGCACATTTACTGTATTGAGGTTCATTCGACCGAGCCGCTGAAATATTTCAATAGCCCTCACTTTAAAGTAAGCATGTTGACAAACATGTAAAGAATATCGTTGGTGGTTGACGATAACATTCTATCTCCGTGTATGAAAATCGAACGAGTAAAGACGAACATGTATTTCGTGCATAATAATTGGATCATTTTCGAGGTTGTTGTAGAGTCCTGGCATCGATTCTATGATGGTTTAAAACTGACCACTACATCATCGCAAAAGGGAATAGCCGTGCCCACGCACATAAAAGAGATAATTATATCGATTGCATGGCCTCGATCTACCCGGTTATCGGTCGATCACCGCTGATGCAGTTGAAAGAAATGAGTATTAATCGAGAAAAAAATCCAACAAATATATTTTGCGGAAAATCGTCGACGGCGGTGTTGAAAAACATTGCATCTGATTGCAAGAGCATCGGTTTTATGAAATTCGACAATTTGTTGATAAACAACTTGCAGATGAATGGGTGCAATGCTGCCATTTACAATATTCTCCAGCGATCCTATTCGTCAACATAACATTACAAGTGTTTGCCGACAGCAAACAAGCTACTACTTAAACTGTTTCTGATGTTGAAAAAGAATGTGGAATTTACCACTACAAAAGATGTTTCTGGTAATGTCAAGTTTGATTTATACAATAAAGATGTGACTTGAGAGCCAACATGAAAAAATTGGACGAGTTCATTTCATTTTCAAAATTGTAAATTGAAAAAATTATAATTTCTATATAATGGTGGTGTTTTTTTTTTTTTTTTTTTTACAAACGTGTTGGGATGTATTCGGAACATTGGTTGATTTTTCTTTTGACGATTGGTGTTTTTAGCCCTTCCACCCCCATGTAGTTCAAATGCAAAACATCAATGTTTTGATGGAGTGGTTTGGAATTGATGATGGCCTGGACGTCTTTTGGATACCGATTGTTCAACTCGACATTTTCGATATTGCCCAAATCGTGCCTGAGTCCAAATCCCATACGGTAAACTAAGTTTGAGTTGGAAATTTCGATGTTTGCCACGTATCCGAGCGTGTTGACGTTGATATCGCATGAGGGGAGGTAGCTTAGGATTGTTATGTCGAATATGGGAAACTGTGCTAAAGGAACCACATATTGTATCATTTTTTTGCCATCCTCCATAGCAACTTATGTGTTTGGCAAAGAGGACGTTATGTCATGGATCCATTAATTTTGTTTGACCATGTCCATATCTAGATATTCCTGGTCGAAAAACACACTCACTTTAGCCTTCTCGATAGGTTAGTCCGTGATCGATCATGTGTTTGGTCAAAAGTTTGAGTTTATTGATACTAGCGATGTTTTCGGGATATGCAGAGTACTCGAATAAAGTGGCAAATTTCGACGAATCGATAAAATTACGGTTGTTGTTGGAGAATAGATTCATGAACGTTTTAGCCGAGGTTTTCAATGGCTGTCCGACAAGCATACGATACAGAGGACATTGGCCGACCGAGATGCTCGCCTTTGAGATGGGGCCTAATATCGCCTTGTTGTATTTTCGAAATAAATTATAATCCACGTTGTAGGAATCTGACTTGTGAGTCTCGCACAATTCACCAATCAACAACTGTTCGCTAGCGGGTTTCACTGTTTCACTGCACCGTTCGTTATTCAAGAAACAAACAGGCGTCAATTCCATGTCGACGGAACTGTTACAACCATTACTGAAGTTAAGTTTTTGATCAACGTAAATGAGTGGATAATATCTGCTAATTTTATTTGATTTATTGAGATTAATGGTATGATTTGATGAATGCATAAAGAGAGTCGAAAATATATTCGAACTACTCTGAGCTTGAGGTTGGTTCTGAGATTGAATTTTTGTTATTTACATATATATATGTCCAGTGATTATGGATATCTTATATATATGTATATGTTATTTACATATATATATATATATATATATATATATATATATATATATATATATATATATATATATATGTAAATAACATATACATATATATAAGATATCCATAATCACCATATATATATATATATATATATATATATATATATATATGTAAATAACATATACATATATATAAGATATCCATAATCACTGGACCAACAAACTTGGATTATTCAACTACTTTGAGAAATGTTTTTGAAAGACAAAAAATATTAACTTATAACGAATACTTGCTGCGAGTGCCGCAAATATTTTCTCATGTATTCGTAGAAATTCGTCAAGATGTAGAGTTACAAAAGGCAAACTTGGATTTTTTATTATTGCTATCAGGTTCGTCTTAAAGGTGGAAAACGATTCTGCGATGCATCTCGATACAATCTGCATTATCCACGGGGAAAAACATGCACGCCTCGAGATGTCTCTAAAATATTCAAGAGTGGTAATTCAGATGTTATTCCGTGCCAAGGAGCATGTTTTCCAACCAAAGATCCCGAATCGAAATATCACGGATCAAATAACTATTGGAGCGACCGCTGCGATGCGCGTATATTCGTTCATCAAGAAGCCTACCTGTTGGGAATAGATGACTATTGGCGCATAAAAGAAGGCACGATTATTCCGCATGTAAACACAATAGGAACTGGTTTCAATATCGATTCTTCACCTTATGTGACAGAGATGGGTGATGAAACAATACACTTTGGTCTAAATTCGAATTATTGAGATAATTTTATAATATCTCTGGTGGGTGACGATTGCACAGACCGTTTAGATAATAAAATAATAGGCTTATTCATCGGAAATTACTTGTACAAGATTATAGAATACAGCTTCCTGGAATTGGCTCACGGAATCTATCAGTACGATGTAAAGAGCCAGCAAGTACCACCAACGTGACAAATGCCCGATTACGTCGCGGAATGGAATAACTTAGTCAGTCACGAGGCATTCTGCATAAATACAGACATTAAACTCAACGAGGTGGGCATCACAGGAAAAACCCCGAGACATTTATTTTGGACCACAGAGTATGGGGGAGGGGGTGTAGGCTTGTGGAGCCTTTCATACTGATCCGCAATGTCGAATCCATAGTTTCCGATAAAGATACTCGGGTTAAAATCGGACCGCAAGCCGATTCGGTGACATACCACTTTAAATATACAGGTAATGGTAAACGTCAAATCGACGAATACCAAATGATCGGTTTAATGGGTGGTTTTCCGACCAAATATCCCGATGATTTATCCAATACAGAAGATATTTCCCACATGATTGCCGATATTATAACCTCTTGCATCCAAGGATCTTGAATCGTCAGTTGGGAATTTATTTATTCAGAGCCTTGAACGATAGAATTTGTTACGAGAGCTGAAGTATCGACTGCTTTGAAAATGGTGGAATTCGCTGTTAGAGCATTTGCTGCAGTTTCTCTTTCTTGGATGCCCATAGTTGATGTTTTATTGATCATGACTGCAGTCTCCTATGTGCGGTTGACCATATTAGATCCATTCAACTTGCAAAACCTGCAAGGTCAAGATTACGTAGATGATATATCAAAGCTGGAGTTGGAATTAAAACCAAAGAAAATGGGTTTTCGAACGATGGAATATACACCAATCATGTTCGTGGAAGAACACGAACGAAGAAGTTGTTGATTTAGCGAATCATGTTTCCATCCAACCATCTTCTATTGATAATAATGCTGACACCGGTAAATTAGCGGGCGGCCTTTTCAAAAACAAGATGCCATATTTAACCCACCTATTACAGGTATTCATCCTACTAAAGTAGTAAAAGATGAAGATTTTAAAACATTATTGCAATTTCGTTTACAATACCTACTGGCCCTCAAAGTCAACTCGAATGGATCTCGTATCGATTGGAACAATATGGGCGGTAATGATGATGATACGATGTTGTCAAATCAATTGAAAACTTTTAGTTCACAAAATCCAGATCAAGTTTTGAACTTTACACTCTACACATCTAAAATGAACTCTCGAATAAACATGATCGATAGAGGATTGTGTTTGCTGGGGGGTTTCGATACTAATCTCATTTATTTATTGTATCAGTTATTTTATTAGTAATGGCGACTTTTATACAAATGTTTACCTTTTAACAAAATTTATAATGGTTAAATTTAGAAACTCTCTTAATCGGCTGTTGTTCTTCGTCCTGCTTGGGTAGAAGTAACAAGTCATAAGTTCATCAGGCTAGTACTTTGTGTGATGTAATTGTCGATCCTTGGCTAATTTGAAAATCTCGCAAACTGTGTATACACATACCTTTTTAGTTTTTTTCGTACCTTTCTTGAAGGTAAAGAAATATCCATCTTCCTTGCACGATAAAACACTTTTCTTCAGCCTATCGATGAAAAGAGTAACTGATTCATCGTCATCCTTATTTCCGACTTTGTTATAAGTCATTTCGGTCGACTCTGCGATAATGTTGACGTTTATTTTCGTATCCATCTGGAGCGCTTTGATGTGTTTCTTTACGTACACCTACTACAAGTTTGTTACAACACACTGAATACCACACTATATATACCAAGAGAGAGAGAGAGAAAAAGTAGAAAAAAATTTTTAAAGATTATTTTTTTTGAATTTTTTTCAATAACGACTTGCATAAATTAATGCAATATGTGCTATAAATTCAATAAGATTGTGATTTTTATAATTGTCGTTATCTGCATTATTTGCATAAATACGATAGTTATAAGGGTCGGCGTAATCATATATTTTAAAAAAATTTGGCAATCGAAGGTGCTAATATCTCGGCAGCAGCCATGTCTTACTGTTATTGAGTGCCTTCGAGCACAACACAACTTACCGCCTCATCAAAAAGGTCAAAGTTATCGGTTTTCTTTTACCCTAATTTTTTTTTCAAATGAAAGGTGTTATTTGTAATACGTAAAATATCTTTTAAATCTTTGTCGTTTTCATACACGTATAATTTGATGTGTAGTGGGTGGTCGTAAAGTTTTTTTCTCCCAGGTTGATGGGTAAAAATTTTGTAGTAAAATTTATTTTCATTATCTACGTACTCTATACGGAGTGCTAATATGCCCTTTTTACCCTAATGTAGTAAATAGATAGACATGTATAATTTTTTAAGGTTTTCTATTTGAGTTTCCTCTTCTGTTATTCGTATTGGATTTGTTTCGTTCCAATTAAAATATGCTTTCAGACGAATATTTTTATTGTTGTATTTCGATTTAGAAAACACACACACTGTAGAAATGTTATATTTTGCACAAATATTTTCTCAGAGGTGGCTCATATTCCTCAGCCTCCCGACGTGTAGCCACAATAGATGGTCTATCATCTACGATATTAAAATTGGGAATGGGATTGAAGAAATTGTAACAAACACATGTCTGACTCGTTTTCCCCGCCATGAACAACTCTTAGTTGGATGTGTTGAGATTACTAGTTGCATATAAATTCGAAGGATATTTGATTATATATTGTGTCGTTAAAATAGTATATCCTTTTAAACATGCGAACCTATCTGTAACGCAAAATTTTGTATGTGAAATAGAAATAACGTTTTCACCAGTAGGTAGTATGAGGTTCTTTGTCGAATCCACATACATGATAATTTTATCATTTATGCAATGAAAACCTATGATGCAAATGCTATCTGAACTATCTACTTTATCAATATCTTTAATTATTTTACTCGAACTAGATACGCATAAATAATTCAACATTTTATCACAATGATGGATTTCTTCATAATATGCGTTTAATTTATATTTCTTCAGATCAGTAATGCTGGCAATTACAACCTTGTTATAGAAAGCAGTTGGATAACTGTTCATAAATAGCAATATGGTATTGAAGGAAGCTTTCGAAATGTCATGTAATAAAATAAATCATAATCGTTAGTATCTCATTGTACAAATCTGTATTTAGCTGTAAATTAAACTGGTTCGAACTTTGTTGATCACCACAATATATGTATGCAACATCCCCATGGTTATTGTTATGGGTATTTGAAGTATTAAACTTGAACAACTCGCAATTCTCTTCAATAAATTGTAAATTATCTACATACGATTCAGCAGTAAATATCAAGTTTTTTCTATCTAGAACCAATTTGCCTTCTTCGGACGTGCTAGAGTTTTTGTAGGATAAAATTGTTGTGTTTGCACCATCCTCGAATTGCAAATAGTCGTTTAGAACTTCAGGGGAAGCATTTGAAATGATGACGAGGTTCCTGTGAATATTTTCAACACTTGGAAACCATTTCTTTCGTTAAATAAATTGACTAGATCTTTTGTGAAAACGATACCACTATCTCCCGTGAATGAATCGATAATCTTCACCACTAGTGTGTGTTTTCCATCAGGCATGGCTTCCAAGTACTTGCTCAAATAATACAAATCAGATAAAATGGCTTTGAGTAGTATTATTCGATGGAAATAGTGCTCGTGATTGTCACGCGTGTTGTCAATGGTTATTTCTCCCGGATATTTATCCTCGTAAATGGCAGAAATCCCTGGAATACCAACAAAGGATGATAGGTTTACGACATAATGTCGACCATCAATCGCACTATACATATATTCAGCATTTGATGGAAATTGTTCATTCACCGAAGGTTTGTATAAAGATGCCATAACCATAAAATCACCATTGTTGTTGGCATTCGCATAAATTTTAGGGTTTTCACTAATGACAAATCGTAGTGTTTTTTTCGACCTGATCGTTTGGACAATCACTTCGTTTTTGTTTCTGTCGTGGAGCAGGGATGTGTTTAGATATCCTATACAAATGTATTGATACATGAAACTATTGGATGTGGTACGCATTTTATACTAAACACCAGTAAGTTGTGTATTTAGTTGGTTTTCCTGAAAATTATCGCTTAGCCTAGCCGTCATAACAAAAATTGGCATGTATTTAGTCCATTGGCTTTTAAACGTGGCCAAATTCGTCACCAAAACACGGACAAATTGTTCGGAAACATTACGAAAAAAGATGAAAATTAGAGAACGTGTAAGTGTCGCAAAGTAATTTATTAACGCATCATTCGAGTTTAACGAATTTCGCATTTTATTGATAGCTATTACATGAACTTTCCTACGATCCACCAACTTTAATTCGTGGTTGTTTACTATGTGCCAATTCAAATCTGCTGGTGAATAAACAGCTTCCCCCGAGGATTCAAACACTCCCTCTTGACTATTTTGCTCGTAGTTATTTGGTTCGAACGAAAATATAACATTAGCCGTACTTACATCCAAATCCAAAATTTTTGCCTTGTTTAAAATTAACTTGGAAAACCCAATCACGAATGTATCAGTGGAAGGAGTGGAGGAAGAAGAGGAGGAGGGGGATGACGAGTAGGAAAACTGGAAACATTGATCGTCGTTTCGTCGCTTAGTAACAGAATGTTACTAAAAAATGTTACAAAAAACAGACATGTTTTTTGGATGGCATACCATAAAATAATGTATGTTTGAAAGAACAAACATCTCGTGCTGATATTGAGCATATGAGGTGTACTTTTTGATCCTGGGATTGTCCATCAGAGATATTGAATTGCTTTCGACTTGAAACAAAACGGTAATGTTGTACATGTTGATCAATTCCATTGCCTCTCCTATTAAAAGCTCTGAAGCGGATCGAATGAGTGCAAAATACTTGTATTTATTAGTATTAAAATCAGTATATTCAATTTCGTTATTCACCATGATAGTTTTTGATTTGATATTCGATTGTAATTTTGGAATTTCAATGAAGAATATATATAGTATAACTACGAGAGGGATAAATGTACTAATTGATACCATATGGAACATAAACAATTACATGTTCTTCTTTTAACTTATCAAGAACGGGAATCTGAGCTGCGCTGAGTGCTATCGATGTAGATCGATCACTACTTTGACCAAATCGTTATTCGATGTCACCGCTACACTATTCTTTAAGTTATTCGGCACTACGAAAACGAACTTATTTAGTAGCTCGAAATACTCGACGGGAAGGTTTATCTCATTAAAATCGGATTTATAAAACTGAGACGTGCATTTGAAAAACAACAAGTGCTTGTTTGATAGGTGTTGTAAATTATTAATTATTTGTGCCGTCAACCAGTCATTGTCTTCATCGATTACGGAGGAAATTGACAATTTTCCCAATTCACTATAAGGTTGTAAACGAATTTCTTTATCCGTGTACTCACGTTTTCGCCACGATCGCTTCATTAGCTTATGATATTTGGTGTTCTAATTTTACCCTTGATATACGACTTGACTGCCGCAGTAGGTTGAACACCCAACCCATAAGTAAAATCTCTATCGATTTGGCTGATGGTGGACATCAATAATTGTAATGTGACCGCATTTTTAAATTTAATAATCGAATTATTTACGTCCGTGTAGTTCATCACGAAAACTATATACATCCATTAAGATCGTGTTTTACACATTTACCCGATTTAGAGCCAACATCCTGCATCAACCTGGTTAATTATACAGTCTCGCGAAGTTGTAAGTTTTTCGCAGGTATCACAAATCCAGTTTTACAAGTATCGAATACTTTGTCAAAACTATTAATTACTTTGGCATCTCAAACGATGTTGAGAGACTTTAAGTGATTTTAATTCGGGTAGATTTTGAAATATTTGTCTATTTTCTGATTAGATTTCCACCAAGTCGATAATATTCCCGAAAGAAACGGTATCTGCATTATATAAAAAATCAAATGATTCAGCGGAATTTTGGTTTAATGCACAAATTATGTGGTGTAGGTTGTTTGCCAATAGACCAATTTACCAACGTTTAAAAGTTGCATAATTTGTTTCCTAATTGCGTAAACATTGTGATATCATTAAACATTTTTGTTTAATACGTTTAATCTCATGTCCCCTTTCCCCCGCCTCATCTTGATATAAATTATCCGCAAGTTTTTCCCTAAAGTTAAGAAGAAAGTGTAGTCATTCAATGATGATAAATTTTGTAAACTGTAAATAAAGTTTTTGTTGAAGGTTGATTTTATCGTGTTAGCAAGAAAAATTTTTTTCAAATATTAATTTGTTAGACCTTCTGAAATCGTAAAAGGCACCTTTTTTAAATTAGCACCATCTAAATTGATATTGTTTTAAAAACTCTGCTAACTTCCCATATTTTAATTTAGAGTTATATAGAAAAAAAATACATTACCTTTTTTTGCAACTCATAACTTTTTTATTTACACTATATCGAATTTAAAAAAATTTTGTTTGTATTTTTTTCATGGACAGAAACATCTACTATAAAATGTTCAGTAACTTTGTTTATTATACCGGCAACATTCATGGTGAAAGGTTTAAAATATCACAATGGTCCCTTAATTTTTTTGGCTGTTCCTCGAAAATCTCCTCAGCAAACATAAAAAAGCCCATTTCACGGATCAATACCTTCGTTTTTCGTGTAATGCAACAACGACTATTCAGTTTCCTTCCATGCATCTATCGTTTTGTTTGTTGGCGAATACAGTATTATTAGCGCATGTCTAGCAAAATTTATAGTTGAATTTTTCCAAGTGGTGAAGTACACTTTAAGTAAACTATTGATTGTATTTTGTGGCGATCAGTATCAGCTAAAGTCGTTTATGACAAACAAACCCAATGACATATCTCTTATTCGCTAACTGTGCGGTACAATTTTTTTCCTAACCACACAGTTTAGGAACATGGATTCGAAATACCAGGAATTTCTGACAACTTTAAATACCGCTCTGAATTGGAAGAAACTACCAACACGTCATTTCGGCGTACACAATCGTAACATGAGTTGTTTAACTCTGGATTTTGAGTATCCGGTAGAGTTGTTGGCAACTATGATTGAGCCGAAAATCAACACGACTTCACGTTTGGTACTCAACGCAAAAAGAGATTATGAACTGGGCGCAGAAAAACTTGGTAAAGTTTCCCGGATTTCTTTTCTTTGCCTTTACAAATATCGAAACACGCTATTTCAATTTAAGTGTGTCGATTATAGTCATCGCTCAAATAAAAAAATTTCTAAAGGAATTTAGCTGCCGGCATGATGTGACTGAGATGGACAAACAGAGTATTTTCAAAAATCGTCCCCGGTTCATTCCGATTTACTTTTCAAACGATAAAAAAGCATTTATAACAGAGAAGAATGAAAACATTAAACCCGCCTAGTTGCCGCTAATCGTCGGTGTTCCCTGCCGCAGTTTAATTCATGGCCATAGAGTATGCATCGGTGAAGTTTTATATTATTTGGGACATGTTGAAGACGAAATACTCATGTGTGACGAGGAAAAAAACAACCAAAATGTTTCTTCAAGATGAATCTCTATACGGTTGATAAATGTGCCTTTTAACACGCATGTGAAGCTACTAAAAGCAGTAAACTCTTGTTATATGGTTTCCCACTTCAAATGACATATGGAAATACAGTTCAGAGCAGTATAGGATTAACAATAAGCAAATTTGACGGGATGTACGATGTAAGAAATTTATGCAGTCTTATCCAGAACAACAAACAATAATAAATTGAAATTTATTCAAGTGTAAATACTATTTGTTACAGTTGTAAATACATCAATGAATTTAAAAAAATATTTTTTTCCTGACATGTTGTGATTTTCTGTCTTTATCCTTTTTATCCTACTTTTCCCAACCCTTTGTGAAACATTTTTTCACATTTTGTATTTTTATATAAGACAATGAATAAAAAACAGCAAATATACACGTTTATCATTGTAGGATCAATTTTATTAATTGGAATTTTAGGGTTTATTTTATGGAAAATTAAAAGTAAAATGAAAGGCTCGGTAAATACACAATTTTGTGCTGATACATCTTTCGGGGGTGATACTAATTCAGGAGCTGCAACTGCCGGTAATTAAATAAATTAATATTACACTATGGAAAAAAAAAAACAAAAATACCTTGTGATTTTATCTTTGCGAATAGAGAGTTGTCAAAGAAAAAGTGCGGACAAAATTAAATAAAAACATGACACATTCTGAATTTATGGAATCCGTTGAATTTATAAAACTGAATCCGCCACTGTACTTGGATTTTTTACATCTGACAGTCATCATAAATAATAAATATTTTTATGGTTCCGTATTGAGGTTTAAAGGCACAAATATATATTTGTTAATGACTGAACGTGACAAACTCGCTTCTGAAATAAAATTTAAAATTTCGCAATTAGCACGTTTTTTCAATTTTCTATATCTTAAGCAGTATACTATCCAAAAAAAATTTTGGGCCCGCACGTCACTCGCGAAAATTATAAAACATTTTTGAGATACGAACAACAGGCAGAAAATGAAAATATTAAACAGTTGACAAAATTACTATACAAATATAACCCCCTATTATTTCATATTGAGATGTTTAGGAATAAAGCTGGTTCCGTACGACACAAGTACGAAAAGATATTCAATCACGTGAAAAAAATTCATTTCTTTTCAAACTACCGCGAAGACGTATTGGCTGATGTAGAGACATTATGGGAGGGCGTTCCAAAGACAAACGATCCCCAAAAAATACGTAAATCAGTGGCACCTCTTATCGATACCTTGAGTTGTTCTCAAATTCTAGAAATAATGTCTGTATTCCTCCCTTACCTGTCTGTAAAATACGGCGAAAACGCCAATCAAACATCGGTGCAGCAAGTATTTTATGGTTTGCCCACAATAATTTGCGATCCGAGCTCAGTCGTCATGGCACCCAATGGACAGCTATACAACCAACAATCGCTCTATGTAATTTTGAGTTCTTTTACTATCGTTTATAAGAACTACGAATAAAGGAAATAAACAACTCTACGTGGGATTGGGTCTACTCGCAGTTAGTTTAATTATTGTAATTCCACTCGGTATATACATTTGGAAAAAACACCACAATGTTGACACCTCTGTAACAGAATTGGTCGAGAAGGGTTGGGGGCGGGGACGAAAAACCTACGTTTCCCAAACCACGACCGCATCTCTGAAGAATGAAATTACTACCGAAACCGATGATTTTACAAATACCGACGAATCTAGTTTAACCGAGGAAAAAATATCATATATACGGTCATCAATCATCAAGCCGGGAGAGGCGAGCATGATTCATTTTAAAACGGCAAGGAGATACACTATGAATATTCCCGGAGGTGTATTTACTCGGTTAATATTTAACAATTTGAAACGGTAAAATTTCGGAGCATTTAATACAAATTCCGACATTTTGGACGAACAGTCGCCAACTTTATTCACGGTTCGTCTAAACGATAATGAAGACTGCCAAGTCAAGGGTTCGTTGGATGTCAATGAAATAAATTACAAAACTTTATTCGACCAACCGCTAATTTACAAATAATTTTGCATTGAATAGACTTTGAAAATGGTATCGAATTAGTTTACGGGTCCAATAACAAACGAATCGTGATTGTATCTCCCGAGGCATCCAGAAACCTCAAAGTGTTTTCAATCAGTTTCCTCACTAATGCCAAAACTATTCTGAAATTTGAAAAGTAATAAGCGAATGTTAAAATGATATATGTTCCATCAGTGGTCGCTGCGCTATTTCGTAAGTTTGATAAACAAAACCTAACTCCGATTACCCGACTGCTGAGCGCGAGTCAAACTGCTCTCTGTCCTTTACATGAAAATGTTTTGAAAGTTAAAAAGTATAAAAAAGTTTGCAATGAAACTTACGTAATGATTGCAGGAACAGAACAAGCGGTGTTACATTTTAACATTTCGCATAAATCCAAGCTTATTTCTTTTTACTCTATGCTCATTTAATTGACAAGTCATTTTTTGCAATCTGAAATTAATCGTGTATGGGAAAGTCAAATTAAAAAAATATTCTTATTTGATTTATCAAGGTCGGTAAAACCCACGATACCATATAAAGAAACTTACATTCCTTCTCAGCCAATTAAAAAAATATATAAAATCTCTCACAGTGCGTGTATAAAAACGAGACGATCGAACCAAGGGATAACACTCGCTCTCTACAAACTACAGAGTGAAGACACCATAACAGCCAGAAAAGACACCATGACAGCCAACAAAGCATGCCAGCGAAGATAGCATGAGAGCCAGTAAAGATACCATGAGAGCCAGCAAAGACACCATGAGAGCCAGCGAAGACACCATGACAGCCAGCAAAGACACCAGGACAGTCAGCGAAGACACCATGAGAGCCAGCGAAGATACCATGAGAGCCAGCGAAGACACCATGAGAGCCAGCAAAGACACCTTGAGAGCCAGCGAAGACACCATGAGAGCCAGCAAAGACACCATGAGAGCCAGCGAAGATACCATAAGAGCCAGCGAAGATACCATGAGAGCCAGCAAAGACACCATGAGAGCCAGCGAAGATACCATAAGAGCCAATGAAGACACCATGAGAGCCAGTAAAGACACTATGAGAGCCATTGAAGTCACCATGAGAGCCAGCTGTGACAAACAAGACTTGTATGACGAGAAGGAACTGTCACGGGTGGGTTTAGCTGCCTATCGCGGTTGGCTAGATTAACGTATACACCTGAAGGAGATGAGAATAATTTTCGAAGGAAAATATTTTGCTGGTAAATTTCCAATTCAGCGAGCAGCAGCGGCTGGGAATTTGGAAATTGTAAAATTCCTAATAGAAGAAGGGACTCAACGTTTTGGCCAAAGATTCAGAGGATATAACCGTATTGGGATATGTCAATAATTATTTTGAAAACTGGCTGGTACTTGTGTATTTGATACAAACATTGCCTCGTGGCAATGGGTGGACTTCACAAAGACTGGAAATTGTTGTTGAAAGCAGCTAATGACGATCGTGAAAACATTGTGCGTTATTTAGTTGAGAAAAGTTTAGGTGACCCGGTTTTCTTGAAAAAGGACTTATTACTTAAATCCGCGGTCCAAGATGGTTTTGTGAATGTTATAGATTTTTTTTACTAGAAAATGGAGCCAATGTCTTGTTTAGGGGACAAGACAACAGTACTCTATTACACGAAGCGGTATCTAGTAAAAATAAATCGACAGCTTTGTGTGTTTTGGACTATATGAAAACGGCACTGTATAATGACGACGAAAAAATTGAAGATTTCCTGACTACCGAGGACAAATTTAGTGAAACTTAAATTATGCTGGAAATATCTAAAGAAATTTGTGAAATTTTAATTGAATATGGGGCAAAACCTTAAACAAAATGGATTCAATGTCTTGTTTGGGGGTATGCCAGTAGGTATCTATGTATATATATTTTGAATGAAAATTTCTCAAATGTTAACAAAAATGTAAATAATATGTAAATAATTATGGATGTATATATTTTATAAAATAAAACAACAAAAAATAAAAAGTTCTGTTTTATGTTTTTTTGTAAATAAAATACAGGTTAATTATAATACAAAATCAGAACCATTTTCTGATACTTTCTTTGGTCTGTTTTTCCAAGATTATAACGAATCTTTCGGGCTGTTTCTCGCTGTAATTCACGACGAGAAATATCAGTCATCTTGATTGGTTTAGGATTCTTTCTTCGATGTTGGGAGACATCTGTTGGTATTTGTCTGGAAAGCTTACTCGGTGCTTGTATTTGTTTGGCGCGAGTGATGTCGGGTGCTGATTTGCGCTTTGTGCCCCTCTGTTGATGGACATTATAAGTTGTTTGAGGTCTCGGCTGGTGAGAAACTATAGTAGATCTGTGCCTTTGCGATCTTCAAACAGTTCTGTTCGCAAAAAAAAATCATTATTCTCAAATATAATAATTACAATCATATTAGAAAAAATAATTATAATAAATGTCAATGATAATTGCATAGATTCGTCCAAAGAAGTTGTTGGTCCAGGGAAAGAAGCGGTTGATAGTCCCGGGGCTGAAGAAGTTGATGGGCCAGGGACTGAAGAAGTTGATGACTCATTATCTCTAGCCGAAAGTGTCTCGTCCATTTCCTCCCCATCCTCCGTGTCTGTTTCATCCTCCATTTGGCTGGAACTCGAGAGATTCACCAGGGATCTGTGGGTGAAAAATTAAAAAGACCGGTGATTGTTCCGTATTGCGTATCTAAATCGCTCAAAAACCATTGTATTACATATCCAATTGTAAAAAAAGTCGAGACAAATAACTGCCAATTACGTATCCAACCACGACCCGGAAAAAAAAAACCCAAATAAAATATAAATTTCCCCCCTGCATATCCAGCGCACCTTGAAAAGGCTGGTTTTTACCAAAAGTTCACGTTTGTGTATCCAGGTGACAAAACGTGCAGGATCGAAAAGCACGACGTTGCGTATTCAAGTGGACAGGGGGGAGATTGGTGACACACCCCACTTGTTTCGAATTGCGTCTCCAGCCGAGTCGGGGGAAATTTCGACCTACACACAATTATTTCCTATAGCGTATCCAAACCGAAAACGGAATATAGGGTAAAAGACCCCAATTTTTTTTCCCCATGGCGTATCCAGGTGACAAAAGTAACTATTGCTAAAAGTTTCCTATCGCATATCCAAGAAATTAATATTTTTTTCGACTTTTTCTCGTTCCTGTTTAAATACACGCAATTAGCGATGCATAATTTTTTTATTTGTTTTAAAATTTTTATAATTTTAACCATTTACTATACAAAGTTTCATATGTACACAATCTTTAAAAGAGTACAGTAAAACTGTGCAAAGTTAAATATCCAATGTTTTATAAATGTAACAATTAAATACACAATGTTTACATGCACACCATCACAAAAAGTGTCGGTAAAAATGGTGTACAGTTAAAAATTCTACTTTTTATAAATTTAACCATATATATTTTTAAGTTTTGTATATACGCGATCACTTTTTTTTACCTCAACACTCGAAACCGGCAGGTCCAAAGTCTGCAAATCCACAGTGTATGCGATTGCATCCACCGCCGGCCGAACCGGTCATGGCAGACACGACCGCGCTATGCCTTTTCGGGATCGCGAATGAATGTAATTTTTTTTTTTTAATCAATTTACTTCAATAATTGAAACTGGCAGATCCAAGTTTTGTGGATGCAATAGATGCAAGAACATACGTCGTCGCCCACTCGACCCACTCGACTATTTTAGGCTTTTTTCCAGATCGTGAATGAATGTTTACACAAACAACACGTCAATCAAACATTATTTTTTTTACTGAAACAAACAGCAAGTCATTCAAACTTTTTTTGAATCAAAATAAACAACATGGCAATAAAACGTTGTTTTTTAACTTAAACAAACAGCTACACTGTCTCGTTTGCACCTGTAAATCAAATCAAACAGCAACTCAATTAATCAATAATTTAAACTTGAATCAAACAGCTACTCAATTAAACATTAGTTTAAACTTGAATCAAATAGCTACCCAATTAAACATTAGTTTTAAATTAAATCAAATAAAAACTCAATTAAACATTAGTTTTAAATTAAATCAAATAAAAACTCAATTAAACATTAGTTTAAACTTGAATCAACCAGCTACTCAATTAAACATTAGTTTTAAATTAAATCAAATAAAAACTCAACTAAACATTAATTTAAACTTAAATCAAACAGCTACTCAATTAAACATTAATTATAACTTGAATTAAACAGCAACTCGATTAAACATTAATTTAAAATTCAAACAAAATAGAAACTCAAACACTATTTTAAACTTGAACCAAACAACTACTCAATTAAACATTAATTATAATTTGAATCAAACAACAACTCGATTAAACATTAATTTAAAATTTAAACAAAATAGAAACTCAATTAAACACTATTTTAAACTTGAATCAAACAGCTACTCAATTAAACATTAATTATAACTTAAATCAAACAGCAACTCGATTAAATATTAATTTAAATAGAATCACAATTAAACACTATTTTAAACTTGAATCAAACAACTACTCAATTAAACATTATTTTAAACTTGAATCAAATAGCTACTCAATTAAACATTAATTTAAACTTGAATCAAATAGCTATTCAATTAAACATTAGTTTTAAATTAAATCAAATAAAAACTCAACTAAACATTAGTTTAAACTTGAATCAAACAGCTAATCAATTAAACATTGATTTTAAATTAAATCAAACAACACAATTAAACATTAATTTAAACTTTAAACAAACAGCATGTCATTCACACTCACATCTGTGATTTAAATCAAACAGTTACACAGTCTTACTGGCCCCTGTAAATTAAAACACATAACATGCCATTCAAACATTAATGTAAACTGCACCTGCAACAGCAACTCAATCTCGCTCGTGCCTGTAAATTAAAAACAACCTTAACAAACAGATACCTGTCGAAATTGTGATAGCCTTCGCCTTCATCTCCTCTGGGCCGATTACGATGGTGCATGTCGGCGGCGTGAATCAGCAAAGCGTGCAGTCGTTCTCCGTATCAATGATTCTTTTTCCAGACGTACTCGGCCAGGTAGCCGACCAAAGATTTTTTCCATCGGCCAAAGTAGGTAATGCTGTATCGTACAGAACACCAACTTCGCTCGATGTTTGAGTGTACACCCTCAACGTCTCGCCCCTCTTCATCTATAGCATGTTTCGAGTGTTTACCATTCCGCTCATTTAGCTGCACAGGAATTCCCGCCTGTGATTTACCTGTATGTTACGATAGCCGTGAATGTCCAAGTTGCTGTAACCGCGCCAGCAGTCTGAAATTATCGTCGTGCCCGGAGCGATCCACTCGAGAATGATTTTGGTTAGGGTCGCCATGTTCCTCTTTTCCACCGGCACCAGGAAGAATTTCGTCGGATCGTCCCGCTGCACTCCGCCGAAAACCCACTGGCCGTGAACTTTACGTCCTTCTCAGATCTTGCGTTTGGCCAAATTCGACTCGTATATCTAGACCACATTGCACTGTAACACTTCAATATTTATGACTTTATAATGATTATTCTATGTCTTTAAATTTGATTTAAATGCCAAACATTAATGCAATGTATAAGATGTTCAAGCGTATGTCCAATGTGATATGTGTAAACTTACTTATATTAACAGTTGTGTTGTATAAGCTATGTAAGTCTAATGATTATCTATGGTTTCTTTGCATGAGTATTTGTCTTTGTAACAAGCACTACCTTTTGTTTTCTCAAAAGAATCAGGCCACACCAGCCGACCTATTAAATTACATTTTTTTTTCGAACAATGGTCTGATAGAACAAAGAACTTATCCATTCTATATTGGAATGAGTGAGAGGCCAGCTACAAAAGAAGTCAGTCCTGAGTATGAAAGATAATCTATAATATTTGATTGGCAAGATTTGATATTTACGACTGAGATACGTAATTATTCACGCACTATTGTCCTGAGCCTATAACGTGTAAAAGAAGAAGCAGTTCGACATAATCTGTACGACGAGCCCGGAAGGCAGGACGGTCCAGTAAAGGAGGACTTCGCACCAAGGACGACGAGGTGTCTGGTGTTCGGAGAGCCAATTCTGCGAGAGGAGTGCTACTGGCTGCGGATTCTGGCGAGGTTCCGGTTTTTCACCAGTGAAGGATGACTCCACGACATCGGTAGAGTTGCGGTTATTTTCCGCTATCGACACAGCTAAGTCGTATTTTCCTCAAGCAAATGTAAATATATTTATGAGACCAGAACTAGTAAAGTCAAATGTTGGTAAATCGGTTGATGTGCAATGCGCAGGCTGGTGTTGCTTGTCATTTTCAGAATTAGTATAGTATAATATTTCGTAACTAAAGTTCTGCAAAAGTGCCATATAATTTGAAATTAGTTTAGTTCATCAGTATTAAAATCAAAGCAATTTTTATTCATTTCTATTGATTTACTTGAATTAAGACTTCTCTGTTTGTTTATTAGAATTAATGATCCAATTGTTTATTACTACAGAGGAAATGAAATCTGGATGAATACATCGATTGTTTAGTGTGGCAGCATAGAGTTCAGTATAACCTGTCAGACTCACTCACATATACGGCGATATTTTATCATTACATTACACATTCATATCTTATATTACATATCTCAGAAATAATATTTTATAGCCAATGAGATAGGCCATAATATTGTAACACATATCAGAGGTGTTGCAGTATTAATTTGAACGCCCAAACGTGTGGCTTTAAACTCTCCACACATTATGTCTATTTAACACATGACAGCCCGGTCCGCCGATGCGTTTCCTGTACATCAACACTCAGTCTATGCACACTTGGCGGCAGAAACTCGACCAGGCGACAACCGTCTTTCGCGAGCATAAAAGTTCCTTCACTATAGTCTGCTGTCGAGGGTATTTTATTAGGCACCAGAGTGTACACAAATCGATTATCTTGCCCGGAGACAAGTTTGGATCTCTCACGAAACTGCCCTGTCTAGCCGACACTTTAAAGTTGCATTTAGTGCCGTCCTCCATTCGCCATCGGCACCAGTAAAACAAGCCCCTGTTTTCCACCAATTTCGCTTCCCCTTCCCTGCATTTTTTGCGCTGTATCGTCGATTTGAGAATGTCGTGCTGGATGAGAAACGTATTTGTGGCTGGCAAGAAATGAATAACATGCCTGGCATTCAACATTGTAATTTTACATCCTGCGTACATCATCTTGCGAATCGCGAGAGAAAATTTGCGAAAAAAATTGCTTGGATACACGATGAGGAACAATAGTTGCCAAATTTGGATATGCTACACGGAACTTGGTCGGATACGCAATACAGCACTAGACTGCAAAGTAAACAATTAGGATGGCTACTTTATAGTACACATTGAATGTTTGTATGGTTTTCCAATTACGATACGCAATACGGAACAATTAGCTTTTTCCATTTGCGATCTTAATAGTGCTTTCCTGCAATGTGAGTTGCATGAAGACTCTCGTGGCATCTTGGCCTTTGTCACCCCTTGGGAGCAATTCCAGTGGACGCATCTGCCCATGGGTGTAAATTGTGGGCCCCAAGCCATGTCCCATGTTCTGTTTTCAATCTTGGAGTTAATACCAATACGAATTCCTTTTCACGTGCATTGATGACGTGTGCATGTATAGCAACTTGTTTGAGAAACACCTTGAACATCTCAGACTTTTCTTCTTTGCTCTCAGGGAGGCTGGCCTTACAATCAACCCTGATAAGGTTACATGGGCCAAAACCTGTGTAAAGTATCTGAGCTTTGTCATTTCCCAACGGAAGTTGCTAATGGACCCAGAAAAGGTCTGGCCCGTGGTAGTTTCCCTGTGCCAAGGAATGTGAGAAGAGTTCGACGTTATCTAGGGATGGTTCATTTTTATTCCAGATTTATTCATAACTTTGCTGAGATTGCCGAACCCTTGAACGCTCTCAAGCAAAAGGGTGTCGATTTTGTTTGGGGTGGTGCCAAAGAAAAGGCTTTTTGTGCTTCAATTGCCCCAGTTTAGCGAGTCATTCATCCTTGTGATGGATGCGAGTTCTAAGGCTATTGGAGGCTGTGTTATGTCAGAGAAAAGAAGGACACCTAGTTCCTGCCTCGTATGCCAGTCAACTCTTGACTTCTGCCGAGCAAAGATGTTCTTCTTATGAGAAGGAAGTCCTGGCTATGATATACAGTATGGAGAAATTTAAGGACTTCCTAGAGAGTGGCGAATTTGAGCTCCATACTGGCAACTAGGCCTTGAGTTGGTTTTTAACAACCAATAAACCTGCAGGTCGTTTAGCTAGGTGGCTGGTGCTCTTGACATGCTCTAATTTTACCATTAAGCACATAAAAAAAAGAATCGACAACGGGGTTGCTGATGCGCTGAGTCGTATGTTCGACTCAGACAAATTTCTTGTGGACACCTTACCTTCTAGGTCTGGGAAGGAAGAGGAGAGCTTTCTGGGTAAGGTCATCCAGACAAACCTTGATCTTCAGCTTGAAACAGCTGGTGCACCCCAAGTCGCTCTCCTCCTGAATTTTTCACAGACTTACCTAAAGTTGCAACACCACCAAGGTATTGACCCTGAATATCAGAGAATTATGGCTGACATAGCCTCTGGGAAAGGAGGTAATTTTGAAGTGAGAAAAGGCCTATTGGGAATGGTTGACCCCAATACAAGAAAATTCAATTTCTTCGTACCTCAGGTGTTAAGAGGGCAAATGTTTCATTACAACAACACCTATTTTGGTGCTCACTTGGGTCCGGAGAAGAGCATTACTAGGGTGAAGGAGATGTATTTCTGGCCAGGGCTGACCAAGGATGTTGAACAGCTTGTCCGTGAGTGCATAGAGGGCCAACGTGCTTAGCAGCAGAATTCTAAGGTCGTAAGCCCTTATAGTGCCACCGTTGCCAAATTTCCTTGGGAAGGTTATATCTGGATATCTTTCGGCCCCTTCCCCGTTCTAATTCAGGGTTTACTTCGATCCTAGTGGAAGTGGATAGATTTAGCAAATTTGTATTTTTCTTCCCTCTTCGGAGCATGAAATCGTCAGGTGTTGAGTCAGAGGTTATTTTCTGTGTTCGGCTCACCAGTACATACAATAACAGATAACGCTACTTATTTAAGGTCAACCGAATTTAAGAACTTAGCATTTTTCTGGGGTATAAAGCTGATCCAAACCACTCCCTACTATCCCAAGGCTAATGTGGTTGAAAGGTACAACCAGAACCTCAAGGAAGCCTTGTGGGCCTTTCAAACTGGTTCTCACAAAGAGTGGGATGTGGGTTTATATCAGTTGGCTTTGGCCTTTAATAATGTTGTTAGTTCAGCCACCAAAAAGGTGCCTTCTTAATTATTTTTTGGACGCAATTTACTTCATCCCCTCGTCAATGTATGGGGGTTGTATGGTTTCTGCTGGGAGGCAGTAAATCAGAGGGACTTGAATGCCATTTGGGCTGAAACACCCAAAATTTCATTCTAAGTTTTCGCCCAGGAAGGACTATCAGAGTGGTGTAGTAAAAATCAAACAGGGAGATTAGATGTTCTTAGAAACACACTATCTAAGCAATAAGGCTGCACAGTTCAATGCGAAGCTGGCACCCAAATTTGCTTGTCTGTTTGTAGTGCTGAAGTTTTTGACCCATGTTACCATTCTTTTGGATGATGTGTCAAACCCGGGACACCTTAATAAGGCCCATCTATCCCAAATAAAATTTAGTACATCAAATTAATTCATGTTTTTTATTTTTGAGTGAAATGCGAGTGCAACCACTGGTATGTGCATTTGTTGTGTAATACTAATCTTGTAAGGGTATTGTTCTGTACTTAAGGATATTGAATATGCAATCATGTCACTAAGTTGTTATTTGTTATAGGGTTTGTATCATCATCATCATTATTGTGTTTTTAAGATTTGTTTTAGGTATGGTCCCCGTGGAGTAGCCATCTTTCACTCATGCCCATTTCGCAGTGCTGTCATTCCCATTTAGAATTAAGGTGCCTCATGCCGATTTCGTAATGTTTCCATTTTCATTTAGAATTAAGGTGTTTCATGCGCATTATTTGTATTGTTACCATTTCCATATAGTCTTAAGGAGGATTTTATTCTTGGGAACATGCTTTCCTGAATAATAATAATAATGCGAGTCACTTTAGGGATAAACTGTCTGAGGCTTCGGAGGTTGCCATCATTATTGTTGAGTACCTGATGCTGAGTACACACTGCTGAGGAGGAAGCAGCTAAAAATTGATGAATGTCATAATGCTTGTGCAAGCTCTTGTTTTGTTTTGGTAACAACATCGCTGGAGTTGGGAAGTTGCTGCAGAGGCTTCCCCACCCAGACCAACTGGAACTGAATGGACTACTGGTACCACCTTGGACCTGTCTACTTTTGGAACTACCGGCATGGATGGAGCTCTGGATGGATCTTCACTGGAGCTGGCTACTTCAAGGAGGAGACATTTCTGGACCCATCTTGGCTACTTCATGGATCTTCATTTTCTTCGAAGGAACTTCACAAGACTGCTGAGATCCTGGATCTTCGTCAAGTTGCTGCTCTTTTTCTACAAGTATCATCTCTTCTGATCTTCTTCTTCTCTCTTCTTCTGGTATTTTGGAACCTTTGCAGATTGCTACGTTAACGGGTCATCTATAAAGTCTTCTTTAGAAGGGGTGATTGAGACGGGGTGTCTCAATTTTCTCAACAGCTCCTCCCCCCACCCTTCGCCCTTTTACCGACACGATCAAATTGATTTTTGCTCAATATCAGACTTTAAAATTGTTGGTTCTTTTTGAAACACGAACTGAATTTACCATTTTCTTTGCTCTGCTGTTAATAGTAAAAATGGACCCTGAAATTTATTTGTAACGAAGTTATTAGCACACTTGTACATACAGAAAATGTATTTTCGATGCACATTTTCTCATATGAGATCATCGCTGTTAAGAAATTTTGGCTGCCCTGTTTGGACAGAGATGTGGGCTATGAAGCTTTGTCTTTTCGCAAAAATAAATCTCTAATTACGTAATGTCTTTGTTGATTCCTCACTTACGTGCATTTTGTTGTGATCTGGAAGAATTATGCTGGGTACCCACGTGGATTCAGCGCACAGAAGGTCTCCCCAAGGCCAACTGAGCAGCGAAAGCCGACTCCCGCCTGATGCTACCTGGAGCATGTGCGCTCGCCAAATTCTCCTGGCGGTTTGGCGCACGGCTCGTCGCTGCTCTGTGGGCGGCTGACTCCCAGGTGCTCTGCGATTCGGCGAACACCCACGACTCCAGGAGGCATGGTGGGAAGAAATCATCATTTTTTGGAGGCCCCCCTGAATTTACCCCACCATGGAGATTTTGTGTGATTGCGGCATCTATTGGATGCACATAGAAGAGACAGTTCTTATTGGCCGAACCCTGTGTGTTAAAATTTTGGTGACTTTTATATTAATACTTGCCCAGGAGAGCCACTCGGGAGAAGAGATGGTGCCTCAGCGGTGATCAGATGGCCTCGTCAGTTAAGTACTTTGAGAACATTTATTGAACATTTGAACTTTAAACCTTTCGGGCATCAGGCTCAGGTTGGATCAGATGGGAGATCCTAGTAAGAGCTTTGTCGAGACAGTAATTTTGCTTTTAGTATTCAGGAAAGCATTTTCCAAAAGAAAAAAAAAAGTTACATTTTTGGAGAAAATAATGAAAATCATTGTAATTTTATGCAATTTTAAAATAATGGCCTTAAAAAGATATTTTGCCATCTTTATTCTGCTAAGCCGCCATCAATATTGTTATAGAGCATAAGGTTTCAAATGGTAGTAAATGTAAACATCCTCCTGTTAGTTTTTAAAAAGTGCTTAAAATCCAAGATTGTAATGGAATATTTTAAGGATCAGTTAGTAATTGATACGAAAATTGGCATATTTGCATTTTTGGCTATGGCCAGTTTTAAATAGTTGTTTGTGTAACACTAAACTATTTGCATATTCCAGTATTTTGTTTGCTTTGCAACTAATGGCATTTAGCATTATGGTTATGGCCAAGTAATGAAAATATTGTTTGTATAATCAATAAATATTGTATTTGTTTGCTGGCCTTTAAGTTATGGCCCAAGATAAAGTTTCTCATAATTATATGTATATTTTACACAACCTATTACAATTTACCAGTATACATTTTTGCAATGACAGTGAGAACTACCTTGCTGAAGAATTTCGCCATGGGCAATGAACAAATAAGTACAGTAAAGTACTCTTTTTTTTGCATTTTTATGGCATTTAAAGATCTATGTGTAACATTTAAAGAAATGAATTTATATCCCACCTTGTTATTGAATTCTATGATGTTTACAGTTCAGTACAGTACATACTGTTGAACGATGTTACCAGTATGCATAATAAAAGTATATATAATACTGTTTTCTGATTACTGTTATTTAAAGCAAGTTACATTGGATTTTTCAGCTTGTGGTAAAATCTGAATATAACTCTGAGATATACATGAATTTTGAATTTGAGAAACCAAGATAAAATGCTCAATATTATCTACAGTAAAAATGTTAACTACATTTTTAGTAGCTGAGGTATGGTCACACTGCAAAATAAAAAGTGGAGTAAAATATCAACTGATTAATATTTTCCAATCACAGTTCAGGCTCATTGCTATAGTTTAGCTTTGCATGGGTACCTCTTTGCTATTTCTCTGCACCACTCACTTCAGGACAACTTAGGGCTTTTGGGTAGTTGCCTTGTTGCATCCTCTGGACATAGAGGGTGCCCCACAATGATCAGTAATTGTGCTAGCTGGTGGAGAACTCAAGCTGCCAGTAAGCTTACACAGACATAAAGGACCATGATTGTCATCTGCATACAGCTTCTCCAAGTCTTTTCGACTACATCTTTGGTGAGCACAGAATCTGTAACTGCCTCCGAAAAGATCCCTCTTGTTCGCCTCAGTAGATATAAGCCTGAGAACTCTGTACCACCTGCCTCAGGTCTTCAGGGTGTTAGGAATGATTTGATGTTTTAGATCAACATCTAAGAGCAAGTCCATTCAGGGATGAGGTTAAACTAAGTGTGACCAAGGAAAAGTTAGTCAGAGAAGCTGGGATTGCCGACATACAAAAAAACCCTCAAGTCATCTTCAGAAAGAAATTAATTTTCTGTGAATTTTTATACAAGTACGTCTGAACAAAACACATCTTCAGTTTGGTCACGGTATACAAAAAATTTCCAAGGACAAGCAGACACAAGTACTAACGAAAATAATGCAGCAAGTGGAGTGTCATATCTGTCGGAGCCTCTCCTGTCTCCAAATGTCAGTATTGCAGAATACTGGAAAAACAACAACTTCCAAAAATTACAGAAGCTCTCAAAAAAAAAATCTGTATGTTCCTCCTTCAACAGTAGCATCAGCGAGACTATAAATAGGATGTTCACGGTAAAATGAGCACTGTTTAAGGCTCTGCTAAAATTTTCCTTTCAACTAATTTCTAACATTTCGCCACTTTTAAATATAAACATTGTGTATATATTTCACTACTCTCAAAAGTTAAAGCCTGAGGCTGCAATAAAAAATATTTTTTAGGGGTTAATGAATTTTTAAAGGGCCTTAAAAAGTGCTTAGTTTACCGTGGACGGCCTATAGTACTGCTGGTTACATCACTGACAGGAAACTAAACGATTAGATCCTGTACATGTTAAACTGCTAGCATTTTTAAATAAGAATTTGTGAAGTTAATTTTCAGTTGAGAGTGTGTTTTATCTATAATATTGTGTCAGATATACCTTTAATATTTCTGTTTTAATTTTGCATGCAGATTTGTGTCCAAGATAATGCTCTAGAAACTTTATTTTACTTAATTTATATATGATTTTTGTTCGTACATTATGCCAAAAAATTTTGTGGTAGGCAGAAAACCTTACCATTCATATTATAACAAAATGTTCCCTATGACCTTAAATGGTGCTTTTGCTACTTTGATGAATTATTGAAAAGTGTTAGTAAAACCACTGCTTTCTACTTGTTTTTATAGTTTAAACAGAAATGGTTTTATATGCATTATATAATAACTTTTCTTTTGAAAACCAGTGTGGACATTTATTTTATAACCGAGGGAGTAAATTTAGTAGTGCAATCCCTAAAAGTATTTGTTATTATTCTAATTTTATTTTACAAGTAACCCAAGTTGTTTAGTGAAAAGACAATCAGTGTCTCGATTCCACCTGTTCAAGTTTCGCAATGGCCAACAATATGAAGAAACAAGGTATTTATACCACGCATGAAACCTAAGACTCAACGCGAAACTTGAATTACAAACCTTTGTTTTGAGAGATGGCAAAACCTCACTTTGATGGCATTTATAACAGAAACAAATACTTTCCAAAACCTAGGTTACTGTAACTCTGGTTTCAGCTGTTGGTATAAACATACTGTAAGAAATAAAAAAATGTCTTGAATATGATGTGTGCCCCCTTTCAGGAACGATGTGGGTCGCCCTGCCTCTTACCCAAGGCAGGGGCGAGATGATGTGTTGCCCGGCACCAGCTCGTTAGAGCAAATTTTGGGGTCGTGGGCCTATGGCCACAGGGATTCCTGAAGGTTTCCGTTATGCTGGTTGCGGTGTTTGTCATAAACTTACCGGCACTGATGTTAAAATAGAGGTTTCTACCACTATACGAGCGTAAGGGTAAACGCCCACTTACACAGCCATTGAAAAGCACTGACTATTCTCCCTATGGAGGGCAGGACCCATAGTACTTAACATAAAATACTGAGGTTAAACTTCGGCCTTAAGGATGCAGTGCCCTAAATTACATAAGGTAAAAGTAATGAAAGGCGGGAATTAATCACACACACTTTTAGTGCATCCAACTGAATACAACTGACTTTGTACTCTAAAAAACCCAATGATGCAGGCTCGGCACTGTGGCCTGCCGATAACCGAGGTAGCTTTCGAAATCTGCATACTGCGCACTTAAGTTCTTACGGTAAAATCAGCTGTCAGTTGGCCCCTTGGTATTAGAATGAAAGGAAAGAGGTTCAAGAAGATAAACTATTGCTAAATTAATGATTAACGCCCAAAAGTTGCTATACCGAGGGGACGCACTGAAGAGTGCGGTTCCCGAGCAGCATGCTGGCCGATGACGGAGGCCAGACTCCGAACGATGCTCAGTTTCGCGCGGGCGAAAGTTGAGGGTGCGTTAAAATTCTTACTAGCTCATTATGCTTTTTGTCCTTACTCTTACACAAAGGTTATAGAACACTTCTATATGCCCTCTTAATTCCTATTAATTACATTACACATATTGGCGACATTCTAATGGCTCTAAATGCTAAATCAACAGGTTTTGTGATAACGTCACGTGAATGCTGCCACCTTATGAATATTTTATATAAACATGAATATGCGGGATGAACACTGCGTGAAAAATGTGGCATAATGATGATTTAAAACCCTGTACATTTATTATCTTAAAAACTCCGCCCAATTCTGGTACTGGCGAGAGTACTGCACTTTGTCATTCACAGGTCATCTGTTGCATAAAGTTTATCCTGTGAACACATGTTTTCCTTGATGTCACACCTATGGTATTCATCTATGAGGTGCAGCTGAATGCTAAAACGAGATAAGTGAAACTTCATTCTGCATGCTTACAAAGGAATTCATATTAACACTTGTGACCACACGAGTGGCGTCTTGACACAATTAAAGGGGGGGCTATAAACTAGCATTTTGAAACACTTCACATCATCGCTACATTTATACTTCGGCCTACAGGCCCGCCGACACATGCCAAACTAGAGACATGTGTTATGCTGTTGTAAAGGCAGTCCCCACGTTCCCTCCAATGGTACTATCGTCTGACAGCAGTGGCTTCACAGGGACACAATGCCAGACTGCTAACTTATTGCCCACAAGAGTTCCCTCTTGTGAGAAATAGGTTAAATGGCAGATTTGGAGCTATGCGATTTGGGTCACCGGGAAAGTTACTCGCTGTTCCCAGCGGCCTGCACCAACGTACTCTGGGCTGTTCGACTCACCCCTGGTGTGCACTAATGTGATAGCTGACTGTGGTGGTACAAATGGTCATAAAAGCACACTGGAGCACTCATCTCACGTCAAATATTGTTATTGAAAAGTGCAGTTTATAGGGTTTCCTTAATTTTTCTTCCCTTTTTTTTTGTTAACTTTCCGAACATATTTATTAGAGTTACATTGATACCTACTTAATGGCATTCTTAATTTTCATGAAAAAATTTTCACTTGAAAAACTTGCGAGTATTGTTGGCAACGTTGCATCACGAATCAGTATCTCTAAAATATGGCACAGCTGTTTCTTGTAGTTAATGGTCATTCGTCACCAACATGGCTGTCGCTGTAAACATTGCAATTGCTTGCTGAACATCTAGTCAAAATTTTACAGTACATATTTCATACACTGGAGCATGACACATTTCTGTGGATCAGCAATGCACACTCTACTTTTCGACTTCGCCCCATCTTCGAGCACCCCGCTCACAACACAGCAAGTCATCACTCCTCAACACTACAATGGAACACTGCCTACCCAGTATGTTGATGTACGTCAAGCAGAACTACATGCATGTGGCCATAAATTTTACTGTTCAGCACGACAGAAGAACATGTCATGCTGTCGCTCTCCTCCCGACACGGGATTTTACTCTTGATGGAGAATTTGATTCCCTCAGGAAGGCCAAACTAGTGCCTTGGCTTACCACTGGAGGGCAGCACTCACTCTACTCCAGCAGCATCCAGCCTCTCAGCGAGGCGATAAGATATTAAGGGCATCCCTTCAGAGCCAGAATTAACACCCCATAAAGAGAGAGCCTAGCCACCCCTCTGCACCCTACAGGGAGCTGACAAGCTTGGAGAATTAAAGTAGCTGTGCCCTCCAACTTGCAAAGGCTGAGGGCAGCAGTAGGGGTAAGTGGTAACCAACCCTTCTCTCCCAGCTTGCAAAGGCCAGTGATCCTTTTTAAAAGATGTTAACCACTAAACCACTCGCGTAAGCACTGAAAGAAGTCCAACAAGTCTCCAGGGTAAGTGGTCCGCATCCCTTTTCTCCCAGTTTGTGAAGGCCAGAGAAATATCTAAAAGGGAGCTTACCTTACCACTAGACCTCTCCACGACTGCACTCTGGACGACGGCTCCTGAGACTCTACAACAGCCAGCAGCCACCCCGAGGACTCTGCCACTGCTGGCCAGCTCATCCAGGGACTCCCGAAGACATCCCCCTTGCTCCTACCTGGTAACTTTCCCCGTGGTAGCAGGTCGCACTGATGTCCATTCTGGATCTCTAGTTTATTCTAATTACCAGAGCAGTAATTATTAATAGGTTCCTTTATAACACAACCTGAATAGGCTAGGCACTATTAATTGTGCTAGAATCATTTTATCACGGCTCGCTTTTGCACAGGTCACATTCTCCTGCATTAAATCTAGCTTCTTTCTGTATCAGTAAAATACGTCATTTTAACATAGCTTGTGTAACCCTTTTTGGGTAATTTAACTTGAAACTCTGCATTAACTTCTCTAACTGCCATAAGGTAAAACCTGGCATTCGTGTGTAAAATCTCTATGATAGTTAACACACACATTAAGAGGCAAACTGAGATTTGTCAACAGGTAAGTGTTTGGCTGCGCCCAAAACACTAGTAACTCTAATCTTCTAAGAGGTAAGACCAGACCTGGTACTCAGTTCGACTTCCAGCTTGCAAAGGCAGGGGTTGAACTCGCAGTGCTCAAGTCTGATTGCTCTCTTGTGGGTTGCTCACACAGGGAGCAGTAATGTGCACCACTCTTAGTTCAGTCCCAGCTTGCAAAGGCGGGACGGTGGGAACAAGGGGTGTAATCACTGTGTCCTGGAAGTACACGCTTAAGCCGATATTACATGATACCTGCAGCGGTACTTAGGTCTTGTGCAAGCTTGTACAAGGCCTGGTGCACGAGCCGGTATATCAGCTGCTTTATCAGCCACCATGGGAGATTCTTATTATGCGTACTAGCATTTGTAACACTCAGTGGGTGCGCAGTGTGTGGTTTGTAGTAAATATGACCCCATTAGTAGAACTGCTAACATTCAGTATCTTGCGTAGGCTTATAAAATAGCTAGCACATCTTAATATTGCTATATTACTGTTCGCCTCTTACATAAATTTATTGCTTACTTACATTCATTCTTTTGAAAATGATGTGAAGTCACTTAAGTACGAGTATGTTATTTTTTATTTTGACGAAAATTATTAACCGTTTGCCAAATACAGTTTTTTTTACTTGCCAAATTATTATCGCATCTCACATTTATTGGTTTAAAAAATTAGGGTCCGGCAAAGCTTCGATCTCACGGCCAAAAGTTACTTTTTCTAACCCTATCACAGCACTACCAGTTCTCGTTGTCAAATTAAAAACCTATTTGATAGAGTTTCAACCTCACGAATGTATAATCAAGATGGCGATGTCCTTTTAATATTCTTCATCAATTCGTTTCAAGTACAGTCGACTCTCAATCTATCGTTATTCAGGGGACTGCCAAAAAAATGTCCATAAATGCGGGATTTCAGTAGATGCGGTTTCTGACATGTACACCAATAAGATACAGCTTCTAACCTTATAAAATTGGGAATAAAATTAAGCTAATAAACACAAATAAAATAGGAATTATAGAAAAATTAACATTGTACATAAGGTAGTACATTAAAAAATATCCCACCTAAACTCGTTTAAATAAAGTAAATAATGCCTAAAATTACTGTATGTAACTGATTGTAATACAACAAAAATGCAAGCTGACCTTAATCTTTCAAACCCTCTGAAAATTAAAATGACACCGAATGTCAAATTTTGAATGTCGGACTCGTTCAGCTAAGAGGGCACAGATAGGTTATCGATCGTGCAGTGTGTTCACTCAACAGGGCGGTTGGCAGAGGTGGGGTGCCGGTATTAGGGTTGCCCCTGCATGCAGCTAAATTTTGGCACCCAATGCAAACGTCTGTCTTTTAAAGTAATTAATGATATATTACTGCAAATTAAACTTGTAGTTTTGAAACAGAAAAGAATTAATAAAGCGGTTATAACTGATCTCAACGCCGTCTTTAATAATAATAATTCAAAACCACGACCTCTGATTTTCCTTGTCGTAAGTTACACTGCACTCGTCTCGGTGCTTACCTACCCATTATTAGATGTAAAAGATGTCGAATAGGCCCTTACATTTCATCAGTATACGCATGACGTCTTTTTTCAAGATGCATGTCATACTTCTAAATTGCTATTAATCACCTTCTACTCATTAATACAAATTAACTTGGGGCAGTTGCCATAAAGATTATTCACTGGCCGAGCCCCCCAAGCTATGCATCAAGGTTCACCAAGTACCGCAGCACACAGCCAGATGCCACTACTAGCACAGAGGCTTGAACCTGGATCCTGTGCTCGCCTGACGTAACACTCACAGAGAATCAATGACTCGCTCGTCGCATCTACCCCTCCCCAGGACATAATGCGGATCCTAGTGCAACATACTAAAGAAGCTAAAAATCGAGCAAAATAAAGCTAATATCAATTAAATTTCTCGTTATCAAGCAACTTTCTAATCTTCCTAGAATCCTCATTTCACGCTTCCTCTGCTTGGTGCAGCACACTAAAGTAGCTAAAAATCAAGATAGGGAAGTTCAATCAGCTAGCCTTGCTTTTACACTGCCTTCCCCTTCAGCACTGCATATGTCACACCTTAGGGTGTTCACCTTCCGCAAGCCCTAGGGGGATAGGAGGTAGTGCCTTCGCCATAACTGTTTATTTCTGTTCAAGGAGTAAACACTGGTTAGCTCACTTTGGAAAATCACTTCTATATATTTGTACCCTCTCCTTGTCGAAATCAGACCTAAACGGGGGACGGCTAGAGACCGGGTGTTGAGATTTCCCGCAATGACTCTTAACACCTCTACAAATTCACCTTGGACGGCCACCCTTTTTGCAGCCTCCGTGCGGTGAACGGTAGAGCCTACACTAGATATTGCTTCACGGGAGTTGGACTGCCAGTCCAACTCGAAGACTGGGGAGACTGCCCTGGCAGGACACCGTGTCGAGACCACTGTCAGCATCATGCAGCTCGACTGACCCCTTACGGTGTTGGAGTCTGAGAGTGATACGGCGTGGTCAGTGACCCCGTCACCTACATCGTCAAATCAAACACGTTCACTGCCCCACTCCAACCAGGTCGGGTCGTAGATTTTGTCCATATGCCATTTACCTACAGTGGTGGTGTTCAAAAGAGGGTGAAACAGGCAAGAGTTGCCTCTAGATCTCCCTAAGGTCTGCAATTACTTCCTGACTGGTACAAACTGTCGAGTCCATGTGAGCAAGCCACCATACTCTGTAAACTCACTGCACCGGCTCGACCCAAGACCATCCAGACCATTTTCAAGCCACCAACCAGAATCGCCGAGGGGTACCATCCATTAATCCATGCTATCCTCTGCAGCACCAACAAACACCAAGAAAGGAATTTACCATCCACCACTGTAGCGCCTAACTTGTCCACAAACACCTGCGAACACCCATCAGCCACCGCAGCTATCGACACCAACAAGACATCGGAGATAACTCCACCCAAGTTGTACGATCAACATAAACGGGAACCATTCCAGGGAATACACCGCCCAGGTATACTTACTTGACCCCAAACCGTCACACGTCAAGTGAGCCAAACAGAACCCAACCTTGTACCAGCCGCTAGCCCACGAAGCCGAAATTATACATGGGCAAAGCATCCACCACTCATACAGAGTCACTCTCCACCTATAAGACGCGACTAGCCTAGCTTCTGCATAGTCAGTTTAATTCAGTGACCAGATTCACCACCTAAGTCTAGTTCAGATGTTCTGTCGCCCTTTCCTCGAAGAAAACGAAGATAGCTGTATCTGCAAAATAACTAGAGTAATCCTACCCAAGCTTCGGAACTTTCTACAATGCCCAAAAAACCCCCCGACAACGGAATAAATTATAGCCCAGGCGAAAGACAAGGAACGCAATTTCCATGAACAGGACGAGCTGGACCACATTCAGAATAGCAGGGGGAAGGAATATGCGAGAATGACTGGCCGCTCACTCTTCCCCACCTTCCCCGCAGAGCCATTCATCAACAACCTGCCGCCTAACATCTACACTACACCAGACAAGAAGGAGCAGGAAGAAGGGAAGGAGATAAGGTCACACCCGCTCCCTTCCAGCGCCTCTTCGCCACTTCCGAAATGCTGGCACTACCCGGATGATCACTTCCACAGAGATTGCCTGACACGCCAGATTCCACGCGACCACATGGGAAAAAGGAACGCAACTACTGTTCCGCGACACACCGTGACCAAGCCAAAGGGATCCTCACAGGCGGGAAACACAAATCCCAGCAAATCAAAAGGGCCGACCCCACAAACACAAATGGGCAAAAAGAAAGCTGAATCCAAAGTCCAACTACAAATGCTAATCGAAGAACCCAGCCACCCGTAATCTTCACGTATTAAAGTGAAGATCAGTCGGCAAGCAAACGCAGCCGTGATTGACACCGCAGCCACTGGGAATTTATCCTGAGCGACCTGCTCACACCCAAACAAAAGGCCCACCTGATGGCCGAGTACTGATGGCACAGCCTGACCACGTCTTACCAGTTGTGCGCAGAATAATTCTACCAGTACACATCAACGAATTGACCACCCACGCAGAATTTTTAGTGGCGCCCGAAATGGGAGAAGCTGTTATTCTGTGGCAACCCTGGCTCCAAAAACAAAAGTGCAGAGTAATCTCCTAGGAATCAAGCAATGACGTGACCTTCCAGCCTTCTGCCCCACCACGTCGCGCATTATGGCGGAAATATCAGACCCTATATGAAAACAGAAAATTTGGTGCTGGTGTTATAATTACATTACGACATCCTCTATGGTTTTTGATGAAGTAAAATAACCATGACAGCAAGAACAGAAACATGGCTTTACATGAACAAATAATAGGAGCAATAGTGGATGCGTATCATTTACACGTTACTAATGATGAAGTTATGTTTCATTTGTTTGTAACTGTGTATCACATAATCACTCCAGCCACACACTGCCATGCATGTGAAGCTGGATTCTGGAAAATTTGTCACATTTGTACTATTTTATATATACACACATATTATTACTTACATACAAATATTTTCTGCATTCAAGTAACATATTTTTGCTTTGCTCTCATGTTATAGAACCAATCCTGTAGCTTGTTATATCTCAAATATAAGCAGTGTGTTGCTAATGAAATGAACACCTTTGCTTTAAAACTTTTAAGTGTTAACATTTCAATTATAGGCTCCTAGAAATAAATTTATTATTGTTTCATGTACACAACATATAAAGCTGCAAGAGTCCCACATTAATATTCATACCTAAAACTTGAATGGTATTACTTCACCAGCGTACTGCTACAGGTATTGGGTTTATTATACTGTTTTATTTCTCTATAATGATAATGCAATGTTTCTTTTCTGCAAACATACTTTTAGGTGCCAATTAAAAATTCCAAAAATTAATACATGCAATAGTGGAATATTTTGTAATTGCTTGTTACTGTATTCTAACATCTTATCCAAGAAATATGCGGTAATTATATTGCATTGCTATTCTGTCAGCATGACTGTCAAGTTTCCAGTTTGGTATCACACAAATCAGCCGTAATGAAAGGGTGTTGCTGCAGAAATAGGGCTGAGCTGTCAAAGGGGCACCAGAATCTCATTCCTTCAGGAACTAATACTTTAACTCTCAAAACATCACACAAAACTCTTCGGCGGTTTTCTGGGTGCTCATTTTTGTATGTATTTTACAGAGCTTGTTTTAGGTTAGTGTGAAATAAAATCCTGGGTATTATTGCATGTGCACAAAACTCTCTAATTTTTCATATTCAAAATGTTTACTCCTGCAATGAGAACAGAGAGAATATAAACATATATTTTTCAGACTTTTGCTTTAACCCACAGTGCCACCTCTTAAGAATTTTACTACGTGTCATCAAGATGCCATGCTGTACAATGGTTTGAAACCATGAATATCTTGCTGTACACAACATTTCTCCAGTTCAACAACGTTCCACAGTTCATATACAAAATAGTAGATCACTTTATGAAATGTAGCTAATCTGTGGGAAAATGTAATTATGGATTACAATAATAATGATCCAATGTTGCTCCCACCTAAACAGGGTCAATGGATGCGATGAGGGGAGGCGGATAGTGCCAAGTGGAGCACGCTGCCCTACAGAAAGGCCATACTTATCATTGTCAGCCAGCCTTAAGGATTAGTGTGTTGAGATGAGAGAGACCTGGAACTATGGCAGAATGAAACGGCAAAGACAATGGGAGCACCCTGTGAAAACTCACCAACAGCATTACCATGTTTTGTGAATTAACATGATGAAAGAATACAAATTAAGCAAAGAGTTACACCTACTTCACTGTGCATTTGTATGCACGTGAAAATGTTTCCAGGGTGTCCAATAAATTTCCATTGTGGAATTCCCTTACTTCGTTGTTTACCAGGCAGTATCTTACTATTTTCCCTGATATATATTTTCGGGAATACGAAACACAATACTGTATTTTGTCATTGTTGACAGAACAAAATGCCATCAGTGAAGTTGCATTAAAATACACTGCAACAGACCAAGCAAGCAGGACTGACATTTGATTCAGCCCATCAATATTTCTAGCGGTATCTGCTATTGACTTCACATGAGTGCCGTCGTTACAATCACACCAATAACATATATATATATATATATATATATATATATATATATATCTCTCTCTCTCTCTATCTATATCTATCTATATCTATCTATCTATATCTATATCTATCTATCTATATCTATCTATCTATATCTATCTATCTATATCTATCTATCTATATCTATCTATATATCTCTCTCTCTCTCTCCTCTCTCTCTCTCTCTCTCTCTCTCTCTCTCTCTCTCTCTCTCTCTCTCTCTCTCTCTCTCTCTCTCTGTGTGTGTGTGTGTGTGTGTGTGTGTGTGTGCGTGCATGCGCGTGCATGCATGCGTGTGTGGACTGATGCCATGTGGTGGCTAGGTTGTGGGTGCAAGATGTTTTGAGGGGAGGAGGGATTAAGGTTGGGAAGTATTGTTGAGGTATTTGTTGTCCGACTAGGCACCTACACCACATGTGGCAGTGTCAAAGTTGCTCGAGAGATGGAGAATCTTGATGTTCTCAGGAACAGCGGGCCGATCACCCCTCCCATTTATTATCTGCAGTGTTTACTAAACAGTGGGCACATTAAAGGCTGACCCACACACCTGATACTGAACTACTGACTTATTGCATGATTGAAAGAATTACTCTCGTAACATACTGTACCTAGGAAAGGTGATTTCAGCAGCTTTGGAGGGTCCCATTCCCTGATGTGTCCGAAGGCTTGGCAAAGGGAAAACACATTGCAAATAGGGTCTATCCATTATTGACTGATCACACACACTGGAAAGTTGATATGTTACAATGTGTATGCTCATAATTACATAATAGTGTATTCAGACAACTAACACTTTTTGCAAAGTAGCAAATATTTACATTTTCCCTGAACCAAGTAACAATTCCCCGATATCTACCCTGATTTTTCCCTGTTTTCTCTGAGGGTGAACATCCTGTATTGTTACAATCATAATGTATATTAATGCTGTATTGAACTCAATTTAACATGAAATGCTTTTTCTCTACGACAATTGCCTAGCATACCGCAACGACAACGGAAAGCCATAAAACCCGACCACCAGAGAATAGTGAGAGGACCACCTCACCCTCCATCCCTCTCACGGCAAGAATTGCCATACCACGCGTCAAATTGGCGCCCAACATGGAGCAATACAGCTCTAGGTAGCTCAAACTTGAGAGCTGGGACCACGCCAGTCACCCCTTCTTTTAGACACCCACGTTGGTCGCATTGACTACGCATCAAATTGGCGCCTAACGTGGGGACACAAACTCCATATAGCTAAGACTTGGGAGTTGAACCAAGACAGACACACCACCCCACACTCCCTCCTTTCGTTCTTTAGTAACCCACGTCGGCCGTGTTTGACTACGTGACAAATTAGTGCCCAATCCGGGGACCATAAGCCTTGGGGGCTGAACCACACACACACGCACCCACCACCCTCCCTCCATCATGTTCCCATGCGTAACGGGTGTGTCGATTCTGCCACTCCCTGCAGGGGAGATATATTTCTTTACTCTCTACAATTTTCTTTATGACTTCGGAGAGTCTCAGTAAACACCCCGTGGCACCCAACATTACTGTATTCCAGTATGTCAGACTCTGGGGATAGTCTGCCTGAGACACTACGTGCATTAAGTGCACCTCGCAGAGAAGAGGTAAGCAACAGGCCTTGCTCCTTTCCAGCTTGCACAGGCATCGGACTGAACCTGATAACCTGCAGTTATTGTCATAATGAGTATCATTACAATTGTATCGGAAGGGATGACATGCCCCAGTACACGGACGGGTGCGGATACCGATGTAAATCTTGGAGGCAAGCAAGTAACCAGGTCTGTCGATGACCTAAATGTCAGGGACAAGGGACCCACCAAACACTGGATCAACAGGACCTACTGCAATCTCATGGACACGCACATCAGTGGTGGGACAAATATGGCGACTTCATAGAGAGTTGGTCCCAGTTCAAGGCCCAGCTGATTTCCCACTTTGCAGGAGACGAACTCCTAATCTATTTAATCACCGACTTGCATTTCCACGTGCAAAAGCACGGGGATGAAGTAGAACTGTTTATCCAGAGGAAACAACGCCTCCACAAAAGCATTTACCTGGAAAAGACAGAAGGACAAAGAGTAATGTGTATCACTCGCACCCTCCTCACTGACTTACATAATTTATTTGTGACCTCTCGCCTTCAAACGGTAGAAGAGCTCTTGGAGTGAGTGAGGGAAATGGAAGTTAATGAACAACCCCTCCAGAGAAGAGACCAGCTGGCACACGCCCATGTCAATGGCCCGGCCCCCTTCCCCCAACCACCTGCAGGGCAAGACACAACCTTGCCGGCCCCCTCTGCCCCCTTGCCAAGTTGTTGGCATTGCCCAGGACGACACTTCAACCGCGACTGCCCGAAGCGGCTGCCTCTATCAACCTACAACTCTCTCCCCCACCCTCCAAATCCGCAGCCACGTAATTTGGAAACATGAGGAACGAACTTCCGTAACATAGATCCGAAGAGAAATCAACCTCAAGCAAACAACAGATACCTAAACCATCAGCAGATACAAGTACGCGTGCCACCATGCACTGTCCGAAATCCAAGACCAGATGAGGCCATATCATGGTCAAACACAGCCGTGAGGCTCGAACGGCGAACTCGGACGAGGCGGACGAAGCATCCCCCTCCTCCCCTCGCCAGTAGTTCACATTCCCAAGACTCCGGGAGGAATGATGGCCCACTCCCCCGTCCTATCATAATCACCCTCTATTTAACCGGTACACAAATCACACTGATAAACCTCTGATAGCCTCGTTAGCACACCACATGCACCCATGTGTTCAGATTCACACTCACCAGACATTACCACGCGTCTACTCCACGCCCTCATGGCGTGATCCCATAGATCACGTTAGGTCTCCTACCCATGCTGATTGAATAATGATGCAAAGGGGTTACCTTCCTGTTTCCGTTACGAGCCCTATGGTTAGACCACATAGCACCCTCGTTCCCCTTCTTTACCCTCTCCGGGCAGATGAAAGCCAGGATGCAAATGAGACCACTACAGCACGCGTTGTGCGAGTCTCCCCGGCATTCCGTCTCACGGCAAAGGAAATGCCCCAACTGGACAACGACCTGGTTGAGGCAGCTTTTCCACTCCCACCAGGGTCAGTCCTGGCCACGCCTCCCCCTGAGTCGGCAGAGCACACACAGGATAGGGTAACTAGGACGCAACCCCTGCTATCCTACACATCCTTACCCCTTTTTCAAGGCAAGAACGGCTCAAGTGGACGAGTCGAGGGTGAACAGTTAACCGAGGCCTCATCACCACCTGCGGACCCGCTGGTCAACCTGGCGACCAGCCCCTCTAGGACGACAACACGAGCAGGAAGGGGAGGGGGGAGGAGAGAGAGAGAGATAGAGAGAGAGAGAGAGAGAGAGAGAGAGAGAGAGAGAGAGAGAGAGAGAGAGAGAGAGAGTGTGAGTGTGAGTGTGAGTGCGTGTGCATGTGTGTGTCCTTTACCAAGAGTGTGAGTAAAATGGTGGCATCTGCGAGTACAGTGAGTACGAGTTACCGGTCGCCCATGTGCACTACGGCCAACAGAAGCATGACCCTCGCAAAAAGAGATCACGAACCAAGAAGAAGATGTGCCAAACAGTCAGAAGGCAACAGTCGGAGCACGAACCCAGGATGCTGGCCCCATGCTGCCGTCTGTCACTGGACCCACGTCACAAGTGGCCCCCTTTGCGCCAGGTGCACGTGCCACTTGCCTGGGCATTACAGAGATGCCATGGCAGGAGCCTCAATCATTTCGCTGACCTGCCGCCGCTGCCACAGAGCCGCGAAAAAGAAGACGACCTTCACAATGAAGAAGCAGCAAACATCAGTGCCCTACACCGCCAGCATCATTGAGTACTGAGTGAGTACCTGGCAGTAGCCAGTGAACAGACTAGCGCACCTGTCCACGGTATTACCCCATAGTTAGCTTTAGTAGGGTAGTGATAGCGTTAGGTTGCCAGAACCCTAAGGTGATTACTCCCGTGACAGCAATCAGCCAGATTTGTAGGGTCGGCTAGGAGTCATTTACATAATATAAAATCCTAGCCTGATAGGTAGGCAGTCATACAAGAAATGTTCTACATCAGTTCCTCAAGACAGAAAATTTTGAGTACCCCTGTAATTGTTATGTAACATGTATCTTTTTGCTAGGTTGAGAATTCTAAATAAACGCGTTGAGAGGAACAGACACCAGACAAAAAAGATAAGTGCCCCTATTAACATAATTAACCTCCTACTAATGGGCACACGTATAGTAGCAGTAATAAAAAAAATGAATTTTCAAAATTAAAATTGGTCCCTATTTTGTCAAATCAATACCTTGTTTTGTGGAGGTAAAAATCTTAACATAACTTCAGACTCCTTAAGCGGGCTGGATAGTTTATGCCCGCAAATTCCCTGAAAACCCGCACATGCACATGTAAAGACAACATTTGCAAAATAATGTAAGATATATACATTTCTTGTTACGACAAATAAGTTCCGTGAGAACTGTTAGGAAGGGTGAACGCGTAACCAAAGCCTATCAGCAAGCCCGTAAGCATAACCTTGAAAACCACCCTCACCATTCCTCCCAATGCGTCTGGGTGACATTGATTAATAAACCTCCTGTACTTGAATAAGAGCATGATGTGGAAAAATCACAGAGATCACGCCGTAACCATAACCCAGGAAATTCCCAATCTTTTAAACTTCTTTGTAGAATTTAAAGTATTGCACTTGAAGAGTAAGAAACACCCTAGTAATGTGTAATGTTCATGTAGAGGACGAGCACCTCACGTAAAACTCTGTAATATTTTTTTCTTTTCTTGTTACGCAACGTAAAATGTTCCTTTTCATGACACTAAGTGAAAACCCCTGAATAATATAACAAGAACCCCCGTGAAGTGCAGGTAGGAAAAGTGTAGTGACACCAAAATTTTTATATCCTTTGTTTGTATTTAGAGTATAATTCTTTTCAAATACGGAAAACCCTAGAACGCTAGAAAGTAAAAATTATAATATGTTGAGAGCGTGTAGTTTGAAGCGTCCCCCCCCCCTCCCCCGCCTAAAGTTGAGCGAGTATGAAGGAAATACACACGTAAATACTATGAGAACGAAAACTCATCTAGTGGGTGTACACAGCCAACACACAGAGGCTCAATTAAGTGTATCTACTCGAGCAAGATGGATACCCCCACTCGCCAAACTCACGAGATGATGCTCTCGTCCCCTCCAGTCAGATAGACTGTTGAATAAAGTACGCTAGAAATGCGTAGAGTGAACCTAGCTGGTCACAAAACAGAATAAGTTGCCAGTGAATGCAGGGGGAACCCATGTTAAACTTTGTTGTACATAGTAAAGTTAGAATGCTCGATGAAACATACACAAATGTAAAATAGATATTAAGAAAACCAAGCCCATAACTGTTAAAATCAAGGAAAATGTTCTTGCAGCATAATTGTTTTGCTTTTTATTTTTGAGTGTAGCTTATAATGAAACTCTAAAGTAAGTGAATGTATTGTACGAGAAGCTCATCTCACAACCCATGTTCAATTGCGACATGAACGCATTAGCGTTATAAGAGCAAATTGCCGCATCAATCCCTGTATGCTCAACACGATTGAGCTACCATGTATTACGTGTATGGAGGCACGAGCCTACCATCTACCCTGCTCCCGCCAATAGCAGAAGTTATCAATGCAAACGAGAATAGAACTCAATGTGAAACTTCCCATTATACAAAGGGAAAGTGTTATGTATGAATTGTGTAACATGTGTAAGAATTACCCTAGTGTAAACCTAGCTGTAAGAAACTGTAATCCATACTCGTATCCTGAAGTGTTATGTAACGTAGTTTAAGAATATTCCAGAGTAATTGTGAAAATGAGGAACCTGTTAAAATGTCAGAATATTATGTCAAATTAAGGCAAAAGGTGTTCTACCACAACTGAAATTGTGTAAACATAACGGTAATTTTGTTCCTACAAAATGTCTTGACAGATAAAAACAATATTTTTTACTCTGTTAAATTCAAAAATATTATAAATAAAGATACCTCAAGAACTACGCATATTATATATATTTTTTTAAAGTACCATGCATGAGTCTATCTTCTATGCACTAATTATTTTCATGTAAGAAAGCAACCCTGAGATAGGGACTTTGAAACATGTGTGTTGATGTGCATGGTAACGCCCTTTTCAGGCAGAACTACACTTAGAATTATTTTATTCTCGAGGCCCATAAGATTTATTGTGTGATAATCTTAAAAGATTTTTTTTTCTTCACAATTTTTGTAAGCAACCAAACATAAACAATTTTTTTTTTTAATGTAAAACTTTTTTTTAAATCTTCCCTTGACTTACAAAGGCAGTAGGTTCGATACCACACGACTTGTTCCTACGTTCCCTTCCAAAGCTATTCCTCCCCTTCGGTAAGCGACGAAACGAGAAGACTCCAGCTGCGCCATGAAGCAGAAGGCACCATGCAATCGAGAGAGAGGGAGAGAGCGAAGAGGTATACAGATGGTGATGTCACTTCCGGGTATTAGTACGCACAAGTATGCAGTTTTTGAGAATTCAGAAACAGGCAGTTTTTGAGAATTCAGAAACAGCCTCAGTTTTGTATGGCCCCCTTGTTTCGGAATGCCAAAATAGCTGTAAAATTACAGTCTGGTTTGTGAGTGCAAACAACGTAATATATGCAGAGGTAAGAAAGGAATACCTCTGCCTACTTTAAAATAGATTAAATTATTTAGATTGTAGTTGAGGCACCAGACTTTCTGTCCAAAGTTGAAACAGAATAGTTAAGATTTATGTTTAATTGTACCCGGCTGTAACATTAATTGAAAATGCTCTAGTGAATAAAATGCAACTGGGTCTATCTACCAAGGCAATTAGAGCCAGCATGTGTTCCAGCTTGATGAATGAGATTAGTGGCATCATGACTAGTTTACGGTACCAGAATAACCAATTGAAAAAAATAGATCACTCACAAGAAGAATCTTGTTTTACCCTAATTTATTATAGTAACTTATCTCAAGCAAGTGCAAAATAAAAATAACGTATCAATGCAATACACAAACCAAAACTATCAACTAACAAACAAGGACACTGCAAAATAGCAATTAGCATTATAGGCAAACATAGTATGTACTTCACAATTAACATATACCATATAGATACTGTTCAAGTTGTAGAAATAATCCCTTAGAATAAAAATTGTGTTGTGAGAATTACTACCAAACTTGCAAAAGACTAACCAAGAAAAAGATTAGAAATTTTCTTAATAAGCTGTGAGAATAAAATAAAATTTAATCAACTCTCAAACCATCGCCATAAACATGTGGACTATGTGACTCGCTGTAGGTTTTGGCAAGGCACACTTAATGCACTAAATTTTCCATATTTTCATTCCCAATTAATGTTAAGCAAACTAACTCAAGAGCATAGTATGAGCTTCTTAGTGGCCTCTGGACTTTTCCAACAAACATTTCAATCATGAGTTTAGCGTGATCTTGTGTGAGAAAAACGTAACTTTCCCAAGCAACTTATCTTAGTGAAATGTTGACAAAAATTCTTCCAAAGGTTTAGCAAACTTTAAACCAATATCAGGTTATTTTTTTGTAGTCATTAGTAACAGCTTAAATTTCTTTCACACTCAAAAATGTACAAATTACTAGATGGCCTCAGTCTCACCATAATCAGTAGACAGGCTGACTCGTAATCGAAGCACTGAAAATCTAATTTCATAGACTGAGGGCTTCTTAAACTCGCCTCTCGCCATCCTGTCCTTCTAACATCTCTCCCACGACTAATTAAACCTATTTTAGGATGGCGGACCTTAAAAATTATAATGAACCTCAATATCAAACTGTCCCAAACACACCATGGTTGAAGGGAGAGTCCCTATCAGGAAAACAGTGAAGCCAAACCTGATACGACAATCAAAACTATAGCATTGTGACACATTTTCTGGCCTGACGTCACCTCAGACACGTCCAGACCACAGACAAATCTCCTAAGCCTATTCCGATATTCATATCCTAGCAAGGGGATCACATCTGCAAACAAAACCTCACTTTCATTACTCTTTTCAATCCAACTCTCAACACTGTTAGCTTACATCTCTGAACTGTATTTTGACCACATAACTAATAACTATAAAAAAAATATTATACACCATAGTGTTCATTAATTATTTAGAACTGAATTAATTGCCATAAATTAATTCAATTAATTTGTAGTATGTTTGCTTGTAACATGAAAGCCATTTTTTTATACTTCCAGAAAACAATATGTTAATATACAAACCTAAGTACTATTTGAATGTAAACAATAGGAATTACAAATAAATAAACAAATAAATAAATCTGTGGGATCATAGCCTCACACATTGTATTAATAGACGACTGCTACTCATCAGTGCAACTACATCTCGGCAGTTGTCTACAGAGTTGAGTTACCACCGCTGCCATTGTATCTACCGGGGTGGGACAGATGTCCCAATAATAAAATATAATCTTGCCCGATGATCCACCGGGACCATGCAAGAGGCCCGGGACTAGTACAGCAGTGTGCTGCGGGATGCCGCCACAAGTAAGATGCCTAGATCCACCGCTCTCCACTACGCCGCTCGCACCAAGGATCTAGGCGCTGGGCTTGCACCTGCTACCCCCTCTCCAGACGCCCTATGCCAGTGAAGGAAGGAATGACAGGGGAGTTTAAAGGAGATGTGCCCCAGCCTCCAGATCATCCACTTCACACGGATACTCGGTGCTGGGAGGATAGCCTCCCAAAGGGGCCTATCCCCCCTCAAGGGAGCTGGTCAGCCACCAAGGCTTAACGTTGTAGACGACTCGCCAACGACTCGGCATCACCGACTTTGTGATGTCGGATGATAGACGACAGGACATGGGAGGGAAGGAGCATGGACAAAAGGTAACAGCTGTATTTCCTGCTCCTTCCTCTGGTACCTCGAACACATTACAACACAGCACACAACATACAGATTTTCACAATCCAAGCAAAAAACATACAACAAAAGTAGGGAAACAGCCACATTGTCACTTGCACATTCACACAGATAATTGCTTTTCTCCCTTGGAAGAAGGCAACAGTAGACGATCGATCGTCAAGGCAGCACCAATAAAGCTGTAACAGAAAACACACATAAAAAAAATTTGCACCCCCAGTGTACATACCTACCAGATAGCACAAAAATTAACACATTGACTGGTAATAGGATAGCCCGAGGCCAAGTAAGTTTTTTCTCTCATACACATTGATAGTATTGGAAAAAATGATTTTATGTACATATCATTTGATTATCTACTTTATAATTGTAAAAATGAACAATAAAATGTGTCAGTCACATATGTCTGATGTGGCCCTATTGTGTGATGACTTCATTACACGACCATGTCAGAAACATATGACTGACATCATAAAAGACATGAATCGTCTGTTTGATTGTGAAATTCATTTGAAATCATGAATCCTATTCATCACCATGCACAACCAATAATGCACATGCTCTCTCAGCTCCATTGTGGTTGTGTGTAAATCACAAGTTCATGAAGTAGATACTGTCTCTCACATAATTCTCATAGTTTTATTCTGTTGAGCAAGAGAGGTCATGAGAATTGTGTCAAAATACTCGCCAGAGGCCATGTTCTCACACTACAATGTAAAATCCCATTTGGTGTCAGTTAGGAATGCCTGACACAGCCTGTTCTGAAATGGAGTGTGTCAGCCGTATCTGTCTGACATGGCCTTGCAAGAATAGTGGTGTCAGTCAGATATGTCTGACGTGGCAGTCGAAGAAGAGATATATACTATGTGGCGCACCATCTTGGCGAGTCTTATATCACAAACAAACTCAAAATCACAGTCACAAATAGGCAACACCTCAAGTTCTTAAAACTACACTACATACCAAATTACACACATGCTGATAAAAATGAAAGACCAGTAAAAATAAACATTCAAAGACTACCGCCATCAGTGGAAATACAATATTTACACAAAGAATTTAAAGAATATGGCTTACACACAGACAGTCGTTAGGGCTGTAATTCAACAACACAAAAATATGATGTGCTGAAAGTACGTTCACTTCTTTACACGTCAGTTCGAATAAAGCTGTATAAACACTGCGCTGAGGATGTGATGCAGTGCATGCTATGTTGTGCACTGGGCCACACTCAGAAATACTGCACACTCAAGCCAGTCTGCACTTTGTGTGCGGAACAGCCCACAAAGGCAGAGTGTGCTCTTAAAGAACAAGACAAGTCAAAGTGGGCATGTATACTTTTATGTCCCGTCCATCGGCACTACTCGTTACCGAATTACACGATTAACCTCAGTCTTTGCCCGCGTGCTTACATCATGTTTACAACGTCCACCATGACACATCTCACTTGTACCAACCATGTCCACCTAAATATACATCCTACTATAGACACAACACTCCTCCCCTCCAAGTCGCAACACATATACTAACTATTTACAACCCTAACTGGTCCCCACAGTTCTAAGGTGCATAATCAGCAAATTTCTTTGGTTTAGTCCTGACTCTGGTGACCTGGTAAACCTCCTAGTAATGTTGCCATCAGCCGTTGGAAAATTGCTGGACCCTCGCTTACTCTGCAGTCGACTCATCATCCACAGCCACAGGTAAGCATCTTCCAGATCCAACTTTGTGAAATATTTTCCTCCTGCTAAATGAGCAAATGCTTCATTAATAGTTGGAAGCGGGTAACATTCAAAATGGCTAATGTTGTTCAGAGTACCTTTATAATCCTCACAGATTCTAATCGAGCCATCCCCTTTCATAACTGGCACAATTTGTGTTGCCCAAACTGAATATGCTACAGGTTCGTAGACACCTCGTTCGACAAGCTTGTCAATGACTGCCTCCACCTTCTCTTGAAGTGCAAATGGCACTAACCTGTTCTGGTTATGCTCCTTCCTTTAAATTAATAGTTACCTGGGGTCATTTATACTGGCCTAAGTCCCTGTTATCAAACACCTGTGGATACATAGTGGAAAGCTCAGTGACCCTTGTATGTGTTTCAGTATCTAGAAAATCATTCCCATTCACCTTCACCTGGGCTTGTATTGTGAAAATTCCCTCTACTGAAATCCCGAGGGGTTCAAACCAGTTCATTCCAAGCGGGCTGGGCCCCTGTCCACTAGCCACCAAGGATAGGGAAGCAACCGAGCCATTTTTCAATCGAACTTCCATCACTTTCTCACCCCTAACTTTCAATCCTTCCTGTGACCATGTGTACAGAACAATGATGCACTCTTCTAATTGTGGCAGTTCTGGCCACAAAGCCTTATAAGTACTCCAGCTAATCACTTTGCAAGAAAACAGGACACTCTGCTGTGTGGAAGCAGTGTGAAGTGATCAAGAAACACGAAAACAAAGGATGGGCCTTAAACCCATCAAATATACAAAAAACAATAGGCATGAAACGTGACCAAATATTCAGTCAAAAGCTGAATTTCCTCCCCTACAATTTCAGAAATTACAGACCGAACAGAGAAATAGTGGAAATGAACACAGGGAACAACACCCTACACAACAAAAAAAGGGACAAGTCACAAAAACATGAGAGAAGGGACACCAACACAACAGACAATGTGACCATGTTCTCAGGATTATGAGAACTTTTCTTCAAGAAACAAAATTCTCAACACTATTAGACCATTTTAGACATGCAAAAGCCTTAATAACACTACACGAGAAGATGATGTTGCTTCTCACAGCACTCGCTACTTTACCACATTAATGGAACAAATAGTTTAGGAAATTAGTAACTATAAAAATTCCCTAAACAAAACTTTTCGTTATAAACACACAGCAGTGATTAAGTAGGGCACTATGCCCAGGCTGGTTATGTGGGAATTCATGAAAGATGGGAAACAGCGCCAATCACCACTCGTCTCAGGTCGACACACACGCACGCCAGTCAGGGTAGGAGTCGGGGGGCTAACACAACATGACATAGCTAATCTAGCTAGCATAGCCGTATTATCAATATTAGAGTACATTAAAATAAATTGATTTTTAATAATATTAATTTTTAAAAATATTACAAAATAAAAAATATATACAAAAAATACAAAAAAAACACAAAATCAAAAAACCATATTTAAAAAAATTAAATATAACTTAAAACATATAATGTTTTATATGTTACTAACATTATTACTTACCTAAAATAACACACCAACTTAGTCTGTTTCATGTTGGGAAGAAGACGATCCTCGTTGCAGAGAGGACGAGGAGGTGCTCTGCTTTGACTACAGTCTAGCAAACTCTCGTCATAAGGGCCTCCCTATTGTTTTGTTTCGTACTAACACAGAATTTTCTTACTTATATCGCAACTTGCTGAAACAATGAAACGTACCCCGAGGGCTGCTGCCGGGAGACTAGAGATTCACTTACACACTACACGCGAGATTAATTAGCACACTTGCACACAACAGAACAACACGTTAGACAGACATAGCAACACTTACATTCACTCCAGCCGGGAGGCTGAAGGGGAGCTTCCTCCCCCGCCAACAACACAAACATGAAATTTACATAAAAATAGGCGACAAAATTAAAACAGCCTAAGTGTGGTGCCCTAGAATTACACTAACATGGCCCCGCCGCAGATCCTATGATTAGTCCAAGTGTCTGGGTGCAAATTGTTCTTACAAACACCCTGTAAGTTATGGGAGTTACGGCTCCCGGTCTCATGACACACGTGTCATTCCAGTGGCATATGAGAGTCGACGGCGGCGGCTCCGGACCATCAGTTCTGCTTTAGTTCTTGATCAAGTCTTCCAACTCCTCTCCTGGGCTCTCACCACGCAAGCAATTGGTGCCAAGGCCTGCCCCTCTCCAGTACACTTCACCGTTTCCTTGCGGGACCAAAGATCCTCTTCTACGTGTACCTAAAAAAGAACCAGCAGCGACAACAGCAGCACACTGACGCACATTCGGTCCCTTACGGGGCCCAAGCAATTAATACATTACACGCATCAGCTACTACCTACTCCCGTAGCTTTGCACAGGGCGCCTTACCCTGTTAACACTAGGGTGTTTACCATCAGCCAAGCCCGTCTGAATTAGGAGGTAGTAATTCCAACATCTTTATTTCCTTCTCAGTAAATAAACACTGACGTTACCCGACCTTTCGAAAATCACTCCGACCTCCTTCCTCTTATCATCGGAGCTAACAGAGCCAGCAAGACACCGGGTTTACTAGTACCAAACCTAAACTTACAACACACCATCCTTGCAAGGCCACCCACTCTCTGCCACGGCACTAGGATACCGCCCCACGGAAGTTTGCCTGCCGGCTTGAAGTCGCTCCAACCTCACCGCTCACTTAGCGGTACTGAGAGAGCAGGGACGGGTCGCGAGGGAGGGGTAACACTTTGTAGAGGGTGCAACTTTGTCAAATAAAAGATACATTTGCACACACGTAAGATTAGTGAAACTAAAGAAATAAGAAAACGGGATGTAATAGTAGTTAAAATTAATTCCGCATTAATAAAGTTATCATGGAATATGGTAATACCTTGGTTATTTAAAACAAATCTATTTGTTTGCAGCACAGTACAGTGTGCATAAATAGGTGAGTGGTACAACAACCTATTGGCCAGCTGTAAAATGTACAGAATGTGTTTCTTACCATTACGATTGCGGGAGGGGGGGTTGGGGGGGGGGGTTGTTTCGGAAAAAGGTAGGCAAGGCCATCAGGTGAGGCCTTGGGCTTGGAGAACCCTCCCTCCCACACTTTATTGCCTTCCTATCCCTCCCTCTTTTCCAGAACTATTCACAGCAAAGCGAACCTGAACCTCATAGGTACTGCACAGATTTGTAAATGGCAGTTTAGAGAGAGATTAAGTTAACAAATCATCTGTGCTATGTGCTCGCCAGTCACCAACTGAATCAACATAATGTAGTTTTTGTAACTTTGTGATGATTTAAGAATTGCATGGCAAAATGGTGAGCAGTTAATTATTGAAGTTAACTGAACTGCTGAAGTGTTTTTGTTTTCAGTCTACTTCGTCCGTACATCGTAGTTACATTATTTCCTGTGTGTACAAGTATCAAACAAAGGTAAGAAATACAGCAGTACCTCGTTAAACAGGAATGATCGGGACACTGCTCGGACCAGTGGCATAGCCAGAATTTCGGTTGGGGGGGGGGGGGGGGGGGGAAGCAGACTATGTACCAATTTTGGCCATAAAGCGAGGGGTCATCCTCCGCTGAAAAAATTTGGATTTTAAGGTGCAGAATGGTGCCAGCTAAGCAATTTTCTTGCCTAAACATTGAATATACTGCTTATAGAATTTGTAATATATTTTTACGAGTTTTGTACGGTGTTGAGCTTAGTGTTTCGGGGGCTCGGCCAATTACGTATTTCTGCATTTTACGGAATGACAGTTTATAATTGCCGGCCAGATGCAAGTCGACGTGTGCTGCTTAAGTGTAAACATGCTTGTGGTGAGTCATAGCTTTCGATTCCCGTTAGGCCGCCTCATAGTAGACAGTTTCATCAGTGTTCGCTGTTATTCAGACAATTTGACTGATGCATCGAAGGAAAAAATTTAAGAAAATGTAACCAAGATTGGTTGACTGAGGAGACACCTACAAGCAGCTGACGTCACAAAAGGAGAATATAAAAACCAACAGCTTTTCATTTTTTACAGTTTATTGACGATTTTTGACTTTTCGTAATCTGTACCAAACTTGTCACTAGCGTTTGAGATTTTTTGACCACATGCGTCTGTGGCTTCTTGTGAAAGAAATATTTCGAAACTAAAACTTATAAAAAATTACCTTCATTCTGCAATGACTCAGACAAGATTGTCAAGACGTGCTCTAATGTTGATTGAACATGAAGTAGCCAAACAAATTAATTTTAACAATTTATTCAACAAGTTTGCAAAAGCAAAGGATAGCTAAATTTCTTTTTATTAATTATATTTTTCTAATAGTGTTCAAGAATAAAATCACTACCCACAGTTTTTAGTAATTTTTTCATTTTTAAAATGAATAATGCGTATCTTGACCATTTCGGAACATTCATTTTATACCTCAAATATTGTATTCTATTAATATATGTAGCACAGACTTTTCATAAATCATAAGAGAACGTGGGATGATTCAGTTATTCTACAGTATGTTTGTGTTTTATTTGTATAATATATTGTAAATTTCTTACAAAAACAATACACTAAAATTTTATTCCATAGTAAACTAGCATAATGGTAAAATAAGTTCATAAAAATAAATATTTCTTATTTACATGTATAATCATGAATTTTGAAGTTGTGAGGAATAATGAAAGCAATGAATTTTTGGGGATGGGGCCATGACACACGCTTGAAAAAAAAAAAGGGGGGGGGGAGGGGGTGACACACCTGGAGTCCGTCCGCTCCGGGTACCAAAAGGAGTTAGCACACCACTACGAGAGGGTTACACTCTGGTGCAGAGGAAACCTACTGCGAAAGGGTTACACTCTGGCAGAGGAGACCAACCCCATTGGGACACCACCATGTAGTTCCTACAACCAACACTTTGCAGCTAGACTCCCCCACCCCGGTAGGGAAGTCAAGAGAGGTGCAGTGTTGACAGTAGTAATTGGCACCCATACTGGGATACTCGTCAACAGCCTACTTCCTGCAGACCCAATCTTAGGTTAGTGCCAAATGCCTTACACCCGTAGAGGTGCTGTTGAAAGGAATGTTAAAAAGGCGAGGGCTGTCTCTAAGAATCCACGGGACTCATCATTCCCAGCGGGTTTAGGTTACTGAGTCTGTGTGAACAGGCTGCTTGATACGACGGTTCACCGAACCAGTACCCACTGTCACACCTGTCAACTTGTTTGAGCCACCAACCCGTGTTGCAGAAGTATACCATCCGATAGTGCTGGAAGTACTGTTTAGCAAAGGGTCCACCTGTACACCAGCTGTAATTAGTATCTCCAGACCAGAAACAAATCCAAGCATCTTGCATGCAAACCCCACCCCCCAGTCGAGTGCCACCAGGGCCGTCGGAACAGGGACAGTAAATCAACCTGCAGCACAGGCACGCCGTCCTGCTGTACCGCCAGGGCCGTCGGAACAGGGACAGTAAATCAACCTGCAGCACAGACACACCGTCCTGCTGTACCGCCAGGGCCATCGGAACAGGGGCAGTAAAACAACCTGCAGGACAGGACAAACACTGCGTCCTGCTGTACCTCCAAGGCCGTCGGAACAGGGGCAGTAAAACCACCTGCAGGACAGACACGGCGTCCTGCTGTACCTTCAGGGCCGTCGGAACAGAGGCAGTAAATCAACCTGCAGGACAAACACGCCGTCCTGCTGTACCGCCAGGGTCTCGGAACAGGGGCAGTAAAACAACCTGCAGGTCAGACACGCCGTCCTGCTGTACCGCCAGGGCCATCGGAACAGGGGCAGTAAAACAACTTGCAGGACAGACACGCCGTCCTGCTGAACCTCCAGGGCCGTCGGAACAGGGGCAGTAAAACAACCTGCAGGACAGACACGCCGTCCTGCTGTACCACCAGCTGAGCCTGCACCATGCAGGGTGAAAGTATCCAGGCCAGACTTTGTGCCAAGCAGACAGCCTACCAAGACTGGTATTGTACTCCGGTTGGGCACCAGTGCCCCAAGATGAGTAAGCACCCAGACACATGGCTCGCCTAGCATCAAGTAACCCAGAGACACGGTCAACCAATCAGCCGGGTCTGTCACATGTCAGCATGTTGAGGTTATGCCTTTTTATTTTTCAGATCTAAAATCCAAGTCCACATCTAATTGTCCAAGTTTTAAAGGTTTACTTCACCGAACTCGGTTTGTAATGAATGTTGTATTGTCTCGTAACAGTTTTTCCTTGACTGTTAAAGTTACTTATTTACCCAGTTAAATAGTCTATATTTTTATTATTAAAATTAGTGTTTTAAAATATTGCATTTCTATGCTGTAGGCACCAAATACAAAGTGCTTAAAGTGTTCACAAAACTGAATACTTAAATTTAAGTAATAAAAAGTATTTCCAAATATTGGGAATTATGATTGTACTCGTCAAAACTGGTATCAGCATCACTGTAATCTGCAGGATCGGCAGTTGAGAATCTGTTAGTTGGTATCTGCCCATACCTACTTTTTTCATTGAAGATAGTTTTAGAATGTTACAATACTAATTTTAATGTTATTTCCATAGGAGAAAAATTTTCCACTGTTCCATGAAAACAATATGCTGCTTGGAATGCCACACACTCGTAAGAACATTTTAAAAAATGCATCCTCACCAAAGACAAACTACAGCCACCCACCCCTCAATACACAACTTTTTTTTTTCTTCTCTCGAAATGAAATGAACAGAACCCCAACAAAGTTAACTTGGGAAAAAAAATGGAATTCTATATCCTACATCGATTACTGGACGGAAGTTAGCCAACCTCAGACTTCCAGTGCCTGCCATGATAGGGAACACGAGGAAAGAGGAAAATCCAAGTACAAAATATTTGTTTACAAACGTCGTTTTCTTCAGTGGCAATGTTAGGATAGTAAATCAAGTGGATTGTATAAATCTTTGTACATTTTTCTTAAATTATTGCATTGTAGTACCGCTATTTCTTGTATTTAATAATTACTTTCTGTTTCTTATTCAGACACTGAACAGGTCCATTAATTTTCTTTTACAACATTGTGCACAAAATTTTTTAATTTTCAAACACAGAAATTCATTATTTACTTAATTTTTAAACAAGCTACAGAAATTTAGCACCACTTCATTTTAAACACCAAAATTTAACATCGCTTTCATCTTTATACACTAGAATTTAACACAGATTTTCACTATTTTTTGCACCGAAATCAGCCATTCTATTTAACCATTTTCTGGGGTCCCTAGGTATAATGTAATATCTCCTTTACAACCCCCTAAAAATACCAGTTTCTCATTTCAACTTGTACTTGTTACAGAATTTATCATGTCACGTGCTCAACTTCTCACAGCTAGCTTGCAAAGGCAGGAGAGGAACTAGCAGCAGTCGGAGTTGACCGACCTCCAACAGATATCGCTCCCAGAACATCAACTGTTCCAACTACCCGCCGTTCAAGTCATAGCTTGCAAAGACTCGACTTGGGAACACCAGGTAATTCACTGTGTTCTAGAAGTCACTCTTATGGCAGCTTTCTATTATAATAAATTAACAGTCTTCAACTTTACCCCATCAACAAGCGATAGAGAGCTTAGGGCAAGTCAAAACAGTGGCATACGAAATTCCTGTGCCGACAAGAGTTGATTCCACAAGCCTGGACAACCAGGGTCACGCCTCTAGTTAAAAGATTAATTATGAAATTTTACTGCCCACCCGAATTCCAATATGCGGTCGCCGCCCCCTCACCCAAAAAAAGATTGTTTTACCCGACGAGCTGCGGACCCGCCAGATTAGATAAAATGTTGGAAAGAGACCCCCAATATCGCAGCATCCATGCGCCCAGTGACGCAACAGAAGCCCAGCCTTGGGCAGAGGTAAAACTGTTGTCAGCCTCAATCAAGGGCGATAAGAAAAACGGCTACGTCACCCACTACCTGAGATAACCAACCCTTGTGTCAAGATGCTTGCAACCCCCGTACCCCTTGGAGAGCCACAAAGAGGCAGCAGGGACTACTATATAAGGAAGCTTCAAAACGGCTCTGCCAAAGTTCATCGGCTCGCGACCACGTTGGTCAGCAAGTTCTCCTGGGTCCAGAAGGACCTCCTCCTCTACGAACCAACAACTTGAAGAAGCACCCCTCCCACCCCCCTCTCAACAAACTCTGGATTTCGACATTTTTCAGTTTTTTTTATTTTTTAATTTTATTTTAGCATAAAAAAAGGCGGCAGCACGAATATTTACATTCATCAGATACGGCAAATAATCATTTACAATAAAATGTTTCCTATCTACTTCGCCGCTCTTCGTAGGATTTTGTAGGGATTATTTTTCTGCTAAGATGCCAAAAAAAATAGCTACTATTTTTTATTGCGAGCACATGATGAAGCATGAAGGTTTCAAAATTTTTGACAAGAATAAAATAATGATTTGCAATGTTCTACAACATGCATGCAGACTAAGTTGTGAAAAAGTACTTGTTCTAGTTTTTGAGGTTACGTTTATTAAGTGGACACAAAGAAGTGAAATGTAATGTTAATCGGCACGTGTTTACCGCTTAACTCCTCATACTGCCATTTTCCCTAACCCAGTTCGCAATAAAGTGACAAATATAATTTTCGTATCAAATTTATGTTTGTTAGTTTCAGAAAACATGCACATTGTTGATTTTACTGAAAGATTCAGCAAATAATTTATTTAATACTAGTGACGAACAAACATTTTAGTGACATAAACTTGCAAGGATTACGATAGAAAAGCAAGTGGTGAAGAGGTTGCGAATTTTACAAACAGTAAGTTTGCGTGTTATGTAAATAATAGGGTTCTGCAAATATTCACTAAAACAAAACAAAAAATGACAGCTTTGTTTCTATAAGAAATTTGGTTATCAAAAGTTGTAACAAACAAAAATTCTAGATTTCAATTCATTTTCGAGTGTTTAATGAATATGTATTAATTTAGTGCACCAACAGAGAAAACTTTTACCTATAAATAATCGTGTTTGGTTTCGTTATTTTATAACTGAAATAACTACACAAAATAAACAATATTTTCGAAAAAAACCCCTTTGGTAAATACTCCGTATCCTACATATTTTTGGTTCAATTTTCCTACAAATTTGTTATAATGAATAACCTGCTATAATGTTATGAAGTTAGTTAAGCTTTCATTAAGACTGAGTCTTAATATTATTTTTCATTTTCGTTTCAGTTTCACGAAAGTTCATAACATATCTTTCATTTTCGTTTCGTGAGAAAAAAAGTCACATTCACACAACCATAGTAAATAGAATTTGTAAACTGTAACAATTATTGAAATGCACGTGGCCTGAAAAAGCCGCACTTTCAACACTTAAATAGTGTGCGAATAATATCTGTTCATTCGAGTGTGGTTAACTTCGGCCAACCTGCGAGAGTGTGTTGCTGCATCTGTAAGAATATGAACAGCGATGTGTATATAGCATTTTGAAAACAATATGAAACTCAAAAAGGCAACAATCTTAGGAACCTCACAACAGTGCAGTCTCACGAAAGATGTTAAACTAAAGACCCCCCCCCAAATACTCCAGCCGTTTTCTTTTTTACCCTTGAAAGAAAATAAACAGAACCCCAATAAATTACAAAAATTAAACATGCTGGAATGCCAACCTAGCTATAATATCCTAAATGAATTATTGGATGTAAGTTAGCTAATGTCAGACGTTCAGTGCCTGCCATGACAGGGAACACAAGGAAAGAGGAAAATGCAAGAGTGCATTGAATTCAAAACCGTCTTTCCGTTCAGTGACGAAACAGCTGTGGTGGAAGGATACATTGTGGCAATGCTACTTTTCTAGAACTTTCAAAATTTACCTCACATTTAAAAAAATTAATTAATTGAAGTAACACAGAAATTTGAGTTGTTGAATGTGATAATTGCTTTTATATTTCTTATTCTGACATTGAACATGTGGATTCATTTTCGTTCAAAACATTCTAATTTTCCAAATTTTTTAATTTTCAAACACAGAAATATGGATTATTTTTTAATGTGAATGCAAAGAAATTCATTATTGATTTTATTTTCAAACATGTTCTAGAAATTTTGCACCAATTTCATTTCACACAGCAAAACTGACACCACTTTCTTTTTAAATACTGTACTGAAATTTAACAGTTTTAATTTTTAACTACCAAAATTTAACACAGCTTTACCCTTTTAAACAGCAAAATTTAACACCAATCTTCACTATTATTGCACTGAAAGCAGGCATTCAATTTTTCCATTTTCTGGGGTACCTAGTTACCTAATTTATTAACTTTATTACTACCGTCAAATGCAAAAAATAATTTATCCAGTTAGAGATTTTAGGTACTTTTCATATAAATTGTGCATTCCGAGATTTAAAATTAATTTTATAATATAGCAGGGTTGATTTTTATCCACCGATTCTTAAATATCAACTGTTCTTGTTACAGATACATTGAAATTGTTAGTGCGCGATAACTATTTCATACATATCCCAGGCCTGCAGTTTTACGGATTTTATCAATTTTTAACACTATAGAAAAATACAAACCCAAACTTAAAAATTTGCAACACTTTACCCACATAAAATTTGTGAAACTAAGCAAATAAATACAGGAAAATAGAGAGCTCGCCCTTCTCCCTTCGGTACACAATATAGGATGTTCCAGGTGAAACTAAGCAAATAAATACAGGAAATTAGAGAGCTCGCCCTTCTCCCTTCGGTACACAATATAGGATGTTCCAGGTGAAACTAAGCAAATAAATACAGGAAAATAGAGAGCTCGCCCTTCTCCCTTCGGTACACAATATAGGATGTTCCAGGTGAAACTTATAGTGGGGTTCAAAATATGTTTGTGGTGAAATTATTTTTAATAGATTTAGCCAATTTTTTGGCCCATTTCGGTGAATCTTTCTTCAATGTTCTTATTCATTTCATGAAAAAATTAGCTGAGGGAAAAAAATGGATTGGTAATAGCAAAAAAAAAAATGTATATATTTGGTCAAAAATGCAAGCACTCGCACATATTTCATATTGCAACAAACTTTAGCTACGCAAAAATAAAGTAGCATACACTTAATAGGAAAATGCAACCATTGTCATTATGTACTACCACATCACTGGGCTTTTGGTTTGTTCGTTTGTCAGTCATTATATTCCCAAACACTGAAAAACTCTTTTCAGGGTCTACATTACTTACTGTAATACATACAGGTTTCACTGATTATGTAGTTCATAAAAAATTCCAACGATTTTCAACTTTTAATGAAATTGTTTATCATGTAATTCCCGCACCGGTACGAATAAAAGCATCATATTTTACACATTTTGTTCTTTCAGTGACGTTACAACTTTTGAATCATAGTAATTTGAATGTTATTTCCGTACGAGCAAAACTTTCCACTGCATCATCAAAAAATGAACAGTTATAATAATTATTGCCACTTTCTTGTATGAGGCGCAAAACAACCTCGTCTTGCAAAAGATTATAAATGTGACAAGCTTAAGTTCTACGCCCCAACTGCGCCACCTACAATTCGTTCTCACATAACTTGGATGATTTTTAAAATATGTATACGTGAAAAATGCAACCAGAAAATTTTTTTTCGTAATACTATAGATATATGAATCTATGGAGCGTACTGTGAGCCTTTGCCACATAAACGTGCAATGGTGGTGGAAACTTTTATTACCTACCACTTTTTAAACAAGTATTCGAAAATTTTTCTGTTTATCACATTTGTAATCTACCAATGAGGTTACATTAATTGTGCAACAAAAAGTGAAAAAGGACGAAATGTAAACAATATAAGTTTATTTTTAAAAGTCACAGATATCAGTTTATTTCCGAAACATAGTGATGTACCGTAGGAATAGATGCTTGTTGAGGGTATCGCTTTGGCGGTGTTACTTAGATACATCGATTGTGTCGACTTCCCGGTCTCGACTATATATTGAAAGGGTTTATCGAATTAGCACCATAAACACTACGACCACTAAGGCCCCACTCAATCTCTCTATCCACTGTGCCACTAAGGCCCCACTCGAAATCTCTCTATCCACTGTGCCACTAAGGCCCCACTCTGAATCTCTCTATCCACTGTGCCACTAAGGCCCCACTCTGAATCTCTCTATCCACTGTGCCACTAAGGCCCCACTCGGAATCTCTCTATCCACTGTGCCACTAAGGCTCCACTCTGAATCTCTCTATCCACTGTGCCACTAAGGCCCCACTCTGAATCTCTCTATCCACTGTGCCACTAAGGTCCCACTCGGAATCTCTCTAGCCACTGGGCCACTAAGGCCCCACTCGGAATCTCTCTATCCACTGTGCCACTAAGGCCCCACTTGGAATCTATCCACTGTGCCACTAAGGCCCCACTTGGAATCTCTCTATCCACTGTGCCACTAAGGCCCCACTCGGAATCTCTCTATCCACTGTGCCACTAAGGCCCCACTCGGAATCTCTCTATCCACTGTGCCACTAAGGCCCCACTCTGAATCTCTCTATCCACTGTGCCACTAAGGCCCCACTCTGAATCTCTCTATCCACTGTGCCACTAAGGCCCCACTCGGAATCTCTCTATCCACTGTGCCACTAAGGCCCCACTCGGAATCTCTCTATCCACTGTGCCACTAAGGTCCCACTCGGAATCTCTCTATCCACTGTGCCACTAAGGCCCCACTCGGAATCTCTCTATCCACTGTGCCACTAAAGCCCCACTCGGAATCTCTCTAGCCACTGTGCCACTAAGGCCCCACTCGGAATCTCTCTATCCACTGTGCCACTAAGGCCCCACTCGGAATCTCTCTATCCACTGTGCCACTAAGGTCCCACTCGGAATCTCTCTAGCCACTGGGCCACTAAGGCCCCACTCGGAATCTCTCTATCCACTGTGCCACTAAGGCCCCACTTGGAATCTATCCACTGTGCCACTAAGGCCCCACTTGGAATCTCTCTAGCCACTGTGCCACTAAGGCCCCACTCGGAATCTCTCTATCCACTGTGCCACTAAGGTCCCACTCGGAATCTCTCTATCCACTGTGCCACTAAGGCCCCACTCGGAATCTCTCTATCCACTGTGCCACTAAGGCCCCACTTGGAATCTCTCTAGCCACTGTGCCACTAAGGCCCCACTCGGAATCTCTCTATCCACTGTGCCACTAAGGTCCCACTCGGAATCTCTCTATCCACTGTGCCACTAAGGCCCCACTTGGAATCTCTCTAGCCACTGTGCCACTAAGGCCCCACTCGGAATCTCTCTATCCACTGTGCCACTAAGGTCCCACTTGGAATCTCTCTATCCACTGTGCCACTAAGGCCCCACTCTAAATCTCTCTATCCACTGTGCCACTAAGGCCCCACTTGGAATCTCTCTAGCCACCGAGGCCACACTTGATGTGAAATTAACTCAACATTGAAGAGACATTTAAAGTAAAAAATTATATCCCTCATATCTCTATGCAATAATCTCTATACATTAATACATAACTTTTATAGGAAAAGTAATTACAAAATGAGTTTTTAGGGTCAAGACATGATTGCGTAATCAGATCTTGCTGAAATTCAAACCTGACCTGTATTAGACCCAGAGGATTTTGCTCTGCACAATTTGAAGAACTTTTGTTGAGTTTCAAGGGACTTACAGGTATTAAAGGCAGACGGAGATTGTTATAGTAGGATTATTACAAGGTATACATGATATTGCCTACTATTAGAGATGGGACGACTCAATTTTATTGATGCCGATATCCTACCATAAATTCTATATTCCTACGATTTACATAATGGAACTTTTAACAGCCAAACCGCATTATCTTTCACAGTAAAAACTATTCTACAGTGAAAGTCAGATGTAACAAGTATGGTTTATAACAAAAAGTCTGGTATAACGATGACATTTATCGGCACCATCGATTTCCCTTAACTCAGTGAGAAAAGAAATGTGTACCGTATTTACTCCTGTATAGCGCCCATCATTTTTGCACCAAGTTCCAGGGGGAATTATTTCAAAAATAAAATTGCACCAAAAATTTGTGGCACCCTGTTAGCAACAATATATTCTTCTTCTCAATATATTCTGATACCCTCCCATTCCTCCTACACTTCCGGTTTCATTTTTTTCTTTTTTCTCCTTTCAGCTGTGACCGCGCTAAAATGTCACACTGCCCTAATCTCTAACGAAAGAAAGAAAAAAAGTAGTCTTCTTGTCCCTTCTGCCCTCCTCAAAACTTCACATAGTCTGTTCACGCTTTCTTCTGCCTTTTGGAATTGGCCCTTTGAAAAATCACAGTAGGTGCAACATGTCAACAAATTGTGTTCAATCACTTGTATTCCAGGATTATATAACCCTGTGATTAACATTACAGTACTGTGTTCTTGAATAGATTAATAATCTACTTAGTATCTTCTATACCTTGAAATATTCATTTCATTTGAATACGAACGAACCGCAAGAGCAGCTACATGTTGGCAACAGCCGGTAAGAAATAGATCGCAGTTACAATATATTTTATCCTAGTTTTTATGTATACTATTTGTAAATTAAACTTTGCCTATTGATATATTTGTATTGTTAAGTAGCACTGATGGAAACACATTTTATTTCTGCAATAAAAAATATAAGCGGAAATTACAGTGCATAGACTCGCTCTAGTGACAGAGTTTTTTTTTGGCCGGAATAAAAGTTCAATAAGTGAAGCGGAATGAGTCACTCTCTCTGGAAGTTCGTACCACCTGTCTGTCTAGCAGGAAGGTATAAATCTTGTTATTTCTCATTCCAGCACATTTCATACTAATTACAGCAACAATAATATTTGAAATTGTAATTTTCAACCGAAACCATATTGTATTGTTTAAATACCTATTATAAGTTATTTAGATGCGATAGTATGACACAAATCCAGCAGGTTGGCAGACATGGTGTGGAAAGGAGAATCTAGAATTTGATTAGCTTTCCCCTAGCCTCGTGCTTGTCCCAACATGGCAGACAATTATTCCCAGTTTTTATTGTGCCTTACGACTGACAGTGGCATGTCGACATGTTAATGATACAGCATATTTCTGAACGAAGTATCAAGTTCGTACTCGTGTTTTTGAAACATCCTAATCAAGTTACAATGTTGTGATAAATATGTTTTTCCACAGCAAGGTTAAATGTGTTGTGATAGCTGCATAGCGTGTAAACGAGCACGGTGTCCGTGTTGTAATCGTTACACCAGCTACGTGTGTATGGATTTCAAATATGTGCAAAGTTTATACGTGTTAACCATGAACTGATGTTATGACAAAATCAATTATTTATATTTAAGTTTGTTTTGCGTTTCTGTGATTTGAATGTCTGCAACAATCCCAACGAAATACTTAACCCACCCAGATGAAATAAAATAAATAATAAAACATGTTAGCAGTACAAATGTTACGGAAAGACTGTTTTTTCATGTTCACCACTATCTTTTTTTGTTTGTCATGTACGTTAAATAAACGACACAAGTAGCTTGCTTGAATTTACTGTGTAGTTTCGTTGGACTGGTCGTCCCTTCGTTTTAATTTTTATTTCAAACACATATTAAAAACACGTTAAGTACTATTGTTTCCGCAACAGTTGTAACAAACACCGTCATGGGAAAATATATGTGTGCATTATGGGTAACATGCTATATCGTAACAAATAGTTATAAAGCTGACCTAAATATTTTTATAGTCTTAATAATGAACATTCGTAGGAAATGGTTTCTGCAGTATGACAATTCTTTGAACAGCTGTAAACAGCAACCAACACATTTGACAATTACAAAAGTAGAAGTCACACGGCAGTGTTTCGGTTTACGTGTAGCGGAAGGATACGTAATTAGTAACTACAAGTAGAAATTTAGCAGGGCTACAGAAAAGGCAGAATTTATCATGAATCAACTATAGGTATGCTAGCCTCTCCCACGGAAAAGAACAGGGATGGCAAAATTACTGACTCGCAACACCAAGATGTTATTACAGCAAAAAAAAGGGGGGGGGGGGGCATTAGCAGGTAGCAGCTGTGGTTTGTGGCACGACAGGATGCCATTATACAGGCATGATGGGGGGGGGGGGGGGGGGGGGGGGTCTACCTACACATAACTGAAGTCACTTAAGAGAGAAAAATAAGAGTGATGTAAGAGCAAGAGATGAGACGACAGTCCCCCACTTCGCTCAACATCCCCGGACGATTTATGGCTACCACTCCCCCTTCAGTATTTTTTTTATCCATGTATAGCACCAACCCCAGAAATTTTTTCCTTTACTTTGGGGAGAGAAAGCACTATACACAAGTAAATACTGTAATAACGAATGCATTGTGGACTTATTTTCATTATAACAATAGCTTACGTAGCAGTACTTGGCAGATTCCTTCAAAAACAATGCAACAAGAAATAAATGATTGCGTAAAAAAACGTATGAAAATGTTTTGATATCCATGCGTAAACTTGGTCGTCGCACCTAGTTCGGAAATATGGCAAAATCGCTGCCGCAAGCTCGCAGCAAGCAGACTTAGCAATGCCGCACAGCTTGCCTGCCGTGGCCGCGTGGCACCGTACTATCGAGTCCAGCACCGGCACTCAACTGTGCTATATCACAGCTTGCTGTTGTGCACTCGCCACTGTGTGTAGACGCAATGCCGAAAGTTTCAATATCTGCCAAAGCTAAAAGTGAAATGCAATCGAATATCTGTCCCTAAAGTAAAATCGAATGTAAATTTACCTTCGGCTTAAGTGTTTTTATTTAAACTTCTTTGAATCAATCATGTGAAAATATGGGGTATTGCCTGTACATGAAACTTTGCGGGAGGGGGGGGGGGGGTGTAAAAATGTTTCTGCCCATGATCAAATGGCATGTAACGTCCCGCATTATCAGGGGATAGAACTGAGAGTACATTATTTATGCGTGTTATTATTGAACTGAAAAGCTGCTAAAAATTGGGTAATCTGATCCACGGCACATTGCACAATTGAGTCACCAAGAAAAGTCCACCTTAAATCCTGTTACGGTAAAGTTTTTGTTAGTTGCAATTTTTCTGATTTTAAAGGGAAGCATTTCTGAGGTGACAGAAAATCCATTATTCCTATTGGTCCGCACGTAATGAAACGGCTATTATTCTAGTTTCAGGTATTTACACATTTTGCCTTGCAAAGTACCTTTTTTTTGAGCAATTTTTACACCGTATTATTTCCCAGCACCAACACCGTTCATTTTTATCGTCGACGCTAAATTGTCTACCAGCTGCACTTATTCCATGTTTACATGCATATTCAACAACCATTAATTTAAAGTTTGCATAATAACTTGTTAGTTCCATTTCCATTATCACAAGGCAGTGTTACAATTGGCTTTGTTAACAAATTGGCCATCCGACCAGTTTGTCTACAAAATCTACTACGTATTTATGCAATTGAGTTTTGTTAACTTCGCAGTTGACAGACTAAAAATCACCACCATATCAGCTTTTATTTTAGAAATCATGATATCTAAATAATGCAGCATTTCATGCTAGGCAGTTAAAACGTCTCTATTTCGACTAAACCTTACAAAATGCTAGACACAAATTAAGACAAATGAAACTAGAAACTAATTGAAACACTGCCTGGAGTTTCTTAATCTGGGAAGTGGGAAGCGCGCACACAAGAGAATGAACTGACACATTATTAAAGATCTATTACGCAGGTCTCACCGGTCACACATTGCTGTGAGGCACGTAGCGATCAAAAAGTTTAGGTGGTGTTGCGCAATACGTGTGCGTGCACCCTGCTCTCGGTTCTGTCTCACTGTTGGAGATGCCTTACACTCAGTACACTGCCCTAATTTATTAATAGATCTGAAGAAACATTATTTAGATTAAATCACTCATGTGCTGCGGCCAGCAGCAAATACATTGTGTGTACGTAGCTGGGCAAGCGCCTAGATCCTCTGCAGTGCAGCCGGACAGAACAGCTTACTGCTGTCGCTCAGACCTAGATCCTCTGGCTGGACAGTGAAGTAGACGGCCCTCGCACAAGCATCATGCTCATGCCAGACCGCCCGAATGCCGCTCAGCTGTTGCTCATACCGGGCTGTTGATAGATCGCTACAAGATTACTCATGGGCAGTGGCTAGCCAACTCCACTGCCGCCGTTACTACTGGTGTTGAGAAAACATGCTCATTAGTCAATTCACGCTTTCTTCAGCCTTTTGGAATAGAACCTTGAAAAATCACCCTTGGCGTATTATGTCAACCTGTTTTTCCAAAATTTTATTCAACAAATATTTAATACTGTGATTAACTTTAGAGTACTGTATTATTGAATAAGTGAAACTTTACCTTAGTATCTCCTATAAATTGTAATATTTATTTAGTATTAAATATGAATTAATAGCCAGAGCAGCGACATGTTGGCAATGGCCGGTAAGTAATAGTTTACAGTTACAATATTTTTCAATTTTGTTAATGAATACTTTTGTAAGATAAACATTGCTAATTGATATATTTGTACCATTAGTACTGACGGAAACATTTCATTGCTGCAGTTAAAAATATTCGCGCAAATTCCCATGCGTAGGCTGGCATTTTTTACCGTCCAGAATAAAGGTTCAATAAGCAAAGCAGAGCTTGTCACACACTAGTTCTCACTTCTCTCTCTCTCTCAGAAGATCGTAGAGATTGTACAATCTGTGTGGAAAGATACACATTTTGTTATTTCTAATTTCAGCACATTTCACACCGATTACAGCAACAATAAAGATGTTTGAGATTGTAATTTACAACAGAAACAATATTTTATTGTTTAAATACCTATTATATGTTATTTAGATGCAACGACACATTTAAGATACAATGGCGCGACAGATCCAGCAGGTTGGCAGACGTGGTGTGGAAACTGTTCCCAATATGGCGGCGGGGGGCGATTATACCCAGTGCATTACGACTGGCGACATACAATGACGTGTTTCTGAATGAAGCGTGAAGTTCGTACTCTTGTTTTAGAAACATCCTAGGTTACAATGTGACAAATATGTGTTTCCAAGGCAATGGTTGATTAATATGCTGTAACGAGTGTTGTGATCGCTGCGTGTGCAAGGATGTAGCCACCATTTCCGTCTATGGGGGCTGCGTTGTAATCATTACGCAGGCCTGTGGATTTCAAATATGTGCAAAGTTTGTATGTTTTAACCACGAACTGATGTTATGACGAAGTTAATTATTTATAGTCACATCTGTTTATCACAATGCTGTACCTTTGTGCTAGGTGTTTGAAACACACGTGTAACGAGCTTACATTTCTGCGATTTGAATGTCTGCAACAATCCAAACGAAATACTAGGCCCACCCAGATAAATTTAAATAAATTAACTAACAAATGGTACCAATGCATGTCAATAACAGAGGAATAAATTTTACGGTACACCTATGCGTTTGCATGTTCACCACTAGCTTTTACGCCTGTCGATGCTACGTAGTACAATAAGCGACATGAGTTGCGTGCTTGAATTTACTGTGTCGTTTCATTGCACTGGTTGTCCCTTCATATCAATTTTTATTCCAAACACACATTAATAACAACAGGTTAAACACTACTGTTGTTTCCGCCACAGTTGTAACAAACACCGCCGTGGCAAAATACTGTGTATTATGTGTAACATCCTATATCATAACAAATAGTTATCAAGCTGAACTATATTTTGTTATAGGCCTAAATTTTGAACATTCGTAGCAAATAGTTTCTGCAATATGACAATTCTCTGAACAGCTGTAAACAGCAACCAACGCATTTGATAGTTATAAAAGTAGAAGTGACAGCAGTGTATGTTTACGTGTAGCAGAAGGATACGAAATCAGCGTACAGAGACCCAGCAATATCAAAGAATTCTCAATCCTCCCCCCCTCCACGAACAAATACCTGAGTGAGTCTCCTTCGGACTTTTATTTTATTGCTTCACGCTGCTTGGAACAACAATTGTCAAAGTCTTGAGATATGGGTGACCAGTAACATCAGCAAATTCAAGTATTCCAGACTGAAAACCGTGGATAATAGAAACTTGTACCCCAGTTGAAGAATATGTCTACACAAACAAAATCTGTGTATAACAAACTGCATTTGAAGATACCAGGTTGGGGAGGGATTACTGTATCTATTTTTATATGTGCCTCAAATATTAGACTTTTTCAACCCAACTTTTCACGGTTCCTCGGGATTGGTCATAAGAGAGGTAGTTGTAATAAATGGGGCTATAATAGAGGGGTTTTACTGAACTGTACAGACTGCAAGCCATGGCAATAACAGATACTTATTTGTGAATACTTTGTTGTTAAATAACCGGAGCACGTAATTTTTGGCGAAGTTACGAAATTTTCTTGTCAATCTACGCGGTAAAAATTTAATTTTGAGTTCGGCAAAAACAGATTTTTTAGGCGTTATTTGCACAGGACTAGATTCCACTGTAATACACATACATATATTTTCTATCTCATACAAAACATGATGATTGAACATTTTTCTGCAGTGTCGACACGCACATATTTTTGTGGAAAAATGTGGTCTAATGAATGTGAAAATTATGCAAGTAAGCATAGTATTTACATTGGAATGCATTATTATGCTAGGAAACAATTATTTATTGATGCAGAGTGAGCAGACCTTCAGCTTGACCAAGTGTTCCTATGAGAGAGAATTTCTGTTCAACGAGAGGTATGTTTTTACATCGAGACAGACTTGCCAGCAAGGAACAAGATCACTGTGTTGACTGGGATACTACTCCCTCACTTCAAGGCAGGCAATACGCAAAGTCAATCCCGAAGAGAGCAACAATACCTAGTAAACAAACGCCTGCTCCTGTCAAAGCATCACACAGTGTGTTCAATTATGGATTTCAAAATGGTATAAATAACACCAGCAAAAGTTTTCTAAAAGGTTTTTTTATTTCTCCCTATTAGATACAAAACACTGCCTTCTCTAGTTGAAACTTTCTAGAAACATTTTTCACAGACTCCATAAGACATATTGAAATTCCAGCAGTCAATCAGATGCCTGCCACTTATTAAACTTCATACGTTCCACATTTAAAACTGCCTTTTAAACATTGTTCCTCAGATGTTCCTACCTCTGTACTTCGGAATGTTCACAAACAGTAAAAAAATGCACAAGCTTCCTCTTGCTATCGTAGTAAGAGTCTGCCACTGTTCTCAAATCACACAATTTTAAACATTCAGAACTAAGTTCCGACCATACCAGCTTGATAAAAACCATCTCTCACACCTAATTCATACACTTTTCTGTTCCTGCCCAGTCTTAAATAAAAATAATCGTCTCTTTAGATACAAGTAACACACACACACACACACTCCAACATGCACAAGATGGGTCCCTAAAAACAACGCGTTCTGAGTAAGGTAAGATTGCTGGGAGCTGACACGACATTGCCACCACATAAAAGGGAACATAACTTCTTCCAACTGTTCGGCAATGCCAAGAAATGAAAACAAAACGAAAGTGTTTCCAGGCAGTGTGCCAGCTCTTTCACATAATTATCAAACAATTTATAGAAAATTTGTAAGATTACAACCAACAGCCCCAACCTCAGGCCTGACCACTGTCTTCTGCATCTAGACCAGAAACACAGCTCTAGTTCATTTCGGCAACACACGACTAAGTGAAAGCCCATCTCAATCATCTATACAAGGATGCTTGCTAGGACACACTTCATGAACATATATAATTGTTTGCATGTGGCATGACTGCGAGCTATATATAAACACGAGACAAAATTCATTTATAAAAAAAAAAAAAAAACATTAAAGCTCAGTCAAATATGGTTAAGAAATACTGTATCTATGTTTACAAACAAAACAATTGAAATCAAAACAGTTTACATAATAATATACTGAACAGTACAAAATAGTAAATTTGACACATTTAGAGAGAACCACATGCAAACATGGACTGCCAAATTCTACTGCATACATTAAAGAGCTGGCAAAGACCTATAAATAACAGACTAGTTGCAACTTTCAACATTAACGATGCAACTCTTGACCATGGCTCGAACCTAACTCAGCCAAATATAGTTTAAAACTTCATTAACTCTCCAACTACATGTTTACTCACAGTACACTGTGTACACATTCCTTTCCATCCCCTTCAAAATTTTTTGATGCATTAGCTGCAAATTTCACCTGCTCACCCACAGTTCATAACTGTTGCAGATGACTCGACCTCGCGCAGCATTGACTCTTTCAGGTCACAAACGCCACAAAGTGAACAGAGAGCATGGATAACTTACACTCACACACACAACGCACAACAGTATTCACAAGTATATACACAAGAGGCAGTGACGGAAGTGTATCCCAGCATCCTTTTCATTCAAAATTATACCGCACATCCAATTAATAATATTCATGGAGATAAAAAAGTTGAAACTGAATGCAGAACACAAAACTGTTAAGTTACACAATATTTACAGCGAGCGTGACAAATGTCCAAGTCTTGTCTGCCAACACTCAAAGGTTTGTGAACCACAAACTCTGCACCACTTTGGTTCATTCATCATCGTCCTCTTCATCTACCTCTTCCTCTTCATCATCCACCTCTTCTTCATCACTGTCCTTCTTTACAGTCTGCACACGGGTGGGAGAGACATTTGCCATTCCTCCCTTTGACCTCTTCTTGTACGCCGACATCTCCTGCACAAACGACACACATTCTAAACAAGGGGAGGATTGGTATTTTAGAGAATGGCAACGTTTCCAAAAAAAAAAAAAAACCAAACAATCTTCTACCAACCTTATAAAATTAACCCACGAAATAGCAAATTCAATTATTTGCACTCTGTACAAAATCACAGCTGTGAGAAGATACCACATACGTAATTCACAAATAGAAATATTACTGTATTATGGTTGGACTGTTAGGTGTACACACTGTGCAACACGATAAAAGTACACAGGCATTATCTCCAACATTTTGGAGAAAAATAATTTTTTGCGACGTCGGCAGTCACTTGTTTAGCACTCACATCAATGCATTATTACATTAAAAGCGAAAAATATTTTTATCTAAATTTAATGCTTCAAACGGGACATAATATTTCTGCAATTATCATTGCAATGCCACAAATACATTAAAGTCATTCTTATTTTTTCTAACATCTGCTAGATACAAAATACGAAATACCAAATATGTCACCATTATTGTATACGAGATCGGATCATTTTGCCAACAAAATTTGCCAATTTGGACACAGGATAAATATGTATGTTAGTATCATTTCAAATATTAAACATGCTTGAAACTTAAATATTTTTGGCGAAGGGAGTTATCCATACAATAAGTGTTATTTTTACACTGCAAAACAGATCCGAAATTATGGTTTTCTATGCTACGTACAGTTCAAACATTTTGATAACAGTTTCAAAATACATTGTTTACAATACACACTGACTTACTGTTTGTAATTCCTATTCACAACTCCTGAATACACGTTCTGTTACAATTCATACTACACAGTTGTCAGCATCGATACAAATTAATTAGTTGAATCATTAAATACATGACATTTCGCCGACTTTATGAAACTAGTAAACTCGACTGCAAAATAAAAACACTGTTCCTTCACGAGAATTGGGAAAATTGCGAGCCAAATCATTCAGGTGTCGATAATATAACATTTCACGCATCGAACAAATGTATCGATATGCACGTCGTGACACGTGATACTTCTGATATGCCCCGATAGAGGTATCGAAGAATCTAATGTTCAGTCTCTAGAAAATATTAACTCTAAAATTTTTTCCAGTATCGGAATTCGGAAAAAATCAAGGCGTTTTCGTAAAATCGTAAAAGTTGCTACCAAATAAACGTGTCATAGGTATAGGTTACCTCACTACAAATCACACAATATTAAATCTTTCATTCACAAATACAAGTTTATCGATAAACAAAATTTTTGAATGAAAATTGAATTGTGTTACATCATGTAACCACACACACGGGTGATTAGCAAAATTAAAAAATTATCAGTACGGTTCCTAACAACTATCATTGGCCAACGTTCTACATCATGTAATGTTCTGGCCAGTAACATACCACCTTAGTTGAAGATGTGTTGCATTCAGCAACTATTCTGCCGTGTAACCTAACGAGAAGCATGTGGCCATAAAAATGTACCTTATTTCTCATTTTTTTTAAGGCTAATACGAGGAAATGCAATTTCAAAATCACGGCAACATGTTATACAAAACTGTGTCCAACAACGTGCACTTGTGGCGCAGCGGCAGTGGGTGTGCGAACTCCGTACAATATCTATCTTTTACAGCAGCTAAATTATTATCTCATGTACAGTAACTGGCCGAGCTCCAGGTCTACATTTTACGCATGCGGGATGAAGGTTGTTTTTGCAAACTTGAGTGAACAAATTATTGCACGAGTGAAAAGATATTCATTCGTTCCTTTTTTTTATTTTTTTTTATTCCTAAAGTTCCGATCACCTTGCGAATTTGGAGGTTAGCATCAGCTACGACTCACCAAAGGGTAAGTTTTAGGAAACGTGCGCAGTGACAATTTTACTGAATGATTCCGCAAATAAATTACAGTAGAACCTCTCTATTACGACCCCTCATGGTTCCCAAGAATAGGGTCATAATAGAGGGGGTGGGGGGTTGTAACAAATAATTTTCAAAGTTTTGGGCCGATTTTGACTCACCTCTAACCCTTACGCCCCCAACCTTGCCATTTTTTGCATGAAGTTCATGTTCAATCGTATCTAGCGCATAAAAAACCACTTTTTACATTAAATATAAATACGTATGCATATTTTAATAGCTGGACAACATCTGATTAATTTAATACCGAAGAAGGCATATTGGACCAACCCTTGTAGCAAGTGTGTGAAAAGATTAGACTATGTATTATTACAATATAACTAAACACTATTGGAGGTGCCTTATGTTTGAAGCAAAATACAGAACTTTATTTATTGATAATATATATGAAGATACATTGTAACACTCGTGTGTTGGGGCTAGCAGCAAATATATTGCAGTGCACACGTAGCTGGGAGAGTGCCTAGATCCTCTGCAGCGCAGCCGGGCGTGGCAACTCGCATCTAACAACTGGTCTTAGATCCTCAGGGCTGGGCAGCTGTCGGTCGGTCGCTACAAGATTATTCTGGTGGGCGGGGGCGAGCCGCCTGCCGCCAGTGCTGTCGTTACAGGGCCGGTTCGCTTCGTAACAGCAGCCCGATGTTGATAAAGCATGCAAATAGATATAAATTCAACACGTTGACGTGAATTGCATTAGAAATGTAGGCGGCGTGTTGGCCTCTGCACTGGCACAATGAGGGCCGGCAATGTTTACGGGAATAAATTTTAGTGCAGTCTACTTTAAATACTAATTATCCCTAATTTTTCATTAAAAACTTCTGGCGTGATCTATACACGCACATGACCTTGCTTGCCAAAATATGGTAACATAAGAACACATTTTATTTGCACAAACTTACCTGGACATTGAATTAAATTTGAAGTTATATACTTACATTAATTAAGACTAACATCAGTAAAGGCTAGTTTCCCATAGACTGAAAACCGTGGAAAATAGAAACTTGTACCTTGGTAGGAGAAAAGTTCTACAAAAACAAATCCTCGCATAACTGAAACCGGGGTTCAAGAGACCGCCCGTGGTTGGCGAGAGATTACTGCATATATTTTGAGACGTGCCTCAAATTTTAGACTTTTTCGACACAAACTTTTCACAGTTGCTCACGATCGGGTCGTAAGAGCGGTTTTACTGTCTATAATGTTAGTAACAAACGTGATTTTGGTGAAGTAAACCTGTAAGGATTTCCATAGGAAAACACGTGTTAAGATATTGCGAATTCAACTAAGTAAGTCTGGGTGTTTTGTAAATAATATATTTGCAAACCATTACTATAATTATTGAAATTCTGGTAACTTAAAAAAATTGCACTTTCAACAGTTTTGTAAAGTGCAAATAATACTTGTTTCTTTGCAGATATCACGACTTCAATGAGTGTAAGGTTAACTTCGGCCAAAGTGTGTATGTATTGCTGCATCTGTACGAATACAAACAGCGACTTATAAAAAACATTTTGTTTTTTTCATTGACGTTAAAATTTTCCAAATTACAATAATTTGAATGATATTTCCATATGAGCAAAATTTTCCACTGCTCCATCAAAACAATATGCAACTCGGAATACCACACACTTTGTAAGAACATCAAAACAATGCAGTCTAATGAAAGATGTTAAACTAAATCACCTCCCCCCCAACTCACAATTACTTCTCCCTGTAGCTTCGCCGAAAATTACATGCTTCGATAATTAAACAACAAGTATTAACAAAAAGTGTACTCGAGGCTTACGAATTTGTTACATACCACGTTATGTAAACGTAAACATGCACAAGTAATACTAGCAGAAACTACAAATAAAATAAACGCTTAACGTCTCTCTGCTCTGCATTTAGTCCTCTTTATGTACTTTATAACGTTTGAAATAACCTGTTGTCACAATGTCACACGTTACTCTTACAGTGTAAACAAATGTCACACTAAACATTGTGTATTTACAGAGCACGAAATACAAAAAAATTTGAAAAATGTGGGGAATACAGTACATACGAATAAGAAATATGTACTGCAGAATGTTATTACATTATGAACAAACAACTGCGTCGTTTACTGTGACAGCCATGTTCGTAATGATCAATACAGACCAACAGTGGTGCCATATTTTCGAGAAATATATTTACGATGCAACGTTGCCAACACTTGTAACTACTGTTTTTCATGTGAATATTTATTCATGAAAATTACAAATGCATTATGTACAAAAATGCCCAGAAAGTATGAAAAAGGCAACTCAAAATTACGGAAATCCTATTCACTGCACTATCAATAATTACAACACTGAAGTCGTACATATGAAAATAATTTTGCTGCTGTACAAGAGAAAGATATCTTACGTAGTTTGCATGCCAGCTGCTGCAGTGCCAGAAGTACACATTGATAGATGCCATTTTGCAGTGTTTTTGCTTTCTTAAGTCATACTACCATCTGTGGAATAGTGATAGCACAACGTTTAATTGCAAACATAATATAAGTTTTCCGTCTCAAAATAATTTATAGTGGAGAAATTAAGTTGGAATTTATTATGTTTGCACGGAATCTTAACATAATATTTACAGGAATATAAAAATTCAGTCTGGTCTACACCTGCCAAAATATGGATTTCTGAGCAAGTGATTTTAAAAGGTGTCTAAATAAGGGGTTTATTAAGTGTGAGTGTGAGATTGAGTGAGTGTAATTTTCTTTAACACTAGAATCGTGACAGCGATCAAAATGACAGTTTTCAAAGTTTTGTCAATGATCGCAACCACATAAATTAAATTAGCATAATGGACCTTTTTGATTAATATCAAGTTTCACACTATGCTTTCTACTGATTAAAAAATACATAGTAACTTTTATTGTAAAGATACACTTATCTATACCTAAAACTGCAGGCTCGGTCATTATGACCACTTTATTTTTTTTCCTTATTTGAATGCTAACTTGTGTCAAAACTCTCAACTAGTTCTAGGGTCAGTGTGTGTTTTTATCGACACCGCGCATGATGCTATCTTGCGTAGAAGTTGAAAACATGGGCAGAGTACATTCAGTTTTCAATAGACAGCAGTAGTTGTTAGAACCGTCTCACAGTGATGTGTGGAAAATGGCACGTCGCCGTTTGACAACCAATGAAGCTGTCAATTATTTGGATCACTTACGTCGAGTTTCGGAGCAATAATCAGAAGGAAGTGAACGTGATACAGCAGTTGAAACTGTAGAGAGTGATGAATATATTCCAAATAGTGCTCAGTCAAGTGACAGTAATACGAGTGTTTCAGTTTCAGATGAAATTTTATCTGAAACATCTGTACATAATTTACCACTAGAGAATGTACCAGCTCCTCATGTTTTTTCTTCAGTGTCTACATGCCAAGAAAAAAATTATAAAATTTCAAACAGAAGAGGTAGAGGTACAGAAATGGGCAGCAATGACAGGGATAAGTGTATATGTATGTGGTTACTTTACTACCACCCCAATCAAGTGCAGGAGACACACATGTTGCTGGTGAAAATGAAACATCTGCAAATAATAACTCGCAAAAAATTCCATCTGTGCAGCATGTATTGCCATTAACATCCACCCACCATGGAGGAACAAATGGAAATTTTCACACAAGACAAAGAGGTAGAGGCAAGTGTACATCACAACCAGCGATTACTTCACATTTAGTAGGAAAAGGTGGGACAAAATGGGAAATCTTAAGCACAACCACACCTCCTGGAAGACTACCAAAACAAAATGTATCAGGCACCAGGACTTACACCATATGCTAAGAGAAGTGTAACGGCAACCAGTATAACAAGTTTGTGGCGACTTATCCACGAGACAATGCTGAAAGACAAAAAACTTTGCAAGCAACGAGGACTACACTTGGTGTATTTCGCTTATGGAAATAGATGCTTTCATAGCATGCTTGTATGCACGAGGCTTTTATTGTGCCAGGGGACTGGTAGTTGACAGCTTATGGTCAACTGAATCAGGTTCACAATTTTCTCGAGACACTATATCAAGAGACAGATTTAGAGAAATCATGAAGTTTATTCAGTTTTATTTTAAGGATCAGAGGTCTGCAAGGTTGGCAGAAGACGAGTTTGCTTTAGTGTCTGAAGTTTGGGATAGTTTCATTGAAAATTGTTCCCTCTTATGTTCCCTGAGTCAAGATTACAGTTTATTAACAACTGTTTCCCACAAAAGCAAGATGCAAATTCACATGGCCATAAGCCTAATAAATTTGGAATAAAATTTTGACTGGCAGCAGATGTGGATACAAAATACCTTTTGAATAGTTTACCGTATTTGGGTAAGAATTACAATCGACCACCAAACCAAAGTCTATCAGAACATGTTGTCATGAAACTAATGGTAGAAATATGACAATGGAAAACTTTTTCACATCTGCGTCACTAGCTGACAAATTGAAAATGCAAAACATAAGTGTGGTAGGTACTGTAAATCGTGCTCAACGGGAGATCCCACAATCGGTAAAAACCAGAAAAGCTGTACTTGACACTGTAGTGATGAAAAACAACAAAACCACATTAACTGTGATCAGGGAAAGAAAAACACACTGCTTAGCACTCTTCATCCAAAAATTTCCATTGAGAATGATCAGAAGCATCTTCCAGAATCAGTGTCATTATATAATGCAACCAAGTATAGTGTCACTGTACTTGAGCAAATGGCCAGAAAATATTCTGTGAAAGCAGCATCACAACGTTGGCCAGTACAGGTTTTCAACAACATACTTGACCTTGCTGGAATAAATATTTGGATTCTTTTCAAGCAAATTACAAAAAAAAAAAAAAAAATCAGCAGGCAAGTCTTCTTGCAAATGCTGAGTGTAGTTACGCTCTGCTTCTGCACAGTGAAGACAAAACGGTGAGATGTCCAAGTCAAGCAACTGAACAGGAATCTGAACCAGCAGCCAAACATCAGCGTAGGTAGTGTCAAGTTCGCAAATGCAAGAACAAAACTTATAACTTACGTAATAAATGCCATAAATCAGTATGTGGCAAGTTTGTCGAGAAAGTCCTAAATTATTGCAGTGAATGTTTTGTTGAGCCATAAAATGTATAACAGAAAACTGTGCCTGTCATTTGTTGTAAATGATTATCACAAAAAATTGCTGATTTATCTAATTTTACAAGGTTACTAATAAACATTTAATTTTTTTTTTGGTTGCTTATATCTAATTTTACAGGACTACTAATATTCTAATAACATTAAAATATATTATTATATTTACATTTTTATATGTGAATATGTACTAAGAGGCAAGAATTGTTCTATGTAGTAAATAAAAATTATAAATAATAATTGTTGCATTAAACCATTATAAAAAGGTTGAGGTCAACTTGACCACAACAGCAGTTATAGGTATGCCAAAAATTCAGCGGTTCTAGTGTTAATATTCCCATTTGCATGGTATTATTTTAACTAAACTTGACAAATACTTAACATAGACCAATGAATATGTTCAACATAAATGTTTAATGAGGGTTTTCTTTTTTGGGAGATTAATATGTCAAGTACACATCTACAGAATGTCCGCATCTATAGAATTTTTATGTTGGTCCACTGAAATTCAATGGATAGTGTTTCCCCTGTAATTTTTAAAAGCCCATAATTGGAACTTCTCACATTTTGCAGTTTTTTTTTCTTGAAAATGATGCTAATTCACAAACTTGCAAGCAGGCACAGATATATCCTGATCATAGTAAAGTGAGCACCTTTGAGGCCTTGGTTACTTTCTCCTTTTGTTCATATTTTATCCGTTAAACCACCTTCTTAAATAAAATATTGCCATGTTAGTAATAAACATAGTGTGCATATACATGAGACAGAAGTTAATGTCTAAGGCCAAAACAAAATATTCTACATTATATGGCTTTCAAAAGTGTTCCCTTTGCCCCAAAAGGCCTATAGTTAAGTTGGCAGTGAATTAATAAAAAATAGTTCGTACACTAGATTTTGCGTGTGATGTTTACATTCATGGCTGCTCTTCAGTCAGTCTTCTGTGTCATGCACACAATCCTGTATATTAGTAACAGATATTTGTATATTACCAACAATACACTGTTTCACTTAGGTGGTGCACAAATGAAGTGACAAGGCCCATGTGAATGTTAATTTTCCACATACCAGGACACAAAATCAGATTTAAGAACAGCCTATAAGCAGACCAACTGACAAACAAATTTTACATATGAAAAATTGGTGCTTTAAAGTATATTTAAAACGGCAAGAGAAGTAAAATAATCTACAATGGCACTTACCCGCTCATATCTAGCCTTATCTTTCTCGGCCATTGCTTCATACTTGGACTTGACATCGGGCGCCACATCAGACCACCTTCGACCCAACTCTTTCGAGATGTCACCAACGCCATACTCTGGGTTCATAGCCTTCACTTTGCTGCGCTCATCATTGCAGAACCAGAAGAATGCAGACCTACACAATTGAAACATAAATTATCTCATTCACTATGTTTCACAGATACAGCCACCCTTCACGTGAACATTCTTCTGACACCCATGACAATACGGCTGCCCTGCATACAAACAGGCATAAAAATAAAAGAAACTGTGTATATGTCTATGGACACACTGACAGGCTGAATCCTAGTAAACTTTCCACTGTGCAGGAAAAGCAGTTCTATTTTATTGTATGTAAAAATTAGTGATCATCATCACATAGCACGTAGTTATCTTACAAGTATGTACATAAAAGTCTCATGTCAGCTAGTCACATCTTTCGGCAACGTTTACATCAACTAGTTGAAAAGTTTGCTCACATACACTGCATGCAACAGTTATTGTGAACAAAAACACACAAATTTCATTTAATCACAATAGCAGTTTGTGAAAACTTACAGACTATTTTTTTTATTCAATGCGTTCTGTGTTCTACCATTCCAAGAAAAGAAAATGTATATTATAATGCAGTATCAGAATAAGCGACAACACTGTTTTCCAATTTTTTCCCTCCGAAAAATTAACATACAGCCAACTGAGATCATTTTGACTAACATGCATCAGTGTTTGACACTTAGCACCATGTTAAAAAAATTAACAGACTACAGTGGAAACTCAAACCATCGAACACCGAACATTTTCTGTGGTCCCTGCAAAATCCCTTTGTAAATCATGCTAAAAAAGTTTGTTTTTGCAAAACTCAAAATTTAATTTTTACTGCATTGATTACTCAAACAAAAATTTCCGTAGCATCACCAAAAATGACATGCTCCAATAATTACACAATGAAGTACAAGTGCTAATAGTATTCACTAAGGCATACAAATCCTGTATGCAGTATAGTATGTACACATGCACAAGTAATACTATAGGCTGTTCACGATAAACTGAGCCATTTTTAAAGCTCTCCGAGCAGGCATTAACTGCTTGCTAACAAATATATCTTATTGCAGCCTCTGGCATTAAATTTTGGTGGTAGTGAAATGTCTACACTGTATTTATTTGTCACATTGCAATTTTTATATTTAAAAGCAGCAGGACGATGGAAATTGGACGAAAGGAAAAAATTATCTGGGGCTTAAAAAATGCTCAATATACAGTGACAGCCTATAATAGATAGTGCAAATAAAATCAATTTTCAACACATTGTTTTAGCTGACATCTCACTGCTCTGCATTAAAAAATGTTTATCAAGTTTGACTAAGCGTACCAGAAAAATTTTCTTTAATATTCCCATTTGCAATGTTTTATTTCAGTTAAATTTAACAAATACCTAACATAGACCCATCAATGTGTTCCAACATAAAGATTAATGAAATTTTTTTTGTTGACTAATAGTCTAGTCCACATCTATAGAACTTTAATGCCAGTCCCCTGAAATTCAATGGATAATACTTCCTCTGTGATAATATAAAAGAAATGGGCCAAGAAAGAAAATAAATGACTGGTATCAAAATAATATAATATAATATAATATAATTAAGATATAATTAAGTGCAAGATTTTGTAGCGTTTTGAAAGGAAAATTGTTTTTAAAAATACCAGATTTTAAAACTTATTTGTACACTGTTAATGTGAAATTCACTAACAGAAACAACACACAAGAATGATATTTACCGCATAAATGCAAACAAACATTTCGACCACATTTGAATAGGTTTCGTAACACAAGATCGTCAAAAATAATCGCATCAGTGTGTTACTTGTTGCACCACAGTGATGCGTTTTGTGAGAAGTGCTATCTCATCCGTTAATCTGTGATCAATTTGATATTTACAACAGTTGTGTAGGAGAACCAACGTAGCAACTCTACATTGTACAAAAATAATTCTTGATAAAATTTCTTGTTAAACAAGAATTAAGATGACAGTTACATTTTAAGGTTATCATGAAATAAGATTATGTTACACATGTCAAACAGACTACATTGCACATGAATTCAGCAGTGAAATACATAAAAGTTACATTTCAAGAGAATAGAGGACGTTAAGTAAATTTACATTGAACTAGAATAAATGAAAATTAAGTGACACAAATACCAGTAGTAGTCAAATAAATTAAGAGCAAAAATTTTGGATTGCACTGAAATCAATAACCACTGTATTAAATTTCTCGACATTTGATACAGAAACTCATAACCGAACAATTAGCCACATTATGCGCTTACGATTTTTATGCGTGTATAAAAATTTTTGTATAAAATTATAATGGATATTACTATAAATTTTCATATGAACTAGCAACTATTTCTGATACTGTGCTGGGTAAATAGTGAAAAGCATGTAGCAATTTGTTCTAATCTGTTATAAAATACACATTCTTGCTTTCTTTTTCTTTTTTCTTTAGTTTGATACAAAATTCGTCATTACAAAGTGCCAAAATTATAGACCAGATTTTTATTAACAAGATTTGAATGTAGTTGGAAACTTAGAATTAGGATGTATGTCTTTGCTGCGAAAATGTGTTTGTTGTCATATTTGTATACAAACATAGTTCACTTGTACAGATTCGTATAAAAAAATTTTTTTTTGTTATTATGGAAGCTGGTTTCAGTACTCACTTTACTGTGAATAGCTTATAAACAAGATTATAGTTTATTTTTTAATGTAGGTTCATGGAATACTGGGCTTAAACATCACACCCGAAATTTCTAAACATTTTTGAGCAAAAAAAAAATGATTGTTGAACACAGCCAAAGAAGTTGCAAGTTATCAAAGAGGCAGATGGCACTTACAAAGATCTCTTAGGAGCGTTGGGATCTTTGAGATGTTTCCTTTTCCTCCCCCTGGCCTTCTCACCCTTTGGCGGCACATATCCTTCCATCTCTGTGTCGTACCGCTTCTTATCCTTCTCCGCCATCTCATGGAACCGCTTCTTCTCCTTGTCCAACATGGTCTGCAACACACTCCATAACATGTACCACCCAGCCAGGATACACACACACCAGCCTGTGGAGTAACTGTGTGCCAATTCAGGGTAACTTTTTACCACACATTTCCATTTTAAACGCAGCCTCTAGAACCACCACTTTCAGGTTTAACTACGTAGTTAGCAGTTTTATTATAACAATGTAAAGTGCACAGAATCTTTTGTCTTAATTTGAAATTATATATGGCAGCAGGTGGTTCAAAGTTGCCCCTGCTGGTGCAGTTACCCCAACCCATCATAACCACACCACTACCTCTGTATTAACACAACCCATCGTGACCACACCACTACCTCTGTATTAACACAACCCATCGTAACCACACCACTACCTCTGTATTAACACAACCCATCATGACCACACCACTATCTCTGTATTAACACAACCCATCGTGACCACACCACTATCTCTGTATTAACACAACCCATCATGACCACACCACTATCTCTGTATTAACACAACCCATCGTGACCACACCACTACCTCTGTATTAACACAACCCATCATGACCACACCACTACCTCTGTATTAACACAACCCATCGTGACCACACCACTACCTCTGTATTAACACAACCCATTGTGACCACACCACTACCTCTGTATTAACACAACCCATCATGACCACACCACTACCTCTGTATTAACACAACCCATCATGACCACACCACTATCTCTGTATTAACACAACCCATCGTGACCACACCACTACCTCTGTATTAACACAACCCATCATGACCACACCACTACCTCTGTATTAACACAACCCATCGTGACCACACCACTATCTCTGTATTAAACACAACCCATCATGACCACACCACTATCTCTGTATTAACACAACCCATTGTGACCACACCACTATCTCTGTATTAACACAACCCATCCTGACCACACCACTACCTCTGTATTAACACAACCCATCCTGACCACACCACTACCTCTGTATTAACACAACCCATCGTGACCACACCACTACCTCTGTATTAACACAACCCATCATGACCACACCACTACCTCTGTATTAACACAACCCATCGTGACCACACCACTACCTCTGTATTAACACAACCCATCAAGACCACACCACTACCTATGTATTAACACAACCCATCATGACCACACCACTACCTCTGTATTAACACAACCCATCATGACCACACCACTACCTCTGTATTAACACAACCCATCGTGACCACACCACTACCTCTGTATTAACACAACCCATCATGACCACACCACTACCTCTGTATTAACACAACCCATCGTGACCACACCACTACCTCTGTATTAACACAACCCATCCTGACCACACCACTACCTCTGTATTAACACAACCCATCGTGACCACACCACTACCTCTGTATTAACACAACCCATCGAGACCACACCACTACCTCTGTATTAACACAACCCATCATGACCACACCACTACCTCTGTATTAACACAACCCATCGTGACCACACCACTACCTCTGTATTAACACAACCCATCGAGACCACACCACTACCTCTGTATTAACACAACCCATCGTGAAGTTTTAGTGTCTTGATTAACATGGAAAAAACTAACTTTCTGTAATTATTAATGTTATTTTATACAAAAGGAAAAAAAGGGGGAGGCAGGGAGTGGGATTAAACATTTACAAAATGAAAATACCATCCATTTTTTATAATCAATTAGTCACAAGAAGCAATTTTCACTAAGCCACAAGATTCTCTTTGTATTTGTTTCAAAACTATCACTTAGCATTCATCAAATTATAACACATCTCATAATGGGACTAGACAAGTGAGGCCAAATAAAAATCTCTGGAATATAAGATATTTTGTGCATGTTTAATATATTGCATTTTTTACTTCTGCAACTTATCTTCTAGACTGTTCAACAGTGCAACATATAACTTATAAGCCCTTAAACAGATTAAATCCCACTCAACTAATGATTATGCACATTGGTTTAACAATTATAACATGACTTCCATTTATTTTTCTACACACGTCACCTTTACTTCTATTAGCAAACCATTAGCAAGTTACCTAAAGCTATCACATAAAATCAATGAGAACTATTAACCCAAGGAAAGTTTCATGGGAAAAGATTGATGTCTAGTTAATTTTGAAAGTTGGAATAATTAAAACACAGTACACACTACAGTCACTGACAACAATCAGTAACTATTTATCTAAAGCAATGCAATCAAAACTCTTGCAGACACTCAAAATGGGATTGGATTTATATATAGACCAGCTGGCAAGAGACAGTATACCTGGATCTCTTCTGCAAAGGTAACACAACTTGGCATAATAAATTGTTTTGAAATGGGAATGACATAGTTCACGTACTACTTTTAATTGGTCAAACATGAATTCGAAGGTTTCTCCATCTCGGAAGTACAAGAACGAACATGTTTAAGCATATTTGTACAGAGTTTCAGCATAGTTAGTAACTATAGAAATCTTGACATGTACACAAGATGGCATGTACTCGGTACTACAGTCTGGACAGGAGACATGGACAAGAACTTCATATTTGTTTACATGCACCTATCTCCGACTCACTCCCAGCACGCACACAATCATAGGCTGTGCAAAATGAAATACCACTCTGGTTCTCAGGTAGAGGGGGAGACCTGGGGGGGGGGGGAGGATTTCAGTTCTCAACAACGTTTAAATTATCTCCAGATTTCACATTTTTCTGATCTTTTAGGTTGAGATTAGGGATGGAATCTGCGACACCCCCAATACGTTATAGTATCGAGTATCGCATGATAATATCCATAAGTATCAGATTTTAACACCCATTTTAGTACCATAATTATGGTACAACATACAATAACATTCGGAATATGTACAATAATTGCGAAACAGGTACCATAATTTTAAGTACAAGTGTACCACAATATACCATATTTCATGGCATAATATTCACACAGCTGTAAGCAGCTTGAGGCGTTTTTCGGCAACCCATACATATCACAATTGTCATTTTTTACATTTATTTTTATGGTACATAATTGAGGTACAATAAAAACTGGTTGAGAGTTATGAGCAAGTGCCAATATGCACGAGTGAGCAACTTTGAGTAGTTACTATACATCCAATACATACCACCATTATAAGTTGCACTGATTTTCAATTTAATTCATTCATATCCCATTTATAACTTTTATGGTATATATTTCAGATACAATAAAAGCAGGTAGAGAGTTGTGAGCAAGCACCGATCTAGGCTGCTCATGGTAAAGTGAGTACTTTTGATGTTCTAGTTACTTTTTTCTTTCAGCCATATTTTATAACTTAACCACCTTTTTAAATAAATACTAGTATGTAAGAAATAAACATAGTGTGTATATTCCACCGCAATCTGAATTTAACCTCCAGTGCTACAATAAAATATATTTATCGACTATTATTCCAAACGAGGCGTTCAAAAGTGCTCACTTTACAGTGAACAGCCTATAAGCACGAGCTAGCATATTGAGTAGTTATTGTACATCCTACACACACCATAATTATTAAATATTTACAATAATAAATACCATACTTATGTCAAATCATAAAGTAAGTGAGCTCTCAGAGTTTGATAAAAACTTTTACTGTGGAAATGTGATTCTATAGAATCAAAGGAGACTGTGTTGGTTTATCACTGTTCAAGGATGTTTGGGTTGCAAGCGGTGCACCGTTTGTTTCCAGTGAAATGTGGGTTTTTATATAGTTTCAGTGTGTGTCAATGACACTAGTAAAATGTGGGTTTTTATATAGTTTCAGTGTGTGTCAATGACACTAGTAAAATGTGGGTTTTTATATAGTTTCAGTGTGTGTCAATGACACTAGTAAAATGAGCAATTTTCTTGGCCGAGTTGTTTTTTTGTTTATGACAATTGTAGGAGAAAAGTATCAGTGAGAAAATGTAGTATCGGCCCATCACTAGTCGAGATTACAAAAGTAGCATGCAAGGCATCTATCAGAGTTATTATCAACTGGAAGATGTAAGATATGCCACGAAAAACAAGTGAAAACTATCTCTTGCTTTCTCCGAGCCTGATCACTAGTCCCTCAACCACCACGACCTCTCCTGGTGAAGCAGTAACACGAGAAGGGGGCACTACTATAGTGGACCTAGAAAACATTAGAATTTTGGGTGGGCTAGTACTACAGGCAACCGAAAAATAAAATTCACTTTTCTAAATGTTACACTGGAATAAATAACAAATATTGCTGAACTGCAACTAAGGATTTTTATACCTACCTCTCATGGAGGGAAATTATGTTATAGTCACTATCACTGTTCCCTGCTGTAATACGTAAAATTAAAAAAAAAATGTATTTTAATTATTTTATGAAAACAAACTATCCCATTTGTTTATATGCAAAATTATACAAGTCCACAACACATGAAACATTAGAGCTTACCTGGTGTCGATAAACAATGCATGACTTACCCTGGGAACACAAAGAGCACTGAAATTGCGGATGTGAGACTAGGGTTACGAAATCAACATGCTACACAGGTCATCTGTGGCTATGTCCTAGGCAATCCTCAAACTTTCTTGAATATTGCATCAAGTATTTACATTTATAAGAGATATCTACTAAAATCTTGACAGTACAGGTTGTCCCATTGTGTCAGGAACGTGGTAAATAACCAAATTTAATTTCTGTTCCAAAATAAAATGTGGTAATTTTTATATGCATCTGTCCACATTTTCATCAAGCTGTTTGGTCACCATTGATGACATTAAATGAGGAAGTGCCAAGGTAAGATGCGCGAGTGAAATGAAGTGAGGCACGCCGAGTTAAGTGGTCCCTGTCCAAGGGAGACGCGGCAGGATAAGGATCGTGCGTGGCGCCACTTGTCTGGCGTGTCAGCGAGACGACCTTGTCAAGGCTGGCAGCTCCAGTGTCGCTTCTGCTCCCTCAACCAGAGCGCTGCACACACTCTTGGAACTATTTGCCTGTTACTACACTCCTGGCACAGGGAGGTACATTTCGACGGCTCTTAACATCGTGGACTTGAGAGTCGATGAGGGTGAGTATGGAGCGACGCACTAATGGAAGGGCGGGGGAAACGGGAGATCCCCGAGAAAACCAGCAGACCAACGGCAGGATTCCCACTTGCGAAACTCCCGTGACCCGGCCGGAGATTCAACCAGGATCACCTTGGTGGGAGGCGATAAAGCTAACCACTCAGCTACCGCGGCCCCTACTCTCTTGAAAATTCAGATTTAAACTTTAGTTTTAACCCAACACAAAAAAAAACTAAACGAAGACACCGCAACGCACATCTGCACAAGAGGGGAACGAAATCTGACTAAAAGACGCCGTAGTTAAGGACCCCGCATGGCTGCATTGGCTTCTTTTTTTTTTAGCCGAGAAGCGCCGGACCTATAAGGGTCACACTGACGCTCTATAAGAGCGCCATCGCCGCTATGGCGTGCCATGTTCTCGTAGTGTTGCGTGTACTATGGCACTTTCTGCGGCCAACCTTATCAGTTTATTGATGAAAAATCTGTAGCAAAATTCGATACAGGCTCCAAACGTAGTTAGGCTAAGTCTCCGGCTAAGATACGGCCGTCTGAAAAAGCAGTTTTTGGCTCTACTGGAGGACTAAAATAATATTACAATTTCTCTCTCGAAATTCAGTGGGCTAAACCCAACTTTGTGAAGGGGTGGAATTCTTAATTAAATTAGTTAATTATGCAATTTCCTAATTTTATTTCTCACAATAAATTGATTTCATTTACAGCTTACAATTAATGACTTGCAATTATGGACTGTTCACGGTAAAGTGAGCACTTTTGACGGCCTAGTTACCTTTTCCTTTCAGCCTGTAACCACTTTTTAAAATAAATATTGCCATGTAAGTAATACGCACTCGGAAGTCGACGTCTAAGGTTCAAATAAAATATATTTACTCTCAAAAGTGCTCACTTTACCGTGAACAGCATATAATAATTTATACGTTACCTCACAGAAATCAATTAAATAAAATAATTATAAATTTGTCCCAATATGCAGTGTATCAAAAGTGCTCACTTTACCGTGAACAGCATATAATAATTTATACGTTACCTCACAGAAATCAATTAAATTAAATAATTATAAATTTGTCCCAATAGGCAGTGTATCAAAAGTGCTCACTTTACCGTGAACAGCATATAATAATTTATACGTTACCTCACAGAAATCAATTAAATTAAATAATTATAAATTTGTCCCAATAGGCAGTGTATCAAAACCTATTCACTCATTTTTATAAATAGTGTAGATATTTGACAGTTCCAATATTTACAATAAAATTCGTATGGTCAATTCAAGTCCCACCTCCGATTAGTCCATGTACTGCTAGTCTGCAATGTTCTACTATAGTCCATTCCCGATTGGAAGCGAACACTCTAGGCACAACATGTCACCTGTTCTTTCAATAACCTGTATTCCACAAATATAAAGCATACTGGTTGACTTTAGAGTACTGTATTATTGAATAAATTAAACTTTACTTCTATAACTTATGTTTATTTCTTTTTCAACATGAATTAACAGCGAGAGCAGCGATGTGTTGACAACGACCAGTGAGAAATAGTTCACAGTAAAAATATTAATTTAACCTAGTATTTTTAATACTATTAGTAAATTAAACAGTGCCTAGTTAAATATTTAGGTAGCCCCGATGGCAACATATATCATTTTGGCAGTTTAAAATAACAACGGAAAAGATCGCGAGTACGCGGTAATGGTACCGTATCGTTTTATCGAGCGAGAAAACAACTGAAAAACGACCAGCTGGCGAGGATTATCGCTCTCTTTCTCTTAGTCTCTTTCACACTAGGGAAATTTCACTTCGCTAGTAAGCAACAATATTATACATGTTTTCAATTGTAGCATATTACATATTTGATTACAGAAAAATTATGATTTTTGAATTTGTAATTTACAACTGAAAAGAGATTTTAATGTTTGAATACATTTAAATGGTTGACTATATTTAGATATGATGGTGGGGCAGTTACCAGGTGAAGTTGGCAGACGTGGCGAGGCATGACATGGCGTGTTGCTTTTTGCCAAACGAAAAGTAAATTATTCATACTCCGAAAAATACATCAAATCACATCACGTTTGTAGACGTTGTGTTTTTTAAACCTACCTAGGCAAATTACGATGCTGTGATAAATCTGTGTTTCCACGGCAGTAATAAATATACTGTGACGTGTGTTTCGTTAATCATTGCGTCTGTGAAATGGCGTGCCTTAGTGCATCGTGTTCGATACGCTGACCCTGTGTGTGTGTGTGTGATTTCAAATATTTGATTAGAACTATTTATACGTTTTAACTGTGAACTGTTTTTTTATGACGAAGTTATCCACGTCTTTATTTGAAACACAGTCGTGCAACATAATTTGCCACAATCCCAGAAGAAAAATACTAAGACCAACCTAATAAACAGTAAGTAGCAATACATAGAAATATGAGCGGAATGAAAGTTATCGTAGGCTTATTTGTATGCATGTTCACCGCTATCTTTTAAAGTTTGTATGACAAAAATGAGCAACACGAGTTGTGTGCTTGAATTTAATATGCCTTTTTCACTGGTTGTTCCTTCGTTTTAATATTTATTCCAACTGAGGCCGTCCTTTTAGAGAAATGACCCAACACATATCAATAACAAAATGATAATTACAATTAGTACAGCCCTTTACCTCGCAGTTGTAACAGTGTTAAACACAGTCGCGGCAAAATACTGACGTGCATTAACTGTACTGAGCTATGTCATTGAAAACTAATATGTTAATGTAAAATAACCGTAAGAACTGTCTTCAATTCAGGCATTTTTAAAACGTCATAAAGCTGACCTAAATAATTTTAGAGGCCTATACCGTGATATTCATATGGAATGGTTTTTGGAATAGGACAGAAGTCTTTGAAAAGCTGTAAACAGTAAACACATTTGACAGGTATAAAAGTAGAAGTCACATTTCAATGTTTATTTTTAGGTGTAGCGAAAGTAAACGAACATATGTACACACACAATGGAATGTAAACATTGATTTTGGCAGATGCTACATGGCAATGTTTGTTTACATTTGGCGGAAGGATACGAAACTGGCCCGCAAGTAGATATTTAGCAGGGCTCCGACGAAGTTGCTTCCAATGGGGAATAGACTATAGTTCTCAGAGCGCCCTCGCACAGTTAGCCTTTCTGAACAGGCTGCTGTATCAAAACCCTGTCAACGCTTACAATTTCAAGTAAACAATACACGCGAAAATTGATTAACAGTTTTCCACCGGCGCCACATCGCTTCCTTAGGACTGTTGCCTCGTTTGAGAATTTCGTATATATGTTAATGAAATTCGTCATTTTGAAGATATAAACGTGAAACAAATATAAAAGTGTGAGAAATGTTAGTCTCAAGCTCTCTATCGACACAAACATAATTAGTTTGTCAGTAATTATTAATTAAATCGTCAAGTTTTAGAGGCTTCGATTACCAAAGACGCACATATTTTTCTGCTCAAAAATGTCCCTGGTGGTATATATCTAACTTTAACAGAAACGCCAAAATACCGAATTTCCCTATAACAAATTCTCACTGCTTTCAAACCAGACACCATCCTTAAACCCACCGACATTCAAGGTTCTATGAAGTCGTCATAGCTTCGTAAGAACACCATTGTCAGTGGACACCAGTGAACGTAGACAGTAATGGAGCAATAGCCGACAATACAGGAATTACTGGACAATATCGGAACGCGGCATTATTACAAACAGATCTTGACAAGTTTTACATTACATAATTTTAAATACGTTGTATACGTAAAGTAGATTAACCATACTGAAAACCACACATATCGTTCACATACACACCTTCACTAATTGAGCGATGAAGTAAGGCGAGCATGGACCAGTGCTGGAATGAAACTGGAGATCCCCGAGAAAACCCGTCGACCAGCGGTTTGATTCCCACGTGTGAAAATCGGTAATGAACCAGGTTCGCCTTGGTGGCAGGCGAGTAGTCCGATTACTAAATCACCGCGGCCCTCACCGGAAAAAGCGCGAAATGGCAGAAACAAGCAACACGAAAACAGCCCCCCATCCTTGACACGGTGTGTGTCCTCGAGTTTCCTTTGTCACACATTTCTTGAATATCAAATTATTTTGCCACTGTTACATATAGTTTTTGCAAACGCACAAACACTTATGTACGTATATGCCCTATGTAAAGTGCCAAATATGTATCATTGCCAGTTCACAACATGCTCACAATTGCATTATCTGCGATTTCCCCGACCTATTCCTGTCACGTATAATTTCCTATTATTTTCACGTGTCCCCTTGCAACATACAGCTACATCCAAGATTGAGGTCATATTCAGTTTATTGTATCTATAAACTTCATTTTCCGCTTTGTTCTTCATTCTAGTCTTCACACCGAACGCTTGCTATCACAAGCACATCCTCCCGAACTCTCCATGCGTTGTTCTGGCAACTCTTATATTTTATCCTCTAACCACCTTTTCAAAATAAATATTGCAATGTAAGTAATAAACAGTGTTTATATTCCAACGCACTCGTAAAGTTAACGTCTAAGGATAATTATTTATTGACTATTATTCCAAATGAGAGCGCGAATATTCTATATTATCGGCAGGTCTAGTGCACACGATCCCCGACTGGATGACGCTTGCGGCTGCAGCGCAGTTATCTGAGCGGTTAGCCTGCTCGCCTCCCACCAAGACGAACCGGATCCAACCCCCGGCCAGGTCACTCACGAATTTCCACATGTTGGAATCGTGCCGCACGATGCAGGTGGTCGGAGGGTTTTCTCGGGATATCCCGTTTCCGCCACCCTTTCATTGCGGCGTTGCTCCAAACTCACCAATCCCCCTCATCGGCTCCCAAGAACTAGCTGTTAAAGAACCGCCCAAATCTCAGAATGCTCCTAATGACCAGGCACACATGACGAAGTGTAACGCTCCCGCCCAAAGGCGATATTACACGATACCATATTCCGTAAAAGTTTGTACACGGTCCGCCATGGCGGCCGGTATACGGGCTAGTGTAGCACCCGTCATGGCATTTCCCGCCTTGCACGGGCAGATTTCGTACCAGGTTTGGTAATTGGACACGTCCTAATTTTCGCGGCAGGTTCCATACCGGATCTCGTACCTGGCCAATCACACTGCAGTTTCAGAGTGTAGGGCGCTCCCCGTGGCTGCTACTTGAAACAAGTTGATGAAAAAACTGAAAAGGACGCCTCCATCTTGAATTTACATCCGTGCCGTTGAAAATCTTTCAAATAGATTTAAAATACGACGACGAATAATATTGGCCATGACTACTGTTAATTACTATTTAAAACCGTTTCAATACTTCATTATCTACTGCATGAGAAACATAATTTAAAAAATGTACTTATCTACAGTATATAAACTCAATGTCTGGTGAGTGAACTGATGGTAGTAAAATTGCGGCACCTGCATTTAGTATGTAACTTCTGGGCATCAGAACAAAACTGCGTCGGACCCTAATTTTTTATCTTTAAACTTTACATGCGGATAATATCCCGGTGCATATAGAAAAAAAACTATTTTGCAACCGGTCAGTAATTTTCGGCAAAATTAAAATTAACATACTCGTACTCTAGTGACTGCGCGTTATTTTCAAGACTATACTAGTAAGCAAATAATTAATGTAAAACAGCTATAAACGGCTTTTTCAAAGCGCTGTATCAACATATACGCATCATATACACACAAGCTTAATCAAGGGTTCTGCACTGAGCCTTCCTAAAGATGTTACATCAATAAAATAATAGGGTGACCGCTGAAAGTCACAGGTACACGCAGGGTGACGAGAACACTGCACTTGGCGACGCCGAGAGACTGTCATTATCGCTCCCTGCTCTTCACGACCTCAAAGGCGGAGAACTCGTACGCTATTCACGGTAAAGTGAGCACTTTTAAAGCCCTAGTTACTTTACACTTTCAGCCACTTTTAATCCTTTAATCACCTTCTTAAAATAATTATTGCCATGTAAGTAATAAGCACAAAGTGTGTATCCCACCGGAATCGGAAGTTAACTTCTAAGTCTAAAATAAAATATATTTATTGGCTATTATTCCGAATGAGAGCTCTTCCAAACGTGCTCACTTGGCCGTGAACAACCTATAGGAAGTCGGTGCTTCAATTACCCCCTTGAATTGCTTAAGGGTTCCGCTTTCGAGTCGAGACACGACCTAAGTGCAAGGCGCTCGAATGGTGAACGATTTCCCCCCCCCCCCCGGATTAAAGTACGACGCGTTGATTAAATACAACTAAAGTGCCTTTATAGGGAATTACGCAGCTAGAACTAGTTCTGTTTTAGTAATTTTAAAATTCAAAAATATATTTTTTTTTTATTTTAAAGGAGAACATGAAACTTAGTCTTTGAACATGAATTGTTTCAGAAATACTTTTCCTGTTCAAAAACCGCTAAAAAAAACAAATACAACCTATTATTAATTTCCAGTCACACCTGTGCAACGCACTTCTACCAGGAAGTCTCCTAGAGGCAAAGGTCCCACTGGAAGCAGTAAGATGGGCGGTGAAAGGCAAGCGAGGAGACTGGAGTGACGTCAGAGGGAAGGCCACCCTGATCTCACACAAGCATGCCAGTGCCTCACCTGCCACGTGACGATACAAACCGGTTGTTGGTCCGACATTCCGGTCCCGGCGGCTCACAGACGCACCGCGCCACACACCCCGCTGCTGCTCGCTGCTTCTTTACAGCTCGCTGCTGTACTGCCCGCCACGCATCACAAGCACTGCCGCGACCCAGTGCGGCACTGCAGGTCGTCACATCGCGAACCAGTGCGGCACTGCAGGTCGTCAAATCGCGACCCAGTGCGGCACTGCAGGTCGTCACATCGCGACCCAGTGCGGCACTGCAGGTCGTCACATCGCGACCCAGTGCGGCACTGCAGGTCGTCACATCGCGACCCAGTGCGGCACTGCAGGTCGTCACATCGCGACCCAGTGCGGCACTGCAGGTCGTCAAATCGCGACCCAGTGCGGCACCGAAGTCGACCCATCCTGACTCGGAGTAAACACAACACAAATGTTATTTTGACCAGTATTGTACATTGCGAGGCTCGGTGCCCAGTAATATACAGTGCGAGTAGCCGATTCGTAAACTGTGCTGCTGTCCCAAGGTTACAAGTCGTTCATAGCAATAGTGATATGAAATTCTCTGATTGGATGCGCGAGGCTCTGGAGAGGGGCCTAGTGGCCGATTGGCTACTGCATTCTGCAAAAGGTTACCGATTGGCCGGACTGCCAAACAGGTGCCATATGCTGATTGGCTCCAAAACAGCAGCTAGCGCATTGCCACAATTGGACTGTTTACACCGGTGCTTGTCTGAACAGTTTAACAGCGACAGGCCATGACGCCATGACGCCATGACGATGATACACCTGTCGAGACTTTAGAATTTTTTTCATATATGGTTAACACGGGGTCTTGAGCTCCGGTGAGGGTGTAGTTAGGTGGGTATGGATGGGAGTGCCTAGAGAAAACTCGCCTACCAAAAACATCTGCCACGTTTCCCCGCATGCAAAAATCTGGCATGACCCTACTGGGGATCTAACCCGATTCGTAGTTCAGTTCATGAAGCGAGTAGTCTAATACGATACCACCCTACCTCTCCTCACAATACATTTGTGACTTAGGTTAAGATTTCAGAGAGCAGAAATGTAGATTTTAGACCACCACTGCTACTATTTGATTGGATGTCCTGTCAGGGATGCAAGGATTTGAAGCCAGAATGATCATTTCAACCAAAATTTAAACTGTGGTAATATTTCAATTAAAATTCAGTTTTATGGACAAATCATACTTGATGATATAGTAAACAATTAGAAAAAGCTATGCACATTTACATGAGCATCTCATGTAGAATACAATGGATTGGAATACACAGTAAAAAAGTATAAATAATTATTTTACAAAACAATTTTAAAGTGTGTACAGTGTTCATTCCCTAACTGGCATGTTTCTGCATCACACTTTCAAGTTCATTTACACCCTACAGCACTAACTCCTACTTTGGGCTTGTTTCAAAACTGAAATAAGCTCGTTGCTATTTGCAAAAAATTTCACGATAAACATTTACAGACTAACTAAACATTTCACAATATCATGAGGGACTAGTAACTTGACACTATTGCAACACTCACCATAGTTTTAAATTTTCTTCTCTTCAAATAATATTGACACTGGATCAACATTGCATCGCTCTTGAATTCAATCTCAAGTTTGATACCACATATTTATGGAATGCGCTTGGGCCCCCCATGCATGCACACAGTACATAAATGTAAGGGCAATAATTACAATGTTTTGTATGAAGCCTGTTTCAATTTCTTTTTCTAAAAACTTATGCAATATTTTGGTAATGTTTAAAAGAAACCCACATTTGGTCTCCGCGATGGCAATTTTGACCCACTCGTGGTCACCAGCACCTGCCGTTACACAATTGGACCAATGAAATGCCTCCAGTGGCAGACACTGACTCAAGAGTAGAGCAGTAGGAATTATGTTTAACAACCCAGCCACAACTGCAGTAGTGTGTACGCAGCTAAGTACTTCAATATATAGCAAGGTACTGTTGCACAACAGTTTCTCTTAGTATCACATGTAAACCAGTAAGTGATAAGACATAAGTTCGTCATTTGCACTATGTTAGCCATTGTAATTGGCGACAGCACTGTCGAACTAATCTGCCGCCAAACTGTGACCTGAGCTTCAGTCAAATTGTACAGAGAAAGTACTCTACGTTTATAGGAGATACCTGCCGAACGAAAAAAAACTGCATTTTCGAAGGATGAAACACTTCACGTTCGACTTTCCGTATTCTACTTTCCTTTTATTTTAATGTGCATTCCAGTAAAGGTTGTATTTACTCTATTATCGATTTCTTCTCACCGTTTGAATCAAATCTTTGGAATATCACCCGATGTGCGGCATGATTGGTTGTTTCTTAAATATGTAATCTTTCACAAGTGCTTTATAATACTTGGGAAATAAAAGTGTTATATTCTGTTAAATTGAATATTTACCTATACAGTAAAACAATTCACTTATAATTAGTATGAATAAAACAGGGAAACAATAGGTGTGTTGGTACTGCCCTGTAAGGGCAATTCTTGTGTAAAATATTAAATGAAGGTGCAGGAGTGCAGTGCATTGTCGCTTTGGTGTAATTTTCTAGACTTACTTAAACTATGCTTGCATGGGGCAGAGGAATAGCCTGAAAGTAAAACTACAGGCAGGGCTTCAGAAAAAATGGATGTAACCGTGAATGGACTATAACACATGCAGGGCACCATCTATATAAATACATCGTACGACATAGGGGCGGCTGAAAGCTTGACGGACCAAGGGTAGTCGACTATGGGAAAACTGCAGATCAGTTCGGCATGTAGTTCGTACAGGCTAAGATGAAACTGTGCCTCATCGCCCTTAAACACTAGTGCTCATAGTCGCTTTTATGATGGAAGTGCAAGTCGCAGCATTCGGCACCCTCTTGTTTTTGGCAGAAAAAATGGTGAACAGTGTGTTGCTTGTGTGTTGATTAGTCATGAGAGGCTTTGACCTCCCTTAAACAAACTACTTGCAACCATTAACCACACCCTGTACTCGTGAAAATGGAGCATGCCTTCCACGGTGTCGACATTTTGTATGTCATACACTGGCGGATAAAGCCAACTATTCAACAGTGGTGACACGTTCTTCACTCGCACAAATGGAGGTGGTAAAAATTTAATACTGGAAACTAAAAATATTACCTCAATAAGGGATGGATTAGGTATCATTACATTTATCTTTTACTCGTCCATTTTCTCGTGGTTTGATGCAATATCGTCTTTATATTTTTTAACGACTGTATTATAAACATATTGAAAAAATTATAGAATGAGGAATATAACCAGTATCATAAATCGTCTTTTTATGTCTATGGGCACTTCTTTTTCCAGGAAGGAACTTTACACGAATTCCAACAAACAAAATATTTATAATTTTTGTTATTTGTGCCGCTAATGAAGAATTTTTGGAATAAAATTATATTGGAGGTTTAAAGAGTAATAAAATAACAAAATATATTTCGTGCTAACACAAAATATCGTTAGTCTTACCATAACTACTCGACTACCGAACACATGTTAACAGTATTTACATATATATTTTTTTTAATTTCCCGTATCTGAGGTATTACCACCTATCGCGAGAACCTTGTGTTCGCATTTCGAATTCTTAAATGTGGGTGAATACCTCAGCAGAACAAGGACAATTGCGAAATATTTCATATTTCGTAAGTACAACTGTCCATCCGTTTCATTTTTCACCGGTACCAAATAATAGTATACTGCATTTATTCACTTTTTTTAAACAACGCACATGTACTTCGGCTAACCTATTTTAACTTTAACGTGGTTCCCATTTTTTAGCCTCGCACACAGGGTTCTGAAGAATCATCGGACTCTCAAGGGGCTCGCGAAAGAGCGCCTTACAAACTTGCTCGGCTTAGTTTGCTCGTGCGGAGGCGGCACCCCGAGATCGGCAGGACGGGCAGCTCAGCTAGCCTCGCTCTCCGGGAGGCTACGTGGCCACACGGCTCGGCGAAAGACTGCGCACGCATGCAGCAAGATGCGGCGCGGCGGCCGGGCGAGCCAGCTCGCGGCTAGTATCGAACGAGAGGAAAGCGCCAGCCAGAATCTGCATAGCCGGGGAAGCGTTTATTACGGATTCCGGCCGGCTAATCTATTATTTAATAAACGTGGGGGGGACGTCGAGAGAGGGGCGGCAGTCATGGAGGGGAGTGCGCCCCCACCCGCAGCCTCGCCCGCGCAGAGCTAGCACACAACCATGCGCGTTTTCGTTTGCCTGTATTATCGACGTGTTGTTCAAAAGCAGGAGCAATTTATTTCAACCAGTTGTCACAAGGAAGATATAAGGGGGAGGGTGGGGGGAGCAGACCCGCTCCGCATCGATTTTTGAGGCGAGATGGAAGCGAGCTAGCAGCCGCAGGGGCCTGGCCGCCCCAGCAGCGCCAGTAATTATTGTGATGAGGACCAGCAGACCCCCATCTAGCACTCGCTCTTCAACCACTTTACCTCACACGTCTGCGGCAACGGAACCACCTCAGTGATGTTTCAGCACAGCTTATATCCTTTATCTCCGAAGAGAACGGCGGAACTTTTTCAAGAACCCCAGTTTTTGAATGTTATTTGAATGATACTAGTAGTAGGGTTAATTGATTAAATAAAAAATTACTTCATACACCCACCAAAGCAGAGTACGTCGCCAAGGAAAACAAAAGATGACACTTTAAAAAACAAACCCGCCAAGACTACTTGTCAACACATATTTGAAGCAGAGGAGTTTGTTTTAAAAGTCTGTTTACAATAACGTTGGCTTGTGTGTGTGTTTCTACGGGAGCCGTCGAAAAAAACAAACCATTTTCCGCGTTTTAAGGACGCGAAGCTCTAACGATACACGCGTCAACTGCACCATTGTCATCACCAGGACTCCTCGCTACTCGTGCCACATACAAAGGAAGCTGTACATGTAGAGATTCCCTACTTACGAAGAATCACAAAAGGTTGGCATTCGCGGAAAACTATGTGGGGAGGATCAGGACTTTTGTTTTCGGGCGAGGGTAAAATTAACCACCATTTTTCACAATTATCGCTGCATTTTGGCAGAGGAAGCCCTAGACCGAACTTCATATCCAGAGCTAGTTTAGCATGACAGTGATTGTGCTGAGGTCTGAGGTTGAGAATACGGACAGACGAGTGCATAAACATACAAAAAAGTAATAGAGAGTATTAAGAAACTGAGTTTGAAACCGTATTTGTATTTCCAGTAAAATAACGAACCCGAACACAAAGCAGAAATTACCCGATTCTTTTTGCTTTATAAATCATACATAACCTGACGACTCCTAGATCTCAAACCGAACGAGCATTTGCTGAGTGAACTGGAGTAAAGAGTAATGAAACCATTACATATCTAGTACTTCGCAACTGAAGGACACACTGTTCCCAGTATGGCATAACATTGCGTTTTCCATGTCCAAACAGTTGAGGGGCAAGAGGCAAGCATAAGAAATAGGAAAGCAGCCTTCATTTTGGTATGGAAGTGTGATTTTGCATGTGTACATATATTTTGTCACACTAAAATAAAATGCCTCTAGTGGGAAACTAAGAGCATGATACATATGATAATACTTCTACATATTATTATGATTTATTACATGTATATCTGTGAAGTGCAACTATACAAGTTTGTTCCTGGAGAATGAAAAATTTCTCTTTGTACTTGTGACTACAAATACTATTGTAAATTAATTGTTTGTGACTTTTTGTCACAATTACTTTTAGACATTTAGGAATTTGTGGTAGTGAAATATTACTCAAATGTGCGTGTGTCATGTTGGGAAACGAAGCAGTATCGCGTGTTGTTTATTTATCGGTTGAAAATGTTATTTGCTGCTATACACCAAACGGTTTATCAACACTCAGCGGGTTCGGTAATCACCACTAAATGTCTGCAACTTCGCATATCTCGCCCCAAGCTGTCTCATGACAGCGGACCTACTTGGGCACATTACCCTCTGACGTCACCCGGGGGTGAAGTGGAGCTGGAACGCTATCGCAGCACTGCTTGTGATAATTTATTTTTGTTTACAATCGATAATTATTGCTATAGGCTGTTCTGAGCCACTTGGATATAGCTACTCTAACTGGAATGTCTCAGGAAGATTGTTACGAATACATCCAGTACATAATTCGAAAATGAAACTATCGACTAAGTACATAATGAACATCCTAAAAGGTGTCAAGAGCGACAGAGGAAAGAAAATGGCCGACGAATTGAGGTTAGTTGAAGAAAACACTCTCCCGAGAAAAAAATACATTTTAACATTATCCAAAGAGAAGTATTGTATTCTGATGTATTTCGGCGCCTGGATGTATTATAAAATTATATTTAATTTTGTATTAGTGCTACTGTCTGACGTAACGAGATGACTGACTCGCCCCAAGTGTTAAGGTGTTCACACAATTGAAATTAAGTATACAATAAAAACACATTTTTAATGAGTGTTTTTTTTTAATTAATAAGTAAACGGGCGTTTACTTTGTAGCATATTTGTTCTCGCCAGCAGGCAAAAACAAATAGTGCTTTCGTGCATACTTCATTTTTCAAGGTTACTGCTCACTGTCGAATCCTACAGCTTGCCGGTCAAGTTTTCAATTGTGTAAACAAACACTGAAACAACGTAAACAAACATGACGCGTAATCAGTGAGCGAGAGCGCCAGCGCGTTTACAAAGTCGTGCTCTCGCTCTTTCGCGCTCTCCGACGAACTAAGGCTACCAGAGAGAATTCTCTCCGACATCATTACGACGTGGTCGCAAGAGCACGAAAGCGCTCTCTGGTCCAATTGAGACACTGCCTCAATCAAAATGCCCCCCGTTGTAAAGTCTCGTGTACATGCACAACACAACTACACACCAGTTCAGTCTTGCGCCTAGTGTCGATGGGGCCCTTGCAGTGCGTGTCAGTGTCGCCCTTATCCCTCCTGCGCTTCCGAGCGTCAAACGTAAAACAGCTCAGGTAGACGGGAACCTAGTGTCGCCCGTATAATAGTGCCCCGAACGCAAAAAAAGAATTTTTTTTTTTTGCCCTTTTTGGACATGTTTAATAGGATAAAAGTCAAACATGCCGCTTTACAACACACAACATTGCCTGTAAAAAAAAAGCACACTCCCAGTGATGTTGAGTGAGTGAAGAGATTTGGGCTACTCTCAACATCGAGGTCTGGAGAGCCGATGAGCATGAAGCGAGGTGATTGGAGCGGTGCCCGAATGCAAGGGCAGGGAAACGGGAGACCCCGAATAAACCCACCCATCAGCGACATCGTCCAGCACCATTCCCAAATGCGAAACCCTGAGTGATCCCGCCGGGAATGGAACACGGTACGCCTCTGTGGGAGGCGAGTAGTCTAACCACCTCGGCCCCGTTATCCACAGAGTATCGTGGTCGTAAAAATGCGCAATCAACATTCGAAATAGGGTGCTTCGAACGAGAGAAGAAATTCAATTCGATGAAATGTCGTGTATACTCTCAACTCGCGGCGAGATTCGGAGGCTGATGTGAGCGAGCGCACACACACCTGTCTGCTGATTGGTCCTTCGTGTTCACTCATTTCAGACGAGCAAGCTAGGAGAATGCTGACGGGCATTCCAAAATTGTTCGGAACCAAAGGAAGAATGCTAAGTCATGGTTTCACACTAATGTCCTCACATTACCAGATAATTAGTGTGTCCACAAAGTTGTAGTTTCTAGTAACCTTGTGAAGAAGACAACACATTCATGTGATCTGATATAACCAATTGTACATCCACATTCTCTGGTCTTTGGAAAAATTCGCAACTTATAGGACACTATCCCAAATGTACACTTCACATAATGGCGGGCTCAGCCGAGTTTACATTTGAAAATCGCCTGTTTCCGTCGGAAATTTACCTTTATGGTTGCAAAACGTGCAGTGGCAAATATGTGGATGTGGTTCACCATTTGATATGTTAAGCGAATGAGTTTTTCATAAAATGTGGGTTTCAAATGTAGTACTGGGTCCTATTCCAAAATAGACTACATCCGTATAAAGAAAGTTGTAATTCGCGTCGGTTACTGCAAGCGGAACTAATGAAAGAAAACTATGTACATTGATGTACATTGATCCAGTTAGTTTACTCCGTCCAGAGCATAGAGACAATGGGCAATGTTAATTTTTTTTTAACAGATGAAATTTCAAGCTTCTGTTATGACGTGAAGAAAGCATTCTTGCAACATTATCTACAATGTAGCAATAATCTCTCTCAATGTCTCGAATACTGCTGAATGGCCAAGCCTGTAAGTGTATTTATAAAGGTGATACAAGAAATCTCAATAGTTCCGCAACCTTAAAGCACATCACTTGTTCTCACTACAAATGATTTTATGCACGTTCGAAAATAGTTGAAAAACTTTCCTCAGTCTTCTCTGAGCTCAGTTATTAGAGCCGGAAATATTGCGGATCCACCCGACGATAAGATAAACTTCACGCGCATATACATCCGAGTTTCTGCTGCTGTTGGACCACAGCTGGTCAGGCTATATACTGAAGCATACAGTGGCTCGAATAGACGCAATACGAGTCTTGCTCGCTGCAGAGAGAAGCCACGGCACTCCACTGTATGCAACTTCATTATTGAAAGAATCTGTCTTTAAATTTGCAACCATAATGAGAAGGGGGGGAGGGCAACCCAGAAAATTCGATAATAAAGTCGGGAGATACAGTTTGGCATTGCAGCTCCGAATCTCTCGTCTACATACAAAATTCAATTACACCACTCGATTGCCAAAGGATCAAAGAATATGTTACGTTGAGTGAGGACTGCGAAGCATCTCACCCGCAAGGGGGGGGGGGGGGGTGGAATTTTCAGTTAGTTTCGTCGATGCGTCTCATAACTTCCGCGTAGTATAACTTCTTTTGACTAGGAGAAGCTACGACGCTCGTTTACGTTCCAATCGACAGCTTTCGTCAAGATCAATCAAATTGGGTGTACGAAACATTTGTGTGGCGTAGTTATGGCGAAATTGCACGAGTTTAATGTAAAAAAACTAAAACAATGTCGGCCTATACATCAAAAAGCCAAGTCGAAATACAGAAATCTTATACGGTTGGAAATAGCATCTCAAAATCAATGCAGTGACACCCATAAAACCTCATATGATAGAGTGAAGCGGTGCCGGGAACGTAAAATAAACATCAAGGCGTCCGAGCGCGTCAACGTAGAGGTATTCACGCAAAACAAACGGCCGTGTCCCCAACACAGTCAAACCTAATTTTTTCTGTATTTCACGTATTTATCAACGAAGTAGCAAAATTCCACTTTCATTTTTGAATAACACGGCAAGGTTGACAGTGTTAGGAGCATGGGCGTGATGTCTCGCGACATGGCAAGGAGGATGCGAGGGAATGACGACGAACAACCCTTCTCTTCCGAGGAGGAGCAGGTAAACTGAACACAACTCCCGATTGTACCTACTAACTGATCGGAAAATATTAACTCCTCACGAAGGTCAATTACTTTTCAAAGCTATGAGTATCCATGTATGGAGGGACGATATTGGTTATAGTCTCGTCGAAAGTAGTGGGTGACTGTTAATATGAAGGTATGCTAGGGAAAGGTGATCCCGAGGGACAACATTCTCTACACGACGTAGCAGGCTGTAGTGTACTAGGGCTACACACCCACACTTAGCTCTATGTTATGTATTACACAAATAGTAAGTGACGTCGCCTTCCTTGTGACGCTCCAGCTCTCACACCGATTTTATTTTGGTTCATAACTGAAAACGCAACGGTAGCCACAAAACACCAGTCACGCGCACACAAATTTAGCACTATGATTCCGAACCTACTGATTCACATCTGCGCATAACAGATCGTGTGCATTAGAGGCCCACGAACGAAAATAGTTATATTTAATTTCTTGTGCAGATACGGAGGGCAACGGCCAATCAGAGTAGAGTAAGAATTTTCGACGAAGTTGTATATTTAAAATGGAGGAACGTAGTAATGTTGCAGAAAAGAAGAAAGGCCATATAATGCAAATTTAGAGGAAAGAGCAGACGATTTCTATCAAAAGTTATAATTATTTAAATCACTGCCCATTTTCAACACACACACATTGCAACCCACTTTGCGTATAAAAAGACTACCGAAACATTAATCAATAATGCACAAGGTTTCTGGCCATGTGAATGTTCTCCTGTAAGGTCCTATACACAAGTGTCGCAAGTCAATGCTACAACTAATGGTCTTTATTTTCATAGAAAATTCGGCAGTAGCGCGGCCATTTTACAAGCAACTTGAATTAAAGGAAGCTACTTCAAAAATGTAAAATGTCTATTCGGAAACACTTTATGAAAAGCATAATTTGTTGTAACTGTCTGTAATGTTTAATATAAAGTAAGAAAATTCCTTTTCTTGCAAACCATTCTCAGGTACCCCGACTGTTTTTTACGTGTAGCAAATTTGATAACATAATTGCATGTAGGCTATTTTTTTAAATCCCAAATAGTAACAGGCGCACTCCCATCTGTTTTTCCTCACCACAGTATGGTACAGAACACACATTCTTCCCACACGTACATAAAAGAACGAATTATTTACCACAAAGAATGAACATGTGGGCATTCCATGCCTTGCTTTGCATTTAAAATGTCTTCTTACTTGAGAGCAAGTTATTTGAATGTTTTACATTTTGAACTAAACACACAAATTAAATACAGCTTGGTTAAATGATTTTTAAAATATGTGCAATAATATGAAATTAAATACTGAGCGTTATTATTTAAATAATCCCACAAGATATCTCACTACGTTTACGCATATTTTATAAACCATGTATACAGTTTCCTGGAAGTGACTCATGTTTTAGTCCTGTGATGTGCAAGATGTAAAATTTCATCCACGCAGATAGTCGGGGGACAGAACATATGCAGGTAGTTTCTTCTCACTTTCTGTAGTGTTGTTAAAGTAGTCACTTTAAAACACAAATACCTAAAAGCGCACGGGGCCGCGGTAGTGTAGTGGTCAGACTACTCGCCTACCACCTATGCCAGGCGACCGTCGCTCCTGCATGTGGGAATCGTGTCTGACAATGCCGCTGGTCGGTGGGTTTTCTCGGGGATCTTCTGTTTCCTTCGCCCTTTTAATCCGACACCGTTCCATACCTCGCCGACTCTCAAGGTATCTGCTGAGAGCCGTCCAAATCTTTCCATTTCACTCGAATCTACAAGCGCCACTAAAATTACGTGCATCACTGTTCTGCTTCGATTCTGATTGGCTGGAGAAAAAACACGTCGTTACTACACGCATAGTGAGTGGCTTGGTTCTGGTCCCCCACCACCAGGGTCGCGCAGCGCGACCCTGGACATCAATACTGTACCTCATTCATTTCATATCACCCTATATCGTACTCATAAAGTATCTTCGCAAAGTAACAAACACCCTACTTTCTCCAGCCCTAATCCAATAAAAGGAATTATTTTATCCTCCGCGACTGTCGCATAGTTTTTCCTAGGCCCTCTCCACTTTGCCTAGTTTTCTATGTCCCTTACTAGACCCTTCTTTCGGGGTGTCATGGCTGCAATTGCGGCCATAGCGCCAGACAACCCTGCTATAGCCGCCATGCATGCGCCGACCTAAGGCGTATCCCATTCTTCAACAGTCTTGACTACTAACATGCATGTCGGAGGGCACACACAACTGTGAATGTGCTAACGTTGGCGAAGCGGGATTTGGAGGGGGGCTTGAAAAATAAATTACTACAGGCATCTATCTCTTGAGGACGCAACTTATTAATTAGCAAAAAGGAATACTCGGCCTTATTGTAGTAGATCAGCGGCAGGTTTACAAGGAGGATGTTTGCGAGGTAATGGAGGGAGCTAGAAGCGACCACCTGTCGGGGTCACGTGCAGAGGCGAGCTGGCAACGCGGGCTGCCTGCCGCTGCCCAAAACCCGTTTGCCTTCGGCGGTCGTAGCAGCAGGCAGGCCAGGCCTTGCCAGGAGATGGTACAGCAGATAAGAGGCAACTCAGCTCAGGCCACACCGCCAGCCGAATGGACAAAGGGCGCGTGATTTACCACTGAACGGCGCGACACAATCGCCATTACCCCCACCCCGACACGCTAGACCAAACTATCGTAAAAGTGCGAGTATCTTGACGTGGCGTCTTGTTGCGGCTGGCCGGGTTCCCTTTCCGTCGGCGGCCACAGCGAACAAAGAACACGAGGATACGGCTTGCACCTGCCGGCCGGCTACTCACACTGTTACCACATGTGCTATTCTAAATGACGACACGTTCAAATAACTACAGTCCATTCACGACTGGAACACACTTATGAAAATAGAAACACCCTAGCCATTAGCTGCATGCATAGCTAGTAACAAGTGGCGGGTGGTGGTATAGTACCCGCAGCCGCCACTTGTTACTAGCTACGCATGCAGCTAATGGCCAGAGTGTTTCTATTTTCATAAGTGTGTTCCAGTCGTGAATGGACTATAGTGTGCAACTTCTTGGACACTACATACCCCAAATACACACTCCACGTATAGGTGGGCCCAGTCTACATTTGAAAACAATCTGTTTTCAGATCCTTACACAATTGAAAACTTTAACATTTGACTAAGTTTACTTTCCGACAAGTTGTTTCTTATGGAACGTGACACGATGGAACTGTAAAACGTAAAGTTAGGCACTCTTGACTTTACAATTTCGAAAAGTTGAAATTCAAAGTCAAGCAGCCATTATGCCGAGAATCTAGGCGAGGTTATGTGGAAAGTTTTATTGTAGAACGATTTTAATCTCGGTGTATTAAACAAAGCTCGCCTTAAAATAAATAAATGGCAAACAATAGAATGTGATGAAATTAATGAACTGACATATTTTAAAAGTAAACAAAAGTGTGTTTTGTTTTGAAATAAACTTTTAATATAAATCTTAAGCCTATTTTAAAAAAGGGTAAGTAAAATGCATTCCTGGATATCAAAATTATTTTCATAACGAAACACACGTTTTTACAAAGGTGGCAGAACCGATGTTCAATTGTCTACACTCTTGACTTTACAATTGTATTGTGAATTGGTGGTTTCGTCAGAGTGAAGTCCAATGCTAGTCAGAGGAAAGGAAACGTTAAGTCAAATGCTAAAGTTTTCTATTGTGTAAGAAGCTTTTGTCTCAAAGCTTTCCCCTCTATTTTAAAAACCAAAATATACATTATTTTATGTCGCAACAGTTAAAAATAGATTGCATGCAAAATTGTACCCCAAATTCTGTTAATACAATTTTATTTGCAACCACAAACTGATATTCGTAATTGTTGGAAGATTGTATTGTCAACCCAGCCAGACAGTTTACAGAGCGCGAAGTGGGCTGTCCGGGTAAAAAAGGGACGTCTAGCAACTCTAACTTCATCCGCATCAATCGATGTACACAGCACGTCCGAGGATTGTTCTGTTGTTTTCGCCGAATTAGGATCTTCAGGGGGTTGAGAGAGGGAGAGGGGAACACTGAATATGCCCTACGCATTCTTTGTTTGAAAAGTCTGCACTCACTATAGACCAACATGAACATAACTACCAAAAGTTGTCTTACGAATTAAATTTCAACTGTAATTATTCGTCTAAATAATGTCACTTAATAGTTGTTACTAATTTCTGGTAAATGTTGATATTTCATTTTTCGTTTTATTACCGATTTGGACTTATGTTAGCGATTTTTAGTTTGGTTTTGGTGGCATATCTATTTCTATCACGTTGATGCACATGAGCTTTATATAATTTTAGACACTTAACAAATCTGGCAAACCCCTCCATCCTCAAAACGTAGCGTGTGTGATAGCAAAGTGACATACACTGCAGAAAAAAAAACTTTTTAAATGCGAATTAAGAAAGCTCAAAAGAAGGTATGGACTGTTCAGTAACGTTAGCACTTGTAACACCCTAGTTCCTTTTTCCTTTAAGCGATTTTATTTCGTTTAACACCCGTTTTAAATAAATATTGTCTTGTAAGTAATAAACCGTGTGTATATTCCACCCCACTCGGAAGTTAACGTCCACGGCTAAAATAAAATATATTTACTGAATATTATTCCAAATGAGAGAACTTTCAAAAGTGCTCACTTTACTGTGGATAATCTATAAAACTTTGCAGTACGGGATCCAGCTTAAAACGTGCCTACGAAATCTATTTAAGTACAAAATGAATGCGTAATATTTAAACGAGAGTATACATATTTTTTGATGGGGGCGGTGTTTGGTACTACCATTGTACGATATTTACCTTTCTTCCTGCCCTAAGCCACCAAGATTCCGTGGCGAATGCAGTAGCGTCTCGTTAGGGCAAGGAAGGCATGCGGTGCTTGTCCAGCAGTTTCCTGAAAATGCTATATTTAAAATAAATATTAAATATCTAACATATTTCCTTCAAGGTGACTTTTCACTCAAGCGATACACATTCTACTCAGGAAACAATACTGTTCATCATAAGAAAACAACTCGGTGGCTAGCAAAACCAAGACGTCTGGAAGCACTGTAAGTAATGCTTTCAGCAGGTAGGCGGTCGCAATGGTTTACAGGCCGCCGGAGGGGGGGAAGGGTAGGAAGACCACCTGGGGAGGGGCGGGGGCTTATGGCTATATCAACCTGTGTTAGAAGCTACGGTGGTAGTGCTTTCTTCACCGAACTGAAGCGGACATAGCCGAAGCTGGCCTAGCAGCAGGCAGTTGGCGTCGTGTAGTTTACAGTAACTAGGTCGATACGTGGGCAAGTTCGTGCGCACAACACTAATCGTATTGTTTTATTTAATTTAGTTTTGGTGCTGAGAATGTAATACATATTCGTGCGCAATGTATACCCTACATAAAAATTATAAAATTACCGCGTGAGACTGAGAACCGAGTAGATAGAATGAGTGCAACAGAAACATGTGGATGTAAGTGCGGCGTGTGTGAATTACGAGTGAAGTATTTTTCCAGCACTGCTTTCACTTTTCAGGAAAGATGTGACGTCATAAAACAGGGTAGGCCGACCCCTGAACTTACGATCAAAAAATGTATCGGAAACACTCGTGGTTAGCTGGATGTAACAGCCTGAACAAACTGTTTTGCTGGCCATGTTTATTGTTTTCACAAGATGTTAACACGTGGACTGCCACTGGGTATTGGGACCTTAACAATCTGTGCAATGCTAATCAACAACACAAGCATTCTGAATTTCACATAAACTCGTTTTTGTCTAGGTAAAAATAGAGTTGACTGCTTTCCATCTATAAACAAACGAATAATCATGTTTCTGTCTACACTTCTGTACAAACAAACTAGCTCCGTATGTAAATACCTCACTGTCGATGGGTATTATTAAAATAATATTGATTTTGAGTGGACACGGTTCCAGGTTCGATAAAGGTATCTTTGTAATATTCTTCACTCAGGCAAATTTTATGTTAAATAGTATTAACGTCTTTACAAGCGGTCTATTTTATATTTAGTACGAAAACATGTTTAAATTACACCATTTTACACGTTGAAATTCAAATTTCCCCGGGGAGGGTCCCCAGATCCCCCTAGCCCTTGATTGGGGAGATCAACGCCACTACTGCCCCCTGCGCAAAATAGTTTTCCACTGAAGTAGAGAGAGCTGAAAGCGGGGCGCGCACTTGTTCCGCTCAGGTCGGCTCGGAACGTCCTTTCGGCAAAAGTACAAAGGCATGTTAAACGGCAAGCAGGCTGGGCCAGCGAGGTAACATCGAGAACGTTTGGAACCAGATTGGATAGCAACTACGGCGGATTTGTAGGATCAGCTTCGCAAGCTGTGGCAGGACCTTCCTCAAGAGAACATCCGACATATATATGCCTCCATGCCCGACCGTATCAGCCGGTCTCCCCGATGCGGATGGTCCATCACCATACTACAAGTGTTGGTCCCTGCAATACAACCTTGGCGTGGCACAATATATTTTTATGTTTTCTGTATACATGTTACCACGTTCTGTACCTGTAGCCACTTACCGTGCCCCTGCGATGGCAACTTGGGGTGGATCTATTTTTTTTTACAAATGAGTATATTCGTGAAAAGGAGTGATACGAAGTAACGGATGCGAGATGCACAGACAGATGAAAATATGTAACCAAGTGTTCCTTTCAACAATATCTAAATACATCAATTGCATGATGTGCAGGTAATAACTATGTTTAAATACGCAACCATTTTTTTAATGCAGAAGTAGTAAGACTGTAGACCATGGACTTCCTGGTATCTTTGGTAAGGATTCATTTTCTCTATTCGAGATGACAGTACCTGGGCGACAGCCTGGTTGTTGGGAACAAAACGGTAGCCCTTATAGGAGTGCGTGGTGGCAGTGGGAACACATTTCCACCGCAATACTAGACACATTTTATTTTGTATTGTGCAACGTTCATTTTAAGGCTGACGGTAATTGGAAAGAAAGAGAGCGTGCGCGTTCGCGCGCAAGCACTCTCTCGCAAAAATGCGTTTGGCCAAGCATTATCAGCCATCAGCAGGAAGTCTGGACCCAGAGTACCCCGAAACAACCTATCATGGAGTTACAAGATCTCATCACGATACCCACAGCAGTTAAACATTACTGGTTTACCCGTATGTCATGGAGAGGTGTTCCGAATGGTTATCATAATGCCTCCCTACAGCATTATTGATCCATCTTACCCAATATGGACTCGTCCAATGAGAGAGAAAACATTGGCCCACCATTTGACTGTCCAGTGGACATGACAGCTCCACTCTAAACACCTTCCTCTGTGAACAAGTGTCATGGGTACACATACAGTAGATCAACAATAAAGGAGCCTCTGCCCAAACCGTTTGTACACTATTTTCCTCAATGTAACTGTCCCAGTGGATGCCGCTTGATCAGATGCCAGTAACTGCAGTACTACAGTGGTGGTTGTGTCCTTATGGCCAAATAACTGTACTCTCCATGTCTCTTGGTCACCCTAGCCCTGGTATTCAGGATATAGTTCCGGATGCTAAAAACTGCTGCCACATCCGAGAACCAGAACAACGCACATTAAGCCACCCGGCCACATCAGCATGAGATTGCCCAGCTTCAGTTCTTCCTATCGCTCTCCACTCCACCCCAGGGAGTCTTCCAGGCATTTTCTCTGTACCATACCTGAATATGTACACCGTTTGAAAGGGGCGCCGACTCGTCACTTTTATTGTTGTAAGAAGACAGTAATGCTATATACTGTTCACAAGATGGGTGTATTTTCATTTCTTTAATCTTCGACACCTGTGTTATTCTGCTCAAACCAGTATATGATAAATTTCAAATGAGAAAATAACCTTTACACAGCTCTGAGAGAGGGAAGGTAGGGGAGGAACTCCCCCAGAACACATGTCGCTGGAGAGAAGGAAACAATGTTGACGTTATACAGATCTTCCTCGACCATTATCACTACTGAACTGAAACCCCACCCCTTCATCAGAAACAATGGACTCACCTGACATAGTTTTGGACATCTGCACACTATTTTCTCATTTGGATTTCTCTATAACACCATGAGCGAAAGCTTTAAACCTCCAAGAAGTCAGTTCAGTGTGTTGCATGTAGAGTCTATGGTGAGGCATTACGCACATGTCTAGATCGCCCTTAGCACTCCTACCTTCAATTATACTATTTTGGTAGTACGGCTACCGAACCAGAAAGAGGCAACATGTTCCTAAGATTTAACATGCCCAGTGTTCAAAACTCCATTTTTAAAACTATTAAACCTACACGCTATAAATTCACCTCACACCCTCCCATTCAAAACGTGCCTGATATAAAAATGTCACAACCCTAGTTTCGTTTTCTCCAGAACCTGTTCAGTCATTGTCTCTTAATTATTCTGAAGAATTATTTTTTAAAAGATTGGATTTACACAATTGGTAGTTCCTTTCCGCTGCTACAAAAAACAAGGGTAATTTTCAACCCAGCTATCGCATTTCTTCTGGAATGTGAATACTAAATTCAGTCGCTTCTCTACTGGACATTTATCATGATCCCAAATATACTGATAAGAAATCTGAACACCACTACTAGCTACAATAAGAAACAGCTCTAAGTAAATATGTAAAATCATGAGTGATTAAAAAAAATCACAAGGCTGTGTGCACACACTCAGAAATGTAGGTGGAATCAGCATTGCAGTTGTGATTGGTAACGGTTCTCTCAGAAGAGGGAGCCCACAGTATCATCATCATGTAGCACACACACTCAGCTATGCATAAAGAATTAACATACTCAAATGGAATCCAATACAACACACAGTATTTCTATGCCACCTTGGACAATGGTAATGAATGTTAAATTGCAAATTCAGAGCCCCAAATGAACTACTGTAAACTGGGGTTACTTGGGACACTTACAAGACTTTTGTTTGCACGAGCCACAACTCTGAATAAAATAAAAATACCCTATACATTACTGACAAAAACAAACTTTACGAAACTGCATTCAGAACTGTCACACAAACTAAAATCCTTTATACAAGCCCCAAGTCATCCCAGTTTATGGTACATCAAAACTAATCTTCAACTGAGAACTGTTTAGATTACTTCCTCGCAGTTTAGTTTCACTCAACTTGTAACAGAGATATCACACTTATGACTTTCCTGCTGTCTACAGTTTGTCTACATACTTATTATTGGTACACCAGCCACTATGGCATTTTGTTTATCACATGGCAAGGCACCCAGTGTCACATTTACCTCCTGAACTTTACATTCACCCAAAGGAAGTTCACAGTGAAGTGTGCCCATTTAGGGCACCCACCTACCCGGAACTTTTTCCAGTATTTGAGGCAGAGAAGTGCAGGAGTGATAAGGACGAGACTGCTATGCACAAGGCTCTGAACTGGCATGCAGTGTTCTAGTCATACTGCGTGTACCTATTGGACTTTAGCAGTTTAATTGGTGAAAAGTATATAAGAAGGTTCAGTGCAGGACCCTTAAGTGTAGGTTTGTATGTAAATGATACATATATCTTGAACTACAAGGCTTTGAAAAAGCAGTTTAGGAGTATTCTGAAATGGCGCTTCCAATGTGAGTGACATTTTGAAAGTACACAACATGCTTTCTAAAACAGCATATTAGACACATGTGTAATAGTTTCGTTTAAAAGGGTGTATTTCAAACACAACGCAACAAAAAGTGCCAGGTAGGCAGGAGCCTTCAGGTGGCAAAAACGTACAAAAAAGTTCCAAGTCTTGATGTTTCATTCAGATAAGGTTTAAATTTAAGTTTTTTCTGTTATACACTCAAAGAGCATTATATAGTATATCAGTAACATACATATGGTCGCAACAACTGCTTGTTTTCACACAATTATGCATGACTCACGTCATTAGGCCCACTCTAATGTAAATTGTTCATATGGCAGAAGAACACAAGATGAGAATAGTATATATCAAACCGGACTTTAAGTGATCCACTTTACCATGAACAAGCTTTAGTATACTGTTGGGAAATTCCAGTAACTGAACTGGCAGAATGTTTCAGTACTGACCAAGTGCAGTAGCATTGCATGTTGCAACTGCAACTTACACCAAGTGCAGTAATTTCCACACTACCCAGTTAGTATAATTTTCGCATGATACACAACCTTTTAATTTTCTCAGTGCACCAAGCACAAACCCACGTCCAATGCAATCATTTGGATTATGTTCTAATTGAGCGTGTACTGATACTTAGATTCTAAATAGAGCATCCTAAATCAACCATGCCTTGTCTTGCCATAACTGCAAATAAGCTAACACAAATAATTAACTTCCACATTAAAACAATAAAAATAAAACTGTAAGAAAATTTAGGATGTTTCAGAAAACAAATCCCAATATTGTTAGCTCGGATAACAAAACATCAAGAAAAGTTATAATTTAATGAGCAATGGTCAGTGCATTTATTGAAATACAAACTAATCCTATACAACTTGTAAAAACTGCCTTTTCTTAGCCTACATAGCAAATAACCGCAACAAATATTACTTTACCAAGCAGATACTTCGAAACACGTTCACAGAATTTAAAAAATATGGAAGGAAATTCACAATTTTTCATATGCTAATAACCACACTTCACTACTAACATAATAAGTATCCAAGAGAATTTATGATGAACACTTCACAAAATTTAGCTGCACATATCCCATGTGCTCTACATCATTGCAACTACACCAAATGATTGCAAGACTGTGCCAAAACTCAGAAGGTAGGTGTAGTCAGCAATGTGTTAGTCAGCAATGTGTGTGGTAACGGGTTCTAAGAAGAGAGAGCCTACTGTATCATCACAGTAATGGCACACACAGCATTGTTAACCCCCCCAAACCTTCAGAAGAGAGAGCCTACTGTATCATCACAGTAATGGCACACACAGCATTGTTAACCCCCCAAACCTTCAGCTATTTTACAAGTTCAGATGCCTCAAAGCACTCGAGACCTAAAGTAGATTCTTGCTCACTTTTCACTTGCCACATCTGCACTACTTGCAAAGCACTCAACTGGTATACTGTCTCTCCACTGCAAATTTCCTCAACGTGACTAAGCAGTAATATCTACCATAACAGCTAGTATAGCAGCATTTTACACTGGTGAGGCAGTTACCAGACAAGGTTTATTGGAGGAGCAATGCTGCTTTGTCACATGTTGGCCAATATCTCAATCTAATCTCTTCAGTTTCAGAACTTGGAGATGTTCTATATTAAATGCCAGGCCTTGTAAAAGCTTTAGGTAATACAATAATGGCCTAGCTATCACGTGATAATGATTTAAAAGAGGAACTGAGAAAATTCTCTTAACTAATTTACAGGAAGCTGTATTTCAATTACACTGCATTGGATATGTGTGAATATATGGGATTTTTTGAACACGTGACAAACTCCAGAAAGTTATTCCTTACCAAAAAAAAATAATTGAGGGAGTTATGCACTTGCAAAAATCTTATTTTAAAATGAATTTCATTCACAGCCTATCAGAAACAACATACAAGCAATTAACAAATATATAAATGGCATTTTGTATAACAGAAATCTTACACCTCCGAAAATGTGATAGTTGATCACCCCCCCCCCCCCCGCCCTCATATTGAAAGATGGCATCTTATTTATTATACGAAACTTTGTAACCCTCAGATGTGGGTAATATTTAAAGACATCTTATGAACCAGTGCCTATAAATTAAAATAAAAGGTAATTTGCTCAGAACTCTCAGATGATGAAAAATCCATTTATAACCTTCAAAACAGGATGTGTCACTTGACAAGTAGGCAACACACACAAAAATATATTTTAAATTAGGATTCTGTGGGGGCGCACAGCTCTCTTACTTTAGAGTGCCACAACTTGCAGCCTCATGAACTGCCATAGCCAGCGAAATGTAACATGATCACTCATCCACATGGAAAATGTGTGTCAGTCTTTTGTTTGTGTGTGAATCCACGAGTACCACCCTGCAAGAACTTGTGCATTCTGTTTACTTTTCATTATGACTAGCAGCCTATTCCTACCATATCTCACTTCAGGGGAAAATGGTACGTACACTTTCAACTTATATTTTCACTAGAAAGAACCTGCAAGAGTCAGTTTATGTTGTTCAAAAATACATGGTATATTAGCCATTTAACAATTTCATACAATTGTTCTGTACCTAAAACACAACAAAATCTTTTTTCTGATTTTCTTCACAGCACTTTACACTGATGATATGCTTGATGTTCTTAATGTGTACCTCATGCCTCAATGTTGCATTGACATATGCTACAAAAAGTTAACCTTTCCACTTTATTTGAATTTATAATTTATGGAAACTCCACACCGAGATTCACAGAATGTTTGGTTAATAGTATGGCTTTTACTCATCTGCAATACAAGTTTGAATTGATGATAGAAACCTATCATGCCACTGCAAACAAGTCAAGCAATATTACCACATACATATAGTAACTATGTATATACTATTTTCATTTTTAAAAATACCCCATAGTGCACATATCAGAAGCCATGATGGCTGTGTTGATATACGACAATGTTAAGATTTTTGCAATGGCATGAAATCATCTAACAGGGTGTCCACTGAAATTACATTTCGGAATTCACTAGCTAACAGCCTTTGCAGAGTAGCAATTATATTTCCTCTGACCCAGGTGAAAAATCCCTGATTTTCCCTATGGGTGGTGGATGCCATGTCTAACACCTTTCTAACAACTTAACACTAACCAAACTCTGTAAAATTATTTTTGTATCATCAGCAGGGAATTGTACGATTAAGATTTTTTGAAATTCTAGACAATTAAACACAAGTTCCTGCTTCTAGGTATAGAGGTTAAGCCAAACACACTAACATCTTGCATCTTGCCTGTAAAAATTTGATTGATACCACCCCAGCATGTTAATAATTTCAATAGTAACAACTCTGACACACAGATTTTAGATTCACCACTTCCAAAAATATAAATTTAACACAATAACCAAATTCTACAGCTTTTGGGAGAGCTACAATCGCAAACAAATTTGTCTGATGCTATCTGTAACAATTTGCTAGTATCATCAAAGTGACTACAATTCAATGGATAAAATTGTGCAATTTAACGCAGGCTACTGTCAACTGCACACTTCATTATTTCAGTAGTCAACTCTCATATTCTATAAGATTTGAGTTCACGTCAGCTTCTTGAAAAAACACAAAACAATATACCCAAAATAAAACCTAATCTCTACATAAAACATTTTGAATAATTAAATAACCACATTGAACTTACTAAATCATGAAAATTAAACTTAAGGCCAGGATTCTCCTGTGTCTAAATCAAACAGACATATTAAGCTATGAAGAAATTAAAATTTAAAATTTCCCTACCAAGCAGAAACCAATAATATAGCAGGCATGAATATGTACATATCCTTGAAATTTCTTTTGTAACATTTGTACAAATTCAAGATGCAAGTGGCATTTTTGACCTATGTAATAATACAAAGAACTCTCATTTATAATGCTGAATGTGCGCTTGCTACCCTGTTGAAAACAGACTACAGTGAATTTTAAATATGACCCTCCACACACTAAACGTACCTAACTGTACTCTGAATGAAGGTGTACTACGAAACTGTCTGTGAGAGCACAATTACAACACAGAATATGGCTGATTACACTGATTATAATCAACACAAACTACAAAACATATGAAATCTCCCCCCTCCATCAAACATAAAAATATTTAATATAAAATACACATATGGGAAGGGGGAGGGGGGGATTTGTTTTCCCCACCATCTACTTAGAGTGATAAAAATGGGATTGGTTGGATGAACAATTGAACGAATGCAGCTCTTTAACCTGTATTTTAGTAATTGGCAAACTTGCCTCAGTTCCATTGTTTTGAAAAATTAACCCGTTCATAAAGTGTGTGTGTGTGTGTGTGTACGAATGCCAGTGCATAGTCACAGAGGAAGTGGCAGGAAACAAATGATGGAGAAATCAAATAAAAGATTCTCAAATCCTCAAGCCGATATTACAAGATCCCTGCAGCTATACTTTGATCTTGTACAAGCTTCTACAAGCCCTGGTGCACTACCAAGCATGTCAGCCGCTATATGAACCGCCATGGAAGATTCATATTAAACAATAGCAGTTCGCGTACTGGCATTTGGCACCCTTTGTGGGTGCGCAGTGTGGTTTATAGCAAATATAAACCCCGTTCGTAGAACTGCTATCAGTAACTTGCGTAGGACTATGAAAAAACTGGCTATCACATCTTAATATTGCTATATTACTGTTTGTCTTTTACATAAATCCATTGCTTATATTATAGCCTCATTCATTTAGTTGAAAATGACGAAGTCACCCACTAGAATAAGAGTGTTTATTTTTAATTTTGACGAAAATTACAGGCCAGTTGCAAAATAAAGTTTTCTCTTTACGTACTGAGATACTACCAGCATGTAAAATTTAATGATAAAAAAATTTGGGCCAGGCGGAGTTTTGAACTCGCACCCAAAAGATACGCTTTTGTAGCAGCTGCCGCAACTTTACCACTGTACTACCAGTTCACACAAGATAATGAGTTTATATACCGTAGATACGATAAATAGTTCAAATTAATTTTTTTATAGCGAAGATAATGTTTTAATAATTTAGACGATTTAAACAGTAATTAAAAGTCGCCATACCCAATATTATTTGTCATATATTTTCGATCTATTTGAAAACGTTTCAACCTCACGAATGTAAAATAAAGATGGCGGAATCCTTTTCGGTTTTTACATCAACTCGTTTCAAGTAGTAGCTACAGGGAGCGCCCTACGCTCTGAAACTGAAACGTGATTGGCCAGGTATGAAAGCAGGTGTGGAACCTGCAATGAAAAATAGGACGTGTCCAATTACCAAACCTGGTACGAAATCTGACCATAAAAGGCAGGAAATGCCACGACAGGTGCCACACTACAATGTATAATGGCTGCTATGGCTGACCTTGTAAAAACTTTTACAGAATCTGGTATCGTGTAATATCGCCTTTACAGTAAATGCAGGTTTTAATTTCAAAGAAAATTTTCTCTTGAACCTAATACACAAAGCAATGAACCAACTTACATCAATTTATTTAGCTAACTAGTTATTTATGGAAACCAACAAACCAGCTTTAAAAGAACTTCTGAAATGCCAGTCATTACAAACACACTATTTTTCACACTATCAGCCACCCAAACTACCATTCTTAGGATGGCCTTTCCTGTGGATATATTAGCAACAATTGCAAAGCCTCTTCCCAAAGTTGCAAACTGCACGCAGCATGCTACGATGGTCAAGTATTTAAATGGTAGTTGAAACTTATCTGTGAAAGTAGATATTCTGCTGAAAATTTTGGCTGTTAAGGATTTGTTCCACTTAAAAACTTCCACTGACAACAAAGTTTGAGAGGTACCTAAGTTATAATAGACAATACATACATACACAGCTAAGACCATTCGTGCATGCTTAACTTTGTGTTTAAAATTAACCAAACTATGCACCTTGTATTTATTAATTCAAGTTTTGAGCTGTGTATTTTATAATGTTTAAATAAGTTATTATATAGAGAATACCCAATATTTTGTCCACTAGTTTTAGAAGTGCATAAAATATTTCACATGTTTATAATAATTGTAGTGTTAAGTAGAGTTAATAGCTTGAACTATATAAAAATATAATTTGAAATATATTTATAGGATAAATAACAAATATTTAATTTAACAAAAAAAATTGCCTTGATTTTCAGTTTTAACTATAATTACTCTTGGACAAAATCATTTTCACAATGCACGAACGGACAAGTTCAATGAAACCATCTTCCAGCTACAGAACAGCAAGCCATCAACCTTCTATTACGAGCTCCATGCATATTCTCCATTCACAGTTTCTTCACACTTTTCAATCAAGCCTTTCAGATATCACCTTAACAATAACATAATTCACCTGTTTGTTTAAATAACTTAACACTATGATTAACATTAAAGTTTTATTACATTTTTTATTAAATGACACTTGGTATTGACTATAACTTACATTGTTTATTTCATACAAACCATGAGAGTAGCGTTGAGTTGGCAACAGCTACTAAGAAATAGTTCAGTTAAAATATTGTTTTCACCTAGTTATTTGGCATGCTAGTTGTAAATGAAACATTTGCCTATTTAAATATTTTTAATTTTTAGGTAGCACTCATAGAAACATATTTAACTGATACTGTTAAATATGACAGCGTAAAATAGTGTGTAATGTGTAGGCCATAGTGACCTGGTATTTCACTTTTAATCCAAGAAGAAACTTTAATAGGTGGAGTGGACCTTCTCTCTATATATCTCTGAAAGTTTTGCAGTGCTAGTAACAAAATTATACACGTTTTGAATTCTAGCATGTTTCATACTTATTACAAAAAAAAAAACGGATTTTTGAATTTGCAATATAAAACTGAAACTAAATTTTAAAAATTTAATACTTATAATATATTTAGATGTGATGGAGGGATTCATACAATTTGGAAGACAGCAGAAGTGGCGACGTGACACGGTATGTTGCTTTTTGCTAAATGAAATGTTAAAATTTTCTTCTCCAAAAAATACTTTAAGAATTACCACATCAAGTTTGTACATGCTGCATTTTTAAACATACAGTAATTAAGCAACTTATGATGTGACCAATCTGTGTTTTCACAGCAGGAAGAAATATTCTGTAGTATGTTATATTGTGTCCTCTGCGAATGAAATTATATTGTTGCGTCTCAGTCAGGCGTTACGCTGTGTGTGTGTGTGAAAATAATGGAAGTGGAAAATTTCTACGTTTAAACCATAAACTGTTTTATGACTAAATTAATTATTTGAAAATCACGTTTGCGTATTTAACACAACTTCTTAACTTTAGCCAAGGTGTTTAAAACAACTATTTAATGTGCTTACATTTCTGTGATTTGAAAGTTTGCCACAATCCCAGCAACGAAAGCCAAGCCAGAATATTTTTAATAAATAATTAACTGAACATATTAACATTAGGTATGCAAAGAAATATCACCTGAATAAAAATTACAGTAAGCCTATTGTGTGCTTGTTCAACACTATCTTTTTGCTACAAAAAATATGACGGACTGCATGCCATCGTTTTAATGAAATAACCAAAACACACATCAATAAGGAGAGGTTAAATACCATAGTTCTTTCCACCGCAACTGTTTTACGCAGGTTAAACATAGTCGAAGGAGAATATCATCATGTAGACCTACATAACTGCCAATTTTAGGAAATTACACTAAACAATGCATGCTTACCAGACATACTATAGCTCAACATGAAAATGGTCCAACACTTTGCTACACTAAGAACATTACAATTAGCTTTCCACTTTCAGTGGAATGTGAGAAGAAGCTTCAGAGCACAGCAATTGTAAAGATGTAACTATCAGCCGTAACTTTCTCCAAGGTGTCTGCACTGTGTTGTTAGCTTCACTGGTCAAGTCTAAATTAAAATAATAATCTAAAACTATCTTCCTACTTAAGTTAATGGCACTATGTAGTTACACAACTATCTATTTTTACTATTTTGTTTTCTGCTGTTTTATGTCGAAATGGAACACTGTGGTTTTAAAGAAGCAGCTGTGAATTTATTTGGCTTACTTTAGAAATTCTGCACTCAAATTTTGTCCATAACATGCCTTATTTCCTGCACTTCAAAACTCAAAATGATCCTATAATATCATTAGACATAGAGAATTTCAACTGGGCCTTGATTTTTTTTCTACACCAAACAGAAAAAAACACACACATTTTTCATTGCTATGTGGAATGGACAGGATAGACAACATTATCGGAACTGCCAACCTCAAAAAATAGAAAATTGTAAGATTTTCAAAAAAAAATCACTCACCTTTTTCATGCGACAAAAATTGAACCGTTATTCTCATGATCATGCCGATCCTTTTGTAAGGATACATGAACAGCAGATTGTCTTTTTCAAGAATCAACACTAATGGTAAATTATGCTCAACAATGAATAAAGTAAAACATGCTTCCTTAAATGCACTAGAATTGCCATTCTGCACACTGAAAAAGATATCTTTATTTTGCTTGGCTTGGCTCAGCCTTCAGCCACTTCATTGTTCATATGCTTCCCTGAATATTCGTGCATTAAATTCACACTTACACATCACACATTTTGCAAAATTCTCGCCTTTTTTGAACGCACTACCCAAGGGAAGGCTGTACAGTAAGGCCTTGCCCGAAATGACAAATTTTGTTTCAATTTGGACGTTGTCTGTTGACAAGTCACTTGATTAGCACTCGCTACAACACATTTTTCCACTAACAGTAAAAAATATTTGTCTTGTTTAGCACTCGTTGCAACACACTTTTACACTATAAGTGAAAAATATTTTTACCTAAATCCAATGCCTAAAATGGGACGTAATATTTCTACAATCACTGGAATGCTGTGAATTCATTAATAAATAAGAAAATTAATTATGCAATAACAAACTAAAATTTTTTTTGCTGCAAAATATGTAAACAAAGCACAACACTTACTTGCTTTTTAAAACATGCCTATAGTATTATATATGAGTTATTTGTTTTAAAAAACATTTCGTTTACACATGCGTGCATGTTTTGAAGGTAAAAACCAACATGGCATTGATTTTATTTTGGTACTTTCCTTAACATCTGCTAGATACAAAATACAAATTACCAAATATGTCACGATTGTTGTCTACAAAATCGGGTCACTTAGTTAACAAAATCTGAAATTTCGGACACGGCCTCAGACTCCCGAAACACTCGCTTGTAAATTTTATTCTTTACACCGCGTCTCACCATCTTATGAAAAGCAGTTAATAGACGCTATAGCACAAACTACCGACACCACATCTCAGAATTCTCTTTATTCAAAAGCATGAAAATATCGATAATTATACAAATAGTCCAAAATCATGGAAGAACTTTTAGCACATATGCTGTATATCACCGTGCCCAATAATGAAACATGGTGGAATGGAAAACAAAGTAACCAGGAACAAATGCACAGCAGAGTGCAGCCACCACCATAATAAATCGTTTCTTTTGTACCAGTCTATTAAAAGTTGCATGTTCATCTTCTGGGGCTCTATTAAACAATACCCAAATATTAAAATTAATCACTTCTTTTTATAAGACTCAACCAAAGGAAATAAAAAATGGAAAGAATTGAAATTGTAAGAAAATTTACATAATTTGTAAAATCGTACAAACTGCAAAAATTCTAACAAAATATGAATAAATCATAGAAGTTGGCAGCTACGCATTAATCTGCATATTCTATTGTATTTTAAAATGCCATCAACACCACGAATCCTGTATAATTTGGCCCATTTATCATCACTGTCTCCTGTAGCACTAGGGCTGAAATGTCGTCATCTGAAGAGTTAACCATTTCGTCCATAGCTGCACTCCTAGTGTGACCTTGTACAAGCAAAATCTAAGGAAACAAATCCACAAAGTAGCAAAGAAAGGAAAAGTTGGCATTGTCGAGTACTCACTCATGCCACAGATGCATTTTTTTGAGACTGCCATTTTTATGGGGAATTTGCAAATAATGTAGTTGCAAGCTGTAGCAAAATAAGTCCTGACAGATTCAAAGAAAACTACATTTTCCATTTTTTTTTTTTTTTTTTTTTCGCAATGTTTGATGCTTTACTTCTCATTACTAATTCGGCATCTTCTCTCAGATTCTGAATAGTGAGATGTAACGATCAACTGTTCACAACTCTATCACAATATTTGATAGCAATGCAACAATAAACTCAAAATATTAAATGTACAAAATGCTTTATTTAGGTCACAAGAAAGGAACATATTGCACAAGGACTTTTATACTTCAGAATAGGAGCATCACTGTTTGCCAGTGTCAAAGCAATTCTCTTACACTGCTGGAATCAGTAGCAGAACCTAAATTCTTCCTTTTCGTCTTTATATTTCCCTGACACCCCATCAGAGGTTGAACAGGATGATGACTGTATTTTGGGAACTTTGTAAGAGGTGAGACTAAGATAGATGAAGGTTTCTCATTTACAACCTCACCCTTAAAGAAATTAAACAATGATTCCCACTGTTCAAAAACCCTCAAACATCTTCACTTCTGCATGGAGATCTTGAAATCTTTGTAACCTTTCTTTTCTCTTTGAACTCGTTTTCCAAATAATAAAAAATGTCTACAAGAATGTCCAATTTTTACTGGTAAAGCAGACACTGCATTTTCTGCAGATAAATTTATCAGGTGACAAATGCAACCAAACACAATAAGCCCAGGGTGTGCGTCTTTCATTACTGCTGCAACAATAATTATGTCCAACCATTACAGCTTCATTGTCTGCACTAAAAACCATGCAGTGTTCAAGCACTAAATTACATACATATATTCCATCCCGTAGAATCTCCTTCCAAGGCACGAGTAGAAAGAACAGAGTTCATGATTTTCTCCTTTCTATCATAAAATTTCACTACAATGGTATACAACTTTCCTTGAGTTGAAACAGAATACTATACATTCTGCTAACATCGTACTGCACTAGATTTTGCATCAGAAGCCATTTCCTTTACAACTGCAGAGATTTTTTTTACAACAGCAATACTTTTTTGCAATTTTTGATTTAAGGCTTCAATGCCTTCTCTTGCACTTAACATTGTACGATTCCCGAAATATCTGGTAATAATACTGCTTTTTTAAACTAATTTTTATCTTTAAACTTTGCAGAGCTGACAATAAGTAACCTATCAAGATATCAGAAAAACATGGTCGGCATTACAATTGCAGTTCATACGTAGTTACACACAGCTTTTATCATACATAGTATTAAAATCCTTTAACACATTTTTCAACTAGACTTCAAATTTGAACAGTTCACGGTAAAATCAATGGCCACACGTATTCACATTTAGAAATCCGGTAGTTATCAAAAACTCCACAGATGAAAAAATGCAACTCTAAATATTGATATGCAAAAATTGATTGTCGGCCTCTCGTAATGAGATCTCTCAGACGCATGCAAAAACAGTATCAACCTATATCGTCACAACACTACTTCAGTGTTTTAATGTAAAATAATCGCAAAATAATTTTTTTACAGAATTAACTAATGAAAAATTGGAAGAATGTACAGGTTTCCAGAAAACAATATGCGGCAGCTTTTACCAGAAGACTTCCGGAAAAATCTGAAAGGTTGGCCGGTATGCACGTTTGTGTAATGTGCTATACCATGAATAACACAAATACAGTAAAACTCGCTTAAAACATTCCCGCATAATAGGTTTTCCCACCTAATAGAATGATTTTTTAAATTTGCTATCTCTTCCATTTAGTCCTATCTTAAAAAATCCCATTTAAAATTTTTTTGTTGAACAAATCTAACCTGCATATAACATTAAATTATATAATTTTCCTATACACATTGTTCAAAAAGTCACAAATAATTTATAAACTTTTATAGATAACAAAACCTGAGCTGCACGCCGCTGAAAGTACCACGTGTGTTCAACCAATCATCTGTCCTAACCGAATGCCAGTGCCCAATGATGGCCATCTTGTGAAACCTGAACAGCAAGCCACAAGCTGATCCAATACTCTGGCTGTTCACTTTACTTGCAGATGCTAGCGTAAATAATACGTATTTTTTCAGGCACAAAATCTGTACAAAGCTAACCAAATGCTATAGTCTTAAGGGTGTTTAAAGGTGTTCAGTGTCTCATATTACTATTAATTTATTTGATGGACATTTTTCAAAGTTACGCACGTATGCATTAAAACATTTGGAAAAGGTTTAAAACCAGCGGGCAGAAAATGTGATATAGGCGGATAAGCCGCTGACTATCGTTCATTGGCACATGCCCAATGTTGCTGCTTTAGTAAAAAGATTGGGTTAGGAATCACATGTTATTTTTAATATGGGTTACAAACAAAACTATTTATAACACTCCCGTAAATTGGCTGTTTTTTGTTTGGAACGTATTTGTTTTTATTGTGTTGTGCTCACTCACTCGTCACCATCACATCGCTCAGACATTGACAAACTCCAAACGCAGCAAACTTGCTGAGAAAATGATGCTTATTTACTTAGGCACTTTTAATTTCATTATCTATAGAGGAATTAGCTATGTTAGCATACAGATGCGGTATGTTGCATTCATATGCGATGCGACTTGGCTGTGATCACTCAATTGTACTAGGGATTCGAAGTATGCTTGTTTATGGCCTGGCCTTCCACTGGAAGTAAATTTTTGTAAATTTGTGTCTAGTACACACTTTTTACTATCAAAAATGGAACGAAAAATGTGAAAGTTCCATAATAGACGTCATGAAATTATGACGAAAATAGCAAACTGAAAACATCAAGGCAATGTTTTTAAACAAATTTAAAGTTACATTTATCATGTTGTAAGTTCAATTTATTTATTGTAAGGGATTTTCCCAGTAGATAAAATTGAAACAAGTATATTTAAGAAGTGCTCCAAACCCAGAGGATTAATTTGTAGTGCAACAACTAAGTGTATAAAAGTATAAAACAATACGACTTTTCTAGCTCAAATCTAATTGTTAACAGTCATTAGTCTATGTTTATCTGTCAGTGGAATAAGTCATAATAGAATGTTATTCTTTATGGCACAAACTTCTTTATAACCTAAAATATTTGTCCCAATATTTCCCGATGGCAAAATTCCATTCCTACACACAACTAGTTTCACATGTACGTGCAGTTAGACCTCTTTGAATTAGATTTTAGTGTATACTGCGATAGTTATGGTGCAGTAATTAAAACACAGTAGATGAAAGTGTGATGTTTAATTCAACAGCGCCTGTGTGAAATGCTTAGATTAAGTAACTTGGGTATTAATTTTTTTGGTAGATTGTGCAATTTTTTTTAAATTCAAAATCTCTTTTCCCCTTTAACAAATTTTTAACATCCAATCATTTAAAAAATGTCTTAACAGAGTTCTACTGTATGTTTACGCCTAAATACTGTTGTAAGCCTAAATTGTGAACATTCATACATAATCGTGTTTGAAATATACCAGAATTCTTTGAACAGCTGAAAATGGCAAACAAAGCATCTGACAGTTGAAACGAAGTCACATGACAGTGTTTACGTAATCGGCAACCGAAAGTATAACTTTAGCAGGACTTCAAAAAAGTGTGAAGTAACAGTGAATGGTCTATTATCTTTGCCCACTCACCTTCCATCTTTCGGCACACTTCTTGGAGAACTCTGCAAATATCACATTCTCATCAGGGTGCTTCTTCTTGTGCTCCTCCCGGCATGTTTGTACAAAGAAAGCATACGCAGTCATCCGCCCCCTGGGCTTAGCATCTGCCTTCGGTCGTGGCATTCTGCCCCTGTTCTGTACCTGCGAGCACAAACAAACCCAGTCGTAATTTCTCTGTGATTGGCCAACAAGCATGTGTATGCACATCAACAAGAAGCTCCATTCTCCACCTGTGGTAATTGCACTGACTGGGCACACACAAACCCTGCGACTGACCAAAACAACCCTGCCAGCAAATGCACAGACGAGAAGTTCCAACTGCCACCACCTGTGGTAACTGCACCTGCCCAACAATATCTTCAGAGCATGCACGTTGACGAGAAGCTCTACAGATCACCACCTATGGTAACTGTACCTGCCAAGCAAACATAAACCTACTTATCAATCCATTCCACTGGCCAACAACACTACCAGTGCACGCACTAACAAGAAGCTCCGCCATTCACCTCTTGTTGAATACAAACAAAATGAAAGGTAACTCACTAAACATTGTAAGTAAACAGAGACTGATTCCAAAATACGATGAACATATTTTGAATAAACAAATGCAAAATTAAAATGAGGTTATTTTAAAATATTCCCAGCAAAAGATGTGTAATTTTCAGATTCAAAACACATCATTCCTTCAATAAAATGGAGTGTGTGAATTAACAACATCCACATTCAATTGGTAAAAACTGTAATTTTTTGGGTACCTCTAATCAAAACACTGCAGTCAACATTTTGCTTGAAATAACGTTACCATATTACTTCTTGTGCTTGTGCCATACAAAAAACCCTACATTTAGTTGCAAAATACTTTATGGCTTCGCTTAGTCCCTATGAGACTTGGTGTTTCAGAGGACCGTAATAAATAAAACATTGGTCTACTGAAAAAGTAGCAACTTTTGTTTGGGTCTTAAGAGTGCTGCCTAGCTCAAGATAACCCCTACAGAAGGGAGTGATAAGGGCCACACTGGCACACGCATCAAGTGCAGCATCGTCGCAAAAGACAAACTAATGCGTTTAGTTTTTTATCTATATCGGACTTTAAAAGTGGTGACCATGTAATTTTATTGATGGAAATTCTGTAACAAAGTTCAATGCAGTACTAAGTTTTCCTCAGACCCGATTAGCGTATTTCGAGATCCAGTACTTTAAAAAGGCAGTTTTTAGCAATGTTTGCTTAAAAATAATATTTCTAGTGTGTGAAACGCCTTGAACGTGACGTTCCATCCTCGTCTGAAGGTTCTTTTCTTTTCGTAAAGTAGCACATTGGTCACAAGTGAAATATTTTTGTAAAAAATATGTATTTCCCAGCACCTTGCAACACATTTCAAACACGTGGTAGACAGCCCCCTTAAATCTTGCTTCAGAGTGTAGTTAAATTTAAAGCAAGTGTCATGCCTGTAAATAAAGTTTCCTGAACAACTTTCATCCAATGCATTACAGAAACATTACTTAATGCCCAGTTGCACCATTAACAGCCTTGAACCAAAATCCTAAAATCTTGGTTCAAACACAATCTTCAGTTTGACCAGAGTTACACTGTACGAGTGTTGCACCAACGTGAATGGCCGAATTACGATCATAGATCTCCTGAACTTGGTTCAGAACTAGAATTGAGATGAAACATTGTGATTGGGTCTCATTTCATGATGTCGTGACGGAACTTTTTATTTTAAAGTTCGGAGTTTGCCTTGGGCCCCCTTTGGCCACGCTCCCCTGTGCAACTAGATTACAGTCTTGTAAATATATTTTTTAAGTTACTTAGAAGAAGAATTGAGTTCTACCAGGGTTTAGTGTTATAAATTATAGCAATTGTGATGCAGAACCCCTCAATTGTTTCTGAGTACCATTGTCCTCATGTCACCTGAGTTTTCAGTTTTACGTGACATGAAGGCGCCTGCGTATAATTGGAGCAGTTTCAAATTAAAGAGAATTAAACGCACATTGGTTAAATGTTAAGGCATAATTGAGGCCTTAGAATTTGTATGTGTACAATTACATTTGATTCCAAATCATTCAAAACTAAAGGGTTTTAAAAGTAATGATTGTAAAGTAAACACTCTGCTCACAACATTATTCATGTGTTGGTCAAGTGAAACTGTGAAATTATTAGAAAAGTAATTATTTTTCAAATCTAGATTTTACACTTCAATGCCTTGAAGAAAAAAAAAAAGGCACGTCCATGAAAATATATGTGGGCAGGAACAGTGAAATATTTCTAGGCTTGATTTCATAAGTGCCTACTTTATCGTGAACAGCCATTATCCTCAGTGCAAACAAACTGCTTCAAAACACATCTCTCAAAGTTACACCACAGGGCAAAGAATTTTTGGACTCTAAATGAAAAAAAAATTGCAGTAACAGAAATTAGCTCAATTTTGTAAAGATAGCAAACAAAGAAACAATATACAGATACATATGCTAAGGAATGCCACACATATTCCTGAAGTAGTACTAATGCAATCACTAGCATGAAGGAAGACAGCAGAGGACAGCAGTTATTGTAATAGTGAACCTACCCTATACACAAATTTTGAAAGAAAATTTACTCAGGCATGTTATGGGAGAAAAACTGTTATGACAATGTTACGCAGAACATAGACGCCTACAACCACATTACGCAACTATAGGCTGTTCACAGAAAAGTGAGCACTTTTTAAGGCCCTTATAAATTTTTCCTTTCATCCAATTTCTACCTTCCTGCTGCTTTTTAGTATAAACATTGAAATGTGACCAATAAATATAGTATATACATTGCACCACCATCAAAATTTAATGCCTGAGGCTGCAATAAGATATATTTATTTACAGTTAAAGCCTGTTGGGAGGGCATTTAAGTAATATATTTAAGGTTGTTGGAAATTTCTCTGTCATGTGTTAATGATCGAGTTTCTTGTTATGCATTTATCTCTCTAGCAAAATTGTTTTGTAGTACATAATTATCTTGTTTATTATTCAGGCATCTGCTTTTGTTAAAGTGAAAATAATGTTTTGTCATATTACGGTTATAGAAGGAATATGTTAATCAAATAAATTGCTGATTCACAATTAAAAATTTCCTGCATGACAGCTTCGTATTCTGAACTGTTTTGAGATGTATCAACGATTGTGTCTGTTGACGAACAAGGAGAGTAGAACAATTATTTTTCTACCCAGGTTTAATTTGGAAGTTTATATGTACAACATATGGAAAGTCCAACCAAGTCCCTCAAGACTGCTGATCCGGTAAATACCAATTAATTTACACTTTGATTGATTAGCAATCCAGTTATAAGTTTTGTGACATATCCACCTGTTCATTTTATGAACTTTTGTTTTAAATCATTAATATTTGCAACTACTATCCAGAAGCCCATGTTTACGTGAATTCTATGAGCACTACTCAAGTCATTTTAATTAATTTGAATATTGTCATGCATGCGATATGTCGCAAAATTACATTGTCAATTTAATTTACGATAAATTATTGTTTTCATCTAAACGTCATCTTTCACTTAATTTATTTTTGAACAGCTCATAATATGTGTTGCCATATTCTAATTTTAACCATTGTCCTGGGTTATTCTCAAATTTAAGTAATGGTATTTCCTTCCTTTGTAAGATGTGCCTACCTATATATGTATAACTATTGCTGCACATATTCATCTACATTAATTCAATGTTTTCTAGTTACATTTATTACAGTAAATCATGCCCATACTACTCTTACTACATCTGTAACAATGTTAACTACAAATATTGAGAATTATGTGGATTAGTATGTACCATAGTTATACATATATAAGTAGATACATATTACAAAAGAAAATATTCCTTAGATGTGAGAATAACCCAGGACAAAGTTTAAAATTAGAATATGGCAACACATAATATTATAAGTTGTAGTTCAAAAACATATTCAGCAAAAGATGAAGTTTAAATGAAAATCACAATTTATTGTAAAGCAAATTAAATTGACACTATAATTTTGTGACGTATCACATGCATGACAATACTTAAATATAAATGACTGCTAGTGCTCATAGAATTCACGTACGAATGGGCTTCTGGATAGTAGTTGCAAATATTAATGATTTAAAACATAAGTTCATAAAATGAAGAACAGGTAGATATGTCACAAAACTTAACTGGATTGCTTATCAATCAAAGTGTAAATTAATTGGTATTTACCAGATCAGCAATCTTGAGGGACTTGGTTGGACTTTCCATATGTTGTACATATAAATTTCCAAATTAAACCTGGGTAGAAAAATAATTGTTCTACTCTCCTTGTTTCTCAACAGACACAATCGTTGATACATCTCAAAACAGTTCAGAATACGAAGCTGTTGTGCAGAGAACTTCTAATTGTGAATCAACAATTTATTAGATTAACATATTCCTTCTATAACAAATATAACAAAACATATGCCTGAATAACAAACAAGAAAATTGTGTACTATTAAATAATTTTGCTAGAGATTAAATACAAAATCACACATAAAGAGACCAGACACTCAATCATTAACACACATCACGCAACCATTTCCAACAACATTCACAAACATATTACTTAAAATCAATCATTACTATCCTCATAAAAATTCAATATATTAATCAAATGAGTTCAATACTTTCTGTATCTTTGTCACCTAAACACATACCCATATAGATTAAGAACAAAAATTCTATTATTCCACATAGTTCACTAGCCGCACCAAGATGACTGCCTCCAGGAAGACATCACTGGAGGCTGTAAGGACCACACACTATAAATTCTATTATTCCACATAGTTCGCTAGCCGCACCAAGATGACTGCCTCCAGGAAGACATCACTGGAGGCTGTAAGGACCACACACTATAAATTCTATTATTCCACATAGTTCGCTAGCCGCACCAAGATGACTGCCTCCAGGAAGACATCACTGGAGGCTGTAAGGACCACACACTATAAATTCTATTATTCCACATAGTTCGCTAGCCGCACCAAGATGACTGCCTCCAGGAAGACATCACTGGAGGCTGTAAGGACCACACACTATAAATTCTATTATTCCACATAGTTCACTAGCCGCACCAAGATGATTGCCTCCAGGAAGACATCACTGGAGGCTGTAAGGACCACACACTATAAATCACACAACATTCTCTGGACTTGTAGTTTCTATAAGAATCTAGATGCCAACTGATAATCTATGTAAACAGTACATAACAAAACAGCTGTGTTGCGATTAAGATACGCAGATCAGATAACTCCCAGTTTTTCTTTGCGATTTTCATGAGCGTGTCACAGTTTACCAATCACACCTTTGAGTGGTTTACTTCACATCTTGCAACATCTTTGGAGATTTTTGTTCAACTTTGCACCCCCTTGTTAATGCACCAAAAATCATTCTATTTAGGAATATACTAATTTAAGAGAAATTGTAAAATTGAATATACTTCCGAAACCGCACAGGAATATAAAATACTGTTCCAGTTATGTAGATGTAGTAATATTACCATCCATACTGTTTCTTGGTATAGGCTATTCTCTGTCAAGTGAGCACTTTTGAAAGCCTCATTTGGAATAAGTTAATAAATATATTTTATTTTGGCTTTAGACGTTAACTTCCGAGTGCGGTGGAATATTCACACTGTATTACTGCAATGGCAATACTTATTTTAAAGTGTGGTTAAGGGATAAAATATGGCTGAAAAGAAAATGTAACTGAGATCTCAAAAGTGCTCGCTTTACCAAGAACAGGCTGTAATCACTACCGGCTCCCTCTACGGAAATTAATGGAAGTAGGTAGTAGCCGGTGGTGAAATGTGTGTAAATATACCCGTGAATCATGGCCGTGTGTAGTTCACGTGTCGAGTCACCAGAAAACCTGTGTTACCTCACTCAATGAGACACCAACATTCTCCTTGACCTACACCGCGGTCGCCTGCGATAACGGCAAGGAAATTCGACACATCTCGCATTGATTCGCCGTGGCCAGATTCCGCGATAGCACAGCTTGCACTACTCCTCATCGTGTGCGCATTTCCGCTCACGTGGAATTATTAAGTCATCCGTCAATAGATGCATAAATACTTCACGTCGCGTCCGTAAAAGCTTCGATTAAATTAAAAACTATCAACTTGTTAACACGTTCATTAAAACTTTCCAGTATTTGAAAACCAACTATGCAAAAAATATACCAGATTTTATCTTTTTAGCGATTCTGCGGCAAACGTTTTGCTAGAATGACGGATTCCTCAAATAAAGCAGCAAAATAAATATCTCGCACTAGTAAATACCTATTGTATCTTAGAAAAGCGTGGCGAGAACACGTTCGCAATTTGTTTACGGCAATGAGGTGTTTCAAACATGCATAATTCGAGGGCGCAGTCACATATATCTTACCACCAGTCGTAGAAAGTAAGGCTGACATGGGACTCGCTGTTACATTTCCTGTCAAAACAATTTTCATAACATTGTACCTGTTGACAAGAGTCACAGATTCGTCAGTGCAACCAAATAAGTTGTACCTGGATTCTGATAAAAACGGCTAAAATATGAATGCACGTATACTGGCAATATTACTTTGAGCAGTTGTTATAATATTTCAACAATTTTCTCAACACAGCAATAATGACCTTACTAGTCACATATATTAACGCCAATTTGAAACTAAAATATTTTAATTTCAGTGAAATATAGAAAACGGAAGACACGTTCCTGGCAGTATATCGCTATCGACTGACATTGAGATAGCTTCACGCCTCAGTAAATTCATCGTGAATAAACTGGTGCGCGATGTATTGATGAAGGTGTAAGGACAAGACAAAGTTGAAGATAGGAGAAGCGGGCTGTACCACCATGGCGTTAGCCTGCAGGTTGTGTATAGGCGAGCCTGGGTACCACCAGTGCGTGCCGCCCGCCTGGTAGTCGTAGCCGGCAGGACCGCGCATGCAGGAGGCGGCGCTGGAGGCGGCCGACTGAAAGCCGCCGCCTCCGCCAGTCGCCATCTTGTAGGAGAGCATCTGCTGCGAGGCGGCAGTATTGTGCTGCTGCTGCTGTTGCTGCTGCAGCTGATGCTGGTATAGTTGCTGGTAGTCGGGCGAGAGCGCCCCCGCCACAGGCCACCACACCGCGTCTTCCCGCCCGCCCCACGTGCCACCGCCGCCGCCGCCGCCTCCGCTGCCCCTGTGCTGCTCAGACATGGCCGCCGCCGCTTCCTTTACTCCGCCTCGGCCTCACTTGGCGCGGGCTCCTTCGCCTTCCCTAGCCGCCCCTCCCCTCTCCTTTCCTTCCCCTCCACGGCGTTGCCAGGTGGCTGGAACAGCCAATCCGCGCGCAGGGGGAGGGCACTCACTCTCCTCGGCGCCAAGACGCCACTGCCGCCTCCCGTGACGTCTTCCTCGGCACAAGAGATGCCGCGTCTCCGACTACGGGACATTCGCCGCCGTCTTCACCGTGAGTTGATAACGATGCCACAACCAACCCGCACCACACCACGACAAGCCGAGAAAAGTCTCTCTCTCCTGCTGGTAGTCCGCCCCTCCTTGCCGGGCCGTGCCGAGCCCCCGGCAGCTGCCGCTGCCACAGCTCGGTCAATAAGACGCGCGCGGACCTGCATTCCCAGGCCTGAGGCCGCGGCGGGCCGGGCCGTGCCGAGCCCGCTCGCGCCGCCTGCAGCCACGTGGGGAGGCGACGACTGCTTCCTACACCCCCCCCCCCCCTTCCGACGAGAAAAGAAAAAACTACCCCATTCCCGTTCTCATTGCCACCCCATGCATACATTGCTGGCCTTCGCTCTGCCACGGCCAATTACTTTCGCAACGCAGTCGTGCAAATTTATACAAGGAAAGGCGCCAGAATTACTAACACTAATATTTCCAACTGCAATTAATAAATTAATAATTTACCAATATATGCCTACTCAACTGTATTACAACTTAATTCAAGTACGTGGTAGTCTAATTAGCGGCAATGGAAGTCGTCACATTCAAATAAATACTATATACTGTGTAAAGACACCCTCTTGCATCTACGATATCCCATGTTTCGCCCATTGATGCACATTCATATTACAACAAATGCAAAAATGGACGTTATCCTACGTGCCTATGTCCAAAAATTCCTAAATCAACGAGCAAGCACGCTAAATTCTCAAATTATTACTAGTCGCTGGGACGCCTGACATTTACAAGTGTGCACGCCCTCTTCCGCTAGCACGATCAGTTCTGCGTTTTCAGTTGAGTTCCGCTGTGAGATAGTGAAGGTTCAACCTACCGCAGTGGAACGGTGACGTGAAATACGGAGAAAAATGGAGGAAACGTCTGTTGAAGAAAGCGGAACTATAACAAGACTTAGAGCGGAAGGGAAATCATTTCCCGATGTCGCAAAAATTGTGGGAATAAGTTGTTCGACCGTTAAAGAGTTATACGAATATTTCAAGATCGCACACGGAGCAGAGATCTGCGTGAATTCGATTAAAAAGAATCCAAAAACGTATTCGTCCGACTTAACAGCTTAAGTGAACAAATATTTACATGAACAGGTTGACAGTAAGAAGAGTTCTCAATTGTGCAGTGTACCACGCTAGGATCCCACGAAAGAAACCCTACATTAGTAAGACAACAGAGCTGGACGCTGCAGTTAGCGAAAGAGTGAAGAGATTTGGACGGCTCTTGACGAGATCTTGAGTGAGGGAAGTACGGAGCAGCGCCGGAATGAAAGGGCGGGGCAAACGGGAGATCCCGAGAAAACCCGCCGGCCAAAGGGCACGAAGTTTGCGAAAGACAAGTGCATAAAGATACTGAATTCTGGAAGAGAGTGTTTTCAGATGGAAGTCAATTAGATCTTTATATCAATAATGGTAGAACAATGGTGCGGTGCAAGCCAAACGCTGAGTTTGAACAAAAGAACTTTCGGACGACAGTTAAACATGGAGTTGGTGGGGTCATGATTTGGGGGTTCACGTCAGCCTCAGAAGTGGGGGAACCGGTTTCCATCGAAGGGAATATGAACAGACTCGTGCATCTTCAAATACACAAAGCCAATGTAAGAGTGAGGAAAAACTAGGCATTGCAAATGATCGTCACTTTCAACACAACAATGACCCCAAGCATATGGTGGAAATTGTACGTCTGGGGCTGCTTCACAACTCACTCCACATACTTTGGAAACACCTCCTTAGTCAACAGATGTTAATCCGATAGAACATTTGTGAAGCGAGTTGAAGAAAAGGCCCAGGAAACATCACCGGCAAACCAAAACTTAAAGAGTTACTTCAGAAAGAATGGAACAATATTGGCTAATATTATATGGAATCTTGTGCATTCCATGCCAAAAGGACTTAAAGCAATTATATATAGTAAGGGTATGCAAACTAAGTATTGAGATCAACATTATTAGTTTTGTTTTATAAGTATCAGGTAATGGACGAATATTTATGTCCACAAAAGAATTGTCCCTCCAGGAGACTAAATTTAGTTCCGTTTTCTGTATAAAATACATTCATATTCTACAATCAGAAGGTTTAATCTATTTATTCCTGACACCTATACTGACAATCACGTGTTAAATATTTCCATTTTAGAAAGAATGGGGATATTACGCTTAACATTCTCTCTGGACAAATACTCTTTTCCATCCATATGTATGTTACACACTATACTGATAACTGTAAATAAGGCAAAAATGTGGCACTATTCCGAAGGAACAGCCAATGATCTGAACACCAACACGTACTTTTCCAAAATAACAGCATGTGCCAAAGTGGTAAGACGATGGTATGGGGGAACCACGATGCCTAGTATGGTTACCAAGGACCCTCAATAAGATAGAACAAGAGTGGCTTCCAGTAAAGTTTTACAATATGCAGAGCTCAGAGTACACATGCTACAAAAATTGTCATAAAATTATGATTTGTGTTGCACATGAAAGAAACGCGTGTGATTTGTAACAGAGTTATCTTGCTAGAATTCACATATATTTAAATGTTTTTATGAAGTAACCAAATTTTCGTATAATCAAAATTTAGATGTATTGTCATTCAGAATAATTCAGATAGCACATTTTAAAATATTGTTACACTGCAACCGCCGCACGAGGTGTAGGCAATGCATGGACGTGGCTCTGTAGGGGGTGGCCAACCTCGATCCTCCCCTCCCTCCAGGCAGATCCAATCGCTGCTGATGGAAGATTGATAGTCGACCTGGCTGGCGTCACAGCCTAACCCCCCCCCCCTCCCGGAGTCCACAACCTTATGCGATGCGCAAGGATATTCTGGGAACTAGGACCCGCTGCGCAACACATTTTGAGAAATTCTGCAGAGAGATTTCTCGGATACAGCCGACACTATAAATACAACCGCGGCTGGAGGGTTGGCAGTCTTTTGTGGAAGCCATTTTGCTGAAGTGCGGTAATCTGGTGCAACGAAGGACATTGGTGAAGATGGAAGACAACAGATTGTGAGACGACAGAGGTGTCTGCGTTGTGAATGGACAAGAGGGCGTGAATCCCAACGAGTGAAACTTACTGTTACTGTGCATAAGTGTGCTCTGAAAACTCTATGGAGCATTCTGAACTTGGAGCATTCTGAACTGGTGGAACCTGGACTTCACCGAGGTGGGACTATGGAACATGAGATACAGATTTTATTGTAAATGTTGTAACTGTCAAATATGGAGACCGAGGTCAAATTTATCAAAGTAATTGATACACTGTTTATTGACTGATTTTTTTAAATTGAATTACAATAATTTCTTTGAGGTAAATGTAAATTGTACTGATTGAATTTAATTGTAAACAACAAATGATAGCAATTTATTGTGAGATATTAAGTCAACAAAATATTATTTGCAGTTATAAATAAATTTGGAAAGTATAATTAACTTTTTTACTAAGAACTCCATCCCTTAACAAACCTGACCCAAGCCCACTGAAAGAGAAATTCAAAATAAACCCATCATCAAGCAAGATTACCATAATTACTTTGGTTGTATGTAATAGATTAATAACAATGTTAACAAATATTTTATTCAAATCCATGTCAGCCACATAGATAAAAAAAATTAAAATGAACATACATAAAAATTGTTAAAAATATTAATACCTATATTTTACTAAACACCACAGTATCTACTACTTTATCTTCTCTTACAAATATTGCTTTCTGAAGCATCCAAAATGGAAATGTGCATTAAATTTTAATTATTTAATACTACATCACATTTGTTAAACATTGAAACAAGAAAATTCTGGATATACATTTTAGTATTACAAAATCATACATTGTTCTTTTAAATGTAATATAAATCACACTTTTTCTAACACATTTAATGACATGTGTAGTTCTTGATGAGTTTATGCATGTTGTACCATAAACTAAAGATGAGGTAGACTGCTTATTCATCTTCTGCGCATGTACCCAACATTGACCTACCCCAAAGGAACACAACTGTCAATATCAGTTGGTCAACAGTAATGAGCATGTTTGTTATGTTAATTTTCAAAAGACAAGAACTTCTACATATACGAATACACACTTTCACCAATTTGAATTTTATAGCACTACATTACAAATTTGTTAAAGGAAATATACAAACCTCTCAAATCACCCCTTCTTTACTAAACAGTGTTCTAACCTCAACGCATGACATTTTTGGTACTTGTATAGGTAGAAAAGCAGTGCAATGCTGGAACATGGAGAGGTTGTGTGGAGCCAGAGATATCTGTCTGCCTCATTTTTAGTGTACGAGTGTTGGAAGTCAACAGCTGAGTTCCTTTGACAGACACACTTCCTCCATGGAGAGGTTGTGTGGAGCCAGAGATATCTGTCTGCCTCATTTTTAGTGTACGAGTGTTGGAAGTCAACAGCTGAGTTCCTTTGACAGACACACTTCCTCCATGGAGAGGTTGTGTGGAGCCAGAGATATCTGTCTGCCTCATTTTTAGTGTACGAGTGTTGGAAGTCAACAGCAGAGTTCCTTTGAGAGACACACTTTCTCTTACTTTAAAGCAATTAATATATTTCGAATAACAATCAATAGAACCCCACATCCTTTACTACAACCGAGGTCAAATACATTGCAAATAGTTGCCAATTGCACAGCAGCATATTTCATTCCATGCCATTTCAACAAATTAAAAAAAAATTTTTATTTTTTATTATTATTTTTCCAGTCAATCGTTTGTATGAAACATCGTTTGTATGAAACCATTTACAGAAAAGATATACGGCCACTCATTTGGCTGTGACTGCCATTTTTAGTATCTCGTGCGCAGTGATTTTGGTGTTTGTAATCATTCTCGATAAATGCTCTACCTCCTGTGAATTTTGTACGAATTCAACAAAACAAAGACAGGTTTAAAGCTTCTTCTCCATTAATAAAAAGGTGATTCATTATTCTGATGGTGCTGCTTCACAATATAACAGAAAAAAAACTTTGTGAATTTGTGGTACCACAAGAAAGACTGATTTAGAAGCAGAATGGAACTTTTTTGGCACATCACATGGAAAAGGTCCATGTGATGGCATTGGTGGCACCGTTAAACGACTTGTTGCAAAGGTCTGTCTCCAAAGAGTATTTTCAAACCACATTCTGGACCCTGAAGCCACGTATAATTTGTGTGTGTCAAACATAACAAGCATCACATTTTTTTTATGCGAGTATAAACAAAGTTGAATTAAATACATGCCTTTTGGAATTAAAATTTAAAATCTCTAAAACAATTCCACATACAAGAGAAAAGCATAGTTTTGTATGCTCCTCAAGGGTACTGGCAAAACACATTGTTTCCCAACATCCAGTTCCGAAGATTTTGAAGATTTACACATAGGGATCTTTGTAGAAAACTTTTCATTTGACATTAAAGGAGGAGACTACGTAATATGTATATACAAGTCAAGGTGGTGGTTAGCCGAAGTAACAAAGGTGAACGATTGAGGGAGACTGTGATGTTCACTTTTTTCACCCACCTGGACCATCAACTTCTTTTGTGAAATCTAAAAATGACACACTGTGTGTACTTCTTGCGAGTATTCTAAATGTTTTGAGTGTAAGTGAATTCTGGACATCCACTGCAAGAATAAGAAACACTGATCCTGAAATGCGTACAAGACTGTCAACATTATTGAGCATCCAACTACAAAAAACAAAGAAAAACAACAAAAGTACAATATGAAATAAACTATAGTCTATTCTCGATTGGAAGCGACTTATGAAAATCAACCTTTGAAAAAAAAACTAGGCATAACATGTCACCTGTATTCCACAAATTTATACAACTATGGTTAACTTTAAGAGTACTGTATTACTGAATAAATTAACCTTTACCATAATATCTTCAATAACTTGTAATATTTATTTCTTTTTTAAATATGAATTAACAATAGCAAAGTGCAGCAACCGGTAAAAAATAGTTCACAGTAAAAATATTATTTTTACCTTGTTTTTGGTGTACTATTTGTAAATTAAATGGTGCCTACCTAAATATTTAAGTAGCCCCAATGGCAACATATCACATTTTTAGGGTTTAAAATAACAGCGGAAAATATCGTGAGTAGGCAGTAATGGTATGGTATTGTTTTATCGAGCTAAAAAGCAATTGAAAAACTGTCTGCTGGCGAAACTTGTTGCCCTCTTTCATCGTCTCTTTCAAACTCGGTAAATTTCACTTCGCTAGTAAGCAACAATATTATACAACTTTCAGTTGTAGCATATTTCATACTTATTGCAAAACAATATTACTGAATTTGTAATTTACAACTGAAAAGAAATTTTAATGTTTGAATACGTATTTTAATATATTTAGATATGACAGGGCAGTCACATAGTCAAATTAATACATCACGTTTGTAGACATATTTTTTAAACCTGCCTAGTCACGATGTTGCAATAAATCTGTGTTTCCACAGCAGTAATAAATATACTGTGACATGTTTTGTTAATCATTGCGTCTGTGAAATGGAGTCCATTTGTGCAACATAATCGATATGCTGGCCATGTGTGTGCGTGATTTCAAATATTTGATTAGCAAGTTTTAAATATGAACTATTTTTATGACGAAGTTATTTATTTACATCCACATCTGTTTATCACAACGTTGTACCTTTGCACTAAGGGGTTTGAAACACAGTCGTGTAACATAATTTGCCACAATCCCAGAATAAAAATACTAAGCCCAGCCCAATAGATTTCAATAAAGAAATATGACCGGAATAAAAGTTATCGTAGGCTTATTTGTGTGCACGTTCACCACTATCTTTTAAAGTTTGTATGACAAAAATGAGCAACACGAGATGCATGCTAAAATTTAATGTGTCTTTTCCATTTCACTGGTTGCTTCATTTTAATATTAATATTTATTCCAACTGAGGTCGTCCTTTTAAATAAATTACCCAACATACATCAATAACAAAAGGATAATTAGTACAGCCCTTTACCTCGCAGTTGTAACAGTGTTAAACACAGTCCCGGCAAAATAATAACGTACAATTCATGTATTGAGCTATGTCGTGGAAAACAAACATGTTCGTGTAAAATAACCATAAGAACTGTCTTTAATTCAGGCATGTTTAAAACGTCATAACGCCGACCTAAATAATTTTAGAGGTCTAAACCATAAATATTCATACGAAATGGTTTTTGGAATATGACAGAATTCTTTGAAAAGTTGTAAACAGCAAACAACACATGACCGGTATAAAAGTATAAGTCACATTTCAATGTTTATTTTTAGGTGTAGCGAAAATATACGAACATATGTACACACACAATGGAATGTAAACATTGATTTTGACAGATGCTACATGGCAGTCCCGTCGCAATGTTTGTTTATGCTTGGTGGAAGGATACAAAATGGGCCTGCAAGTAGATATTTAGCAGGGCTCCGAAAAAGTTGCTGCCAATGGGGAATGGACTATAGATAAGTTACCTAACAACATTTTGAAAGAAGAAATATTTCGAAAACTTAAGATATGTGTTATATGTAGTTTTTTTGGAACACAAATTTGTAATACTGTTTACTGTAAAGTAATTTCATATTTGTAGTCTATAGGTACTGATTGTGTAAAATCCAGAAATTCTTTTGTAGAAAACAAGACAATGAATGATTTTTGATATCAAAAATACATGCCGATAAACATCCCAACTTTCAGGCAAAATATTTTTTAAAAATTGCAGATCACAGTTATCAAATTTTTATATGTTGTATTCTAGATGAACTTTGTGTAGTGCAAAGGTAAATTCTTTTATCTGTCCCCCATGGAAGTTACAGCATGTTGAAATTCACAAATTTTGAAAATTTACAATTTTCAACAGCCTATAAATTAAAAAGTGTCGATAATACCTTGAATTTTTTACCACTGACTAATATGTTACCATAGTTACTGTAAACAAGAAATGGTTTAGGTGTTATGTCCCCTTCCTGGTGAAATATAAGATCCAAGTCAGAAAAAATCAAGTTCAATGTTGCAAAAACTTGACAACCAAATACACTAAGAACATGCCTAACAATACTTAATAAATGAGCACTTCATGGTGCACAAATTGTCTGTTTTGTTGAATTCGTACAAAATTCACCAGACGTATAACATTTATCGAGAATAATTACAAACACCAAAATCACTGTGCACAACACACTAAAAATCATAGTCACAGCCAAATGAGTGGCCGTATATTTATTCTGTAAATGGTTTTAAACACCCAAATGATGTAACTAACAAACTGAAAAAAATAAATAAATATAAAACAATGGAGCAACCATTGTTGAAATGGCATGGAATGACCTGCATAGAACTAAGGATTAAATGACAAAAATCAATTTCAAAAACCTCAACAGCAGTTTTTTTACAACATCCAGTAGCAAACTCAATGCCCAAAACTTGCTAAAGGAAGACTATCTAGATTTTTCAGTGAACATAATATGGGATGTCTTAACTTTTGAGGATTAACTATGTCAAAGTGGAACAGTTTACCAATGTTTTTCTACAGATATCAGAAAACATCATCCAGGCTGGAAATTAACTTGTCAAATGTGACTATTCCTGGTAAAATGTATAGCAAAATATTGTGCAATTATCACTTTGAAGCAGCTTCACTATTTAAAGTTGCAACTGAAGGAAAACAACCTAACATTTTGTACAAACATTCTTAGAAATGAAAAAAAAATCAATGCAAAAATTTTAATGAAAACTTTATACATTAGCGACTTACTTTTATCAACGGTGAATGTTTCCCTACAGGTATGGTTTAGGATGGGACACAGACCTCAAATATTTGTTATAGTAATTCCCTGTATACTCGACATACAGTAGTATCGAGATGGAATTAATTAATCTTAGTCACAGCATGTACAGTTAATTTTCTTTACATTTTAAAAAGTCAAGAATCAAAATTCAACATGTGCACCACATATTCTTGAATTTCAGCTATTTATCTTGCCTCGTTTCAATACCATGTAGCTGTATTAAAAGACCACCAAAACACCAATGTTCATGGCAGAAATAAGAAATGCATCAATTTACTATAGCACAGTATTATAATCGCACACACACACAATGTGTCTACGACTGATCAAGCTGTGCAATAGATTAAAAAAGGCATAGCATGATTTTGAAAAGTGTGCATCCAAGATCTCTCACAATTACACATTTTTAATTTTGACATCCACAATTTAGAGCCAAATATATTCCTTATTTTTTCATCCCTTTTTTTTAAAACACTTTCATATAAATGTAAAATAATGATAATCCTGTCAAAATGGTGGCCAGTTTAGTCATATCTGGGAACCATCCAACTGATTTAAACCAAATTTTGTATACTGACAGAGCTTCATGTAAGCATTAAATTCCAAAATGAATAGTAATGCTGATCTTCCATTTTGTATGATAGCACCAAATGAAAGACTTTACATAATATCTCAAAAACTGTCAAAGCAATACTTAAGAAAATTTAGCATGTAAGTAATACCGTATTTACTGGCATAATTCTCGCACCCTAATTTTATGGTGCCGAATTCTGAAAAAAACAACCTTTTCCTTTCATATTTCACGTAGACAAGACAAAATAAAACTTGTTTCCTAACCCAATTTCATTTTTTACTAAAACAGCTGCTAATATAAACGAGGGCATGCACCAATGAATGATAGCCAGCAGCACTTCCCCCTATATCACATATTCCCCAATGGTTCAAAACCTTATTCCAAATGTTTGATTGCATACATGCGTAACTGTGAAAAATGTGCATTGAATAATTAATAGTAATATACGACACCAATCCCTCTTAAGACTACAGCATTTGTGAGCTTTCGAAAGATTTTGTGCCTGAAAAAATATGTATAATTTGCGCTAGTGCCGTCAAGTAAAGTAAACAGCCAGAGTACTGGAACAGCTTGCGGTGTGCTGTTCCGGTTCCACAAGATAGCAGTTATAATATTGGGTCACTGTCATTCTGTTAGAACAGCGACACTGGATCAATACAAGCGCAAGCAGATGATAGGTTGAACATGCACGGAACAATTTGTGGCGTGCAGTTTAGTTTTTGTTATAACAAAAAGTTTATAAACTGCTGGTTTTACTGTATTTTTATGTGTGGAGTTAAATTTTCTAATTATGTTTACATAAACAGACACATTTATGCAGGATGTTTTGAAATGTACGTAGCTTAAATATTTTTGTTTTTGCTACTAAGCAGCTATGTTGAAAACAGTTGCATTGCCATTACAGGTGTCTGCACATGCCTTTTTCTACATTTAGCTGCATATTACAATAAAAACAATGTGCAGTAATACTAACGATTGCCATTTATTTCTTTATTTTGTTCCTGTAATTATTTCCACTGACCATGTAGAGGAAGCAACCAGCTATCTGACAACATTTAAGTACAGTAGACATGTAGTTTACATGCAAATGTCTTGACGATTCCTTGCATAATTCACGCACCCTAGTTTTTTTGCACTAAAATTCCGTAAAAAAGGTGTGAGAATTATGCCAGTAATTACGGTACTATGACAGCCCTCATTAATTTAAATTATTAAACTTAATTAGGTACTTATTTTCAAAATGGTGGTATAAATATTTTACGTTTATTTGGTGTCTGCTTTACCACGTAACCAATTTCAAACCAAATTTCGTATGCTGAAATATCTATTACAAGCATCATGTTTACCAACACATAGCCCTTGTCAGCCATTTTGTAAGATAGCACAACACTTTTTGTAATATCAATAAACAATGAACCAATTCCTACCAAATTTGGCAAAGTATTACTGCGGCAGATTATGTAAAATGATATGCTTCAAGTATGTCAGACACTTATTTTCAAAACAGCAGCCCCATAGGCAATCTAGTTGTACTATTAATTTGATCAAAAAGGTGTAATCAATTTGAACTTAATTTTATATACTGGGTGCATACACTACAACTATCAAGTGTGTCTACACAGAAAATTCTTTGCGAACCATTTTGCAAAAAATGGCACATTAAAAAATTAAACTTTTATATAATATCTCTGAAAACAACTGACCTATTCCTATCAAATTGAGCAGACAAATAGTACTGCCACAGGTGATGTAAACTTTTATGTCATATCTTGGAAAACAATCAACCCATTCTTATCAAATTTTGTGAAGAAGTTGTAATGTCGTAAGGCATATAAAAGTACATACCATATTTTGGCATATATAGGCCGCACCAGAGGTATCAATTAAAAATGAAGGATAATTAATATTTCAAGTATAGGTCGCACTGAATTTTGTATTCCTGTTAATATTGTTAAGTCACTATTCTGTACAGATCTAATAAATTCCCACTTAAATTCACCCATACAAAACATTTGTGAGATAAATTTTTTTACATGTTGCTATGTTTACAAATATACATAGTGCACAAATATGTCACAGATGGTAACGTGACTTAAGAAAGCAAAACCACTGCAACATGTTACACAAAATGGCATCTACCACTGTACACATGTGACACCACGGTGTTAGGCATGCAAACTACGTTAAGATATCTTTATTTTTTACAACAGCAAAATTATTTTCTCATGTACGGCATCTATGGCAGAGCTCAAACATGTTTACATTTTAGGCATGGGGGTTGAAGGTTATTTATATTTAGTTTATGACTGACAGTGAACAAATTATTGCACAATTTAAAAGCTATTCGTTGGTCTTATTTTTTTTTACTTCCTTAGAAACAAAGTTAAAACATTACAATGTACTGTATGTTGACAAATTTCTAAACATGTTTTGGGGGTAAACATTTTTTAAATGCCAATATCTCTTATATAAGCAGCACCCCACTTTTTGTAGTCACATTTTTGGTAAAAATGTGCAGCCTATACATGCCAAATTACAGTATTCTTTAAGTTTGACACATTTTCATAACAGTGGTTATGAAATAATTTTAGCTTGGTGTGTGCTATACCTGCAAAACTATGTAGCCTTTTCGATTTTAGCTTAACTTAATGACATAATACAATCATTGAATGTGCTAATACGTAAAATTAATTTCACCCACGTTGAGGAAAGTAGGCTCATTAGCTATATTGGTAACTTGTATGTGTTCTTGGAAGTGTGTATAAATGTATGACAGTAGGACAGGCAGTAGAACCAATAATTTTACAGGTTAGAACAGTTACACATCCATAAATTAAAATGCTATTCAGTCAACCCTACAAGCATATTAGTAACACAGCAATAATAATAACTCATGCGATTAACGAGTCACTCAAAGATGTGCATGCCACGAAAGGCATGCAAACAAATCTGAGAAAACTCACTACACGAAGCATACATTGCCATACCCACCACGTTCTGGAACACAAAATACCAAAGTACTGTGGGCTAGCAGTATCTTTATATCAATTCCTTGGCATTTCCCTCCCTGCCTTTTCCATGTATCCTGTTACTTTTCCCTAAAAGCAAAAACTAGAAATATTTGAATTTTATTTTTTTTAACATTACAATTTTCTTTTACGGAAAGTTTCAATGTACCTTCCCTTTAGTGATGCTTTTCTATGCACTAACACTTTTAAATAAATAAAAAAATATAAAAATATATATACACAAAAAACAGCTTGTGAAAAAAACAGTAGCGGGTAGAATATATACCTTAGGGCCAGAAACTAAGCCATAACACACACATAAGACAATATTTCAATTCACCGGGGGCGGCACTTGTCAATAAGCAGGGCCACAAGCCTACCCTCCCAAATAAAATTTTACATAACCCAGCAAATAAACATACTATGAATAGTGTCTCATTACATTACGCAAGGACTATATTTTTCCTTGCAGCTTTGGGGCACAGATGGTCTGTGCCCATGCTTCTATATATTTTTTCCTTCCAAAGGTACACTAGACATCTTTGAAATAACCTACGTGCAGTAGGATCGGGGCACCAGCCACCTGTGTCCACACGGTTTAAACCAGTTCTGCAACAGCTCCATAGATGGCAGGTGCATCCCAACCTGTGATGCGTTTTCTGATTATGTAATGCCATTACGTACTGTTACAGAATTATATTTAAAGCTCGAAAATGTGTGCATGATATCAGTTTTTAAAGTGTGTTTATTATTCAGTTTTTTATGTTTATGCAAAGCATTTTTTCTTGCTGTGTTACGGTCTTGTCTACAATTGGCCGTACCTGTAGATATGTCCGAATCTTGACATCACCGAGTCACATCTACGCAGTCCAAATATGGTCTACAAATTTGCTGTCCGAAAGTGAGCTTTCAGAATATGACAAATAGCAGAAAATTCAGCACATTATTTGTTAAGTCATGATTTTTATATTGTTGAATTGTTGATTATATAACATTTGCAAGATGTGTGATTTGAATATTTATTTATCATTATGATATAGACCCTAATATTTTATTTGAAATAAGCTCTGCAACTGGCATCCAAGAATTTTCTTTGCCAAAACATTTTTAAAATGTTCATCCTTCAAATTAAATAGTTCAGATTGAACGCAGACTGCACTTATTAGCATTTCATCACGTTCGTTTCAGAAAAATTCATATTTCACATCCATTGTTTACATTTACGTGAAAATTCCACACGTATCTGTAGCCATATTTTTTTATCATCTTAGGACACAAATTGGGACAAAAGATTAGTTTTCTGAATGCTTTGACTTAGGACACGGGAGGTTGGGACAGCGCCATGTCAGAGGATCACATGCACCAATCAATGTATCCTTGCCCTAAGGTGCAGGTTGGGGTAGATGAATTGTAAACAGGGTCTGTACTGAACTTAATGGAATGTGCCATATTCATTCAAAAAACCAAAGTTAACAAAATTAAAAATGTATCGTGACAGGCATTAAATTAAAAATCTTGGCCCTCCATAACCAAAACATATTTAAACACTTACCACACCCAAAAGATAAATTATACATGTAATTTGGATTTAAAAAATCCATAAAACCATTTGGTTAGCAGTACACAGTGATAAAACCACGTTTAATTGTTTGTGTGGTATTCCTTTCAGTTCTGACGATATATGACTAACAGGTGTTGTCTGCCTAAAACATTTAGATGGAGAGATAACATTTAGGGAACAAACTGCATTTGCAAAATTAAATGAAAATGGTAATTGCTGGGCAAGATAGATACATAAAACAATTTTAAGAAGTTTTCAGTTAAAAAAAAAAAGCTTTCCTGCTGAATAAGCTTTATAACGTTTGCGGTTGGTAAATTACAAATACATCATTTTACCTTCAAGAAGTTTTCCTGCTTAATAAATGCACATTTTTCTGAATAGTCTTAAGAGGTTTCACTGTATATTAAATCAGTTGGATTGAAGTAGAGAGAATGTTGGTTAACCCTTAGCCGGTGACTTGCAAATGTTAACATATCCGGTGACATGGTGCCCTTCAGACCCAAAGTACTATTTATAAAAGTGTGGACATAAAAGATTTATCTTGGGCCAAGTGATATAATTTTACGTATTTTGTATAATAATACATTCAATTAAAAAATAATGTACTGTTATGTTTTTTAAATTGTGGTACCTGATATAATGCTTTTACATGTATTTCGTATGAAGCAATAAATTATGGCTTTGGATGTTATTAAAATAAAGCATCATATCTTATGGCATCACAAATATCAGGCAAGTTTATTTCCTATAACAACAACAAAGTGGCAAGAAAATTTTTCATGGCAGTATTGATGAGAAGTGGTGTGTGACCAGAAAGAGGAAAAAATGTACTTTGTTCACAACATTTTACAAATGGTACACGATTGGCTAAACTATTTTGGTAGCTCTGCTCTGTTTAATTTCAAACCCCGTTGTGCAGCCTTCGAAACCAAAGGTAATAATTAACATTCCCATGTACCTGATAGGCTTACTATAAGGCACAAACAAGCAAAAATGAAAGAGGCACGAAAACATTTTTAGAAACACAAATATGTTTCTGGTATGCAAATTCTTTCTTCTAATCTGTTATAGACATACAGATACACCAACACACAAATGCACACATACCAACATACACAAGAAACAAAGTAATCTGATTTGCCACTAATTTTAGCATCACTATTTTAACCAGTCAGTCTGCCTCACTATTCACACAAAAAAAACAGCACTTAATCATTAGATAATTGTAATGGCTTGGTAATGAAATACTGGCACCTGACTGCCTAACCACTCTTGAGCACCGTGAAGGTAAGTGGCCAGCCAGGTAGGCAATACTTCACAAATGGATTTCGCGAAAGTAGTTCACCTGAGAGTAGTCCAACATGACTACCTATTTTGGTTCGTTACGATGTGCTGATTATTAAGTCATGTCAACAAATCGCTTACAGCTTACTGTTCATATATTTTGTGCAAAAACTGGGTGGCAACCCCTACTTTCATGATGACAAGGGATAATATTACCAACCCCGTTTTCATAGGTGTAAGATCTCCGTTCTACAATTAACCAATTTGTTGCTTAATCGCGAGGAATTCCGGATATTTTTTACTCTATTTCACAGCCAGGATTTTTAGGGGTGCGAGCTCCCTTAATAATTACATTAGGGAAAAAATGGCACTGACATTTTAGTCTTATTTTTTTCATCAAGAATAACCTGCTGAAGTTCGTCTGTGTTGTACAGAAATACATACATCAAACATATCACTTATTTTTATTTGCTAATTTCAAGAAAAATAGTGTAGTAAAAAGTTTTGTATCAAAACTATTATTTTCTGAATTTCTTGGATTTATAATTTAATACTTCATATTTTGTCTTTATACAGAAAACTAGCAGCCAGGCATAGCACCTCTCACGTTTTATGAAGTTACTGAAATGCATACCTATATCTTTGCAACTACCTGCGACTACCTGCAACAACTTGCGCATACCTGCAAAATCGTAATATTTAGATAATATTAAGATCCACTGAGCCACTGCAGTTCCATTTGGGATCGTTCTAGCAACTGGGCCACTGCAGCCCCACTTGGCATTACTCTACCCACTGGGCCACTGTGACCCCACTTGATATATGCCTATGTCCATCTGGAAGAATGTAGCTCTCCAACAGTGAAAGAATTATAAGAATCGGCCCTGTAGTTTTGATAGAGCATGCTTAGAAAGCAGACAAATAGCTCATTTTTCTCAGACTTGGTTAACAAATTTTTTTTTAAATTTAACACAGCCTATGGCCACCTGGAGAAAGGTAGCTTTCTAATACTGAAAGAACGATAAGAATTGGCAGTGTAGTTTCCAAGATTACCAGAGACATATAAACAAACAAACTCCCATTACCTCTTTATAAGATTAGTAGCGATGTTAAGAAATGGGAGTACAACAAAATAGCAGTATTGCATTCTTAACAGATGAATGTCGACATATTCCAATTAAAACCTTACAAAATACTTCCAAATCCATTGGAACATGGCCTCACTCACTGACCTAATACGTGTAGTAATGTAACAAATTTTTGGTTTTAAATTTGGTTACCTATTACGTTTGTGAGGTGTACCGTAATTTCTTTAGCCTTTCTTATTAAAATTATTTCTTATGACACAGTTCAGGAAGGAAACAAATACACTGTGTTATGTGTGACTCCAGGAGGGTAAGCACTTACCTCCACCCATCCCCCACACCCTTACGACTTTACTAATCATCCAAAGACTACCCTACCTGCTGTTAATCAGTGTTTAAATTTACTTTTTTGTGCATCTATAGGAAACTACTACACTAAATTTTGAATGCATAGCATTAGAGGCAGATATTGTGTAGCTGTTTTTGGTTAAGGTCAACCTCAAGAATTTCAGTGAAATATAATTATTTTCATTTATATATTTTAATTCTAAGAAAAACAACAAATAAGGTTCTTGGTACATTATCTTGTGCATATTTCTTTATTTTCTGGGTGGGTACATTCTAGCGTATGAACTGTGATACTACAGTAAAACATCATCTAAAGACAATTCCTTTAAAAATGATATAAACAGAAGTCACAGGATTAACATTTTGATACAATAATGTAGCTTGGAAAAACAGAACTGTCTCTGAAAATTTTAATTTTCAGTCTCCTAAACCACACTCAGAGTTCACACATATAGTCTATTTCATACAATAATGAGTAATTTCATACCATTTCAACCAATTTAAACGAAGTTGGTTGCCAGATAGATTCCGAAAATTTTTGTTTCTTTTATCACTAAATCGTACTGGTTTTGAGAGGCCAAAACCAATTTTTTTTTAAATTATTTCCTGCACATTCACCCTGGGCAGCTGTGTAGAAGACGGCAACATGTGCCATTTTAAGCTTTTTCCAGAATTTGAAAAAAATGCTGTAGCATCTTCATTTATAACCCAATTTTAATTAATCAACAACTGATTTATTCAGCAAAAAGAGCTGTTTCTCAAGGTACAGACAAATTACACTCATTATTTTAAAATCATACTAATCAGAGCCAAAGTTCATGATGGAATTGTTAATTTTTCCCACTTTCGAGGCTAAATTTTTACTTGGGGACTGAACATTAAACCAGTTTTTGTGTTAAAACTATGCCAACGATACTTCTCAAAAATACTGTGGCGCCTGTGGTATTTTCTCCCTTAAGCTTTTATAAGCTGCTGAAAATGAGAATTTATTTAAAATTCACATTATCATTGAATCATATATCATATGGGTGACATTTTATTTTTGTGGAACATTAGTTATGTGTGTAACAAACAACATATTAAAATTCATTGTAGGTGTTCTCCAGAAAAATGAAAATATTGTGCCAAACAAGTAATTTTACATATTGCATTTCACATTAAAAAGGATGTAATTTCAAAAAGAAGTTGGTTAGGTCCTTCGGTAAAATAAAAACTAAGCAACATGATAAAGAAACATACAGAAAAATGGGGCATTCAAACCAGTAGTTAAACTTTTGTTTATGTAATTTAGTTTTAGTATTTGCATGTACACAGGCCTTCCGCTTACTCGCAATTTACATGTAAATAAGCACTTTTCAGGCCAACTTGACTCACATTATTGAAACCTGCAAGTCAAATTTTTACTTGCAATTTTTTTGTTTCAGGCTGATAGTCATTAACTGCAGATCACACGAGTAGAGATGCCTGTTTTTCGGGGCTGCGAAATCACGAAATACACAGTTTCTAGCGAAAAATGACATACCTAACGAAAAACAAGAAATATGCAAAAATTAATTTCCGTTGTGAACCCTCATGTTTACGGTGCTAACTGGATAAATTGTTTCAATGTGTAGTCAGGATTGAAAAGTCAACACGATCAATGTATCAAATATACACAGCCAAAGCGATATCGCTAACGAGCATCTACTGCTATGGGATATTGCTGTTTTAGGAAATAAATTTATCTCTGCGACTTTCTAAAATAAATCAATTTAGTTTACGTTTCCAACTTTTTGTCACATAATTAATGTAACCTTTGTTGGTAATATAGAAATGTGATACAGAAAAATTACTGAACACTTATCTCAAAATTTGTAACAAAATTTTCCGTTGGCACTAGGTGCTGGACGCACGTTTATGTGGCAAAGGCACACTGTACACTTCATAGATTCGTATATCTATGGTATTGCCAATTTTTTTTGGTTACTTTTTATGTAAACATGTTAAAGTTATCCAGGTTATGTGAGGATGAATTGTATCTGGCGTTTTTTATTTTTGTTTTGACCAAGTAATACATTAGTTAAGATTCTGTTTATTATATTGGTGGGGCGGGAAACTTTAGTTTAACATATTCATAGTATTTCGCGAGACATTTTGTGCCTCTCCTTAGGAGAAAGTAGCAATTAGAACTCATTGTTTTGATGAAGTGGACAATTTTTTTGCTCATACAGAAATAACATTCAAATTACTATAATTCAAAAGTATACAAATAGTCGCAGTTACCACTAATGTGTCAAATGTTTCCAGTGATGATTGTGCTGTATTCACACTTTTAGTTCAAATCATTTTCTAATAAAATTTAGTAAGCTCTTTCTGACAATTATTTTGGCGACTCATAATTTTCAAACCGAGTTAAATGTACTCAAAAATTTTTGGGCCTAGCGCAAGCTCTGCACGTATTGTTATTCACTTTAAAATATGAGGTAACTGGTTGGAAGAGCAGTAGTTGTGCTGCACACCGCTGTATCATGCTGAAGCATGCACTCCTAGTCTTATCAGAACAAAGAGTGCTTGTTTAATAAGTCTCTACTTGCACCACAGGTAACACTGCTGTTAAAGCACATCACTCAAGTCTACTACAACATCTCTTTGTGTTCATAGTTGTGTTAAATGTTATAGCTTGTGCAGCAAGGGAGCCATAGTCGGTAGAATAGTTTGAAAGTGAACTTGTAACAATGGAGTGTTCTGTGGGTGTTTGTTGGAGAGAAAAGCGGTAATTTAAATACCTTTTTGTGACTTAAGTGAACAGATTCAGGACATTTTAAAATGCAGATTATGTGTTACAAATCTTGAGACAATTTATGACCACTACACAAAGTATTTACATAAATATTTTCATCTTTTTGGTCAACATTGTTGTGACCCATTTCAGCTTCATAAGAATGTGATAACCAAAGGGCTGAAAGAAATTAAGTCTTAAGTTGCTCGCTTATATTCCAGATCTGATTTTCAGTTGGTTACAGGTATGGGATTATGTATTACTTGTTTTAAGAAAATATCAGAAAACTCTAGCAGAGCCTTTACATGAAAAATTTGTACCTGTAGAAGAAACAGAATGTGAAGTAAAGCTTGCTTGTGAAGAAACTGAGCCATGAAAGACCTCCAGCACTAGAAAAAAAAGTAACTAGAGTACCATCTGTATTCAGAGAAAAATTGAGCAAATCACTTAATGTTGTATGTGGTCCACCATGTGAAGAGAAGGATGCTCAAGAACTTTCAGAGGAGGCTGAGAATATTTTGTGTAAGCTGAAAGATAGATTTAAGGAGAGTAATGAAGTAGCTGATACATTTAAATTCTAAGTTTGGTACCACAATAATGGTCAATAGCTAAAACATGTTCACTCGCTAGCCAATACTTGGTTAAGAATACTAGGAAGCTGGAAAAAAAAAAAAAAAAAAGGGATACTTCCTACTATTGGGCAGAAGAAATACAGGAAACTGTTACAGGAGACTGTAATTATTACAGACTTCTACAAAAATGACTGTTACAGTAGGACATGTCCAGGGAGAAAGGATTTTGTCACATCGAAATGAAAATGGAGTAAAACAACACAAGCAGAAAAGGTTAATACTGTGCAAATTTAAAAGAATTGTATGAATGTTTTCGGACTGAAAATCCAGAAGTTAAGGTTGGGTTCTCAAGTTTGCAGAACTTAGACCAAAATGGTGTATTTTAGCAGGTCCAGTGACACACACTCGGTTTTCGTATGTGTTGCTCATCAGAATAAAAAACTTATAGAGGGAGTAAAACTTGACATAAATTACAAAGATCTTCTTGAATCCATGATATGTGATATTCAAAGTGAAATCTGTATGTTTGATGAATGTGAAGTGTCCAGGATCACAAATAGTAAAAGAATTGATGGAATTGTAAATGGGAGATGAAGTGGTTACATTTTTAGACATCACCTATAAGCAGTGGGTAGCAACCAACAGGACATAACTGATAACCATAATCAAGACATTTGATGAGTTTACCGAAGATCTGATTTCTAAACTAGTTTCCTTAAAGAAACATTTTGTTTCTAAAACTCATTCAAACTACCTTAAACACAAGAAACAAAATTTAGAACGTATGGAATGTATTATCGGAGATTTCTCGGAAAATTCTAACCCGTATTGTTCAAGATGAAGTTCAAAGTTTCCACTGGGTCAACAATCAAGCAACACTTCATCCATTTGTTGTTTATTATAGAGACCCATCAGAAAACACTGTTTCTAAAAGTTATTGTTTCGTAAGTGAAATAGTCACATCACTCCCCTTCATAAGCAAAATTATCTACTTTTCAGCTGGTGCAAGTGGTCAACATAAAAACAAGAAAAATTTCATTAATCTTCGTTACCACAATCATGACTTTCATATTGAGGCAGAATGGAATTATTTTGCTACATCCCATGGAAAAGGTCCATGTGATGGAACTGGCAGAACCATAAAGCAGCTAGTATCCAAGGCTTCTAATCAAAGTGACCTCAGGACATATTTTGGATCCAGAGACCATGTTCAACTTTTGCAAGTCCAATATAACGGGCATAATTCTTATCTACCTCAATGAAAATGACATTACAGCTAGCCATTACACTACAGATTTTATAATGCTCGGCAGGCACCAAAAACACAAGAAAAACATAATTTTGTACTGCCTGTCACTCAACAAATTCAGTGCTATAAAACATCAATTTCAAACAATTTTGAGGATGCTACACTAGCTAATCTTCCAATTGAAGTTGTGCTTATGGTTAGAGAAAAAGATTACATAGCATGTGTATAAGTTGAAGACTGTGCTGTCCACTTCTTCCATCCAGTAGGACCAGCAATATCTTTTTATAAATCAGTAAATGAAAGTGCATGTGTGCTGTTTACAAACATTTTACAAGTTCTCTATGTGATTGAGTTTGTAACAAGGACCAGAAGAGTGAGAAATATAGACTCAAAGACAAGCATTGAATTAGCTCAATTATTGGATCACAAAATGAAGAAGGAATGGAAGAAAGGGAACAAATCAGAAAACCAAACATGATACCTAAGACTACCTATTTAAGTGTTCGAGAACAAAGACTTATCTTTTATGAGGTAAATACTTGGGTTATTATTTGCTGCTCTATAATTGCCATTTTGTGTATAGTAAATATGGTAATCATTCTTATAATTGAAATTTTTATTGAGAGAACACAAATGTTTGCCATGTGTTTTTGATTGGATTGTAGAGTCACTAAAGTGTTTAACAAAATAATATTCATGAGGGGAGAAAAAAGCATTTTACCTGAAGTTACACACCTAACGTTCCACACAAAAAGATTTTCTTGAGGTCTCCCATACGAGACATGAATAAAAAAAATGTGAATTTTTGAAGAAATTCTCAATTTCAATAGCTTATAGGGACAAAACACCTCAGGTGAGTCAGTATTTTTGAGAAGTATCATTGCCATAGTTTTAACACACAAAAATTGGTTGAGGTGTTCTGTCCCCTCTAAGTAAAAATTTAGCCTCGAAAGTGGGAAAAATTAACAATTCCATCATGAACTTTGACTCCGATTAGTATGATCTTTAAAATAATAAGAGTGTAATTTGTCTGTACCTTGAGAAACAGCTCTTTTTGCTGAATAAATCAGGTTTTGATTAATCAAATTTGGGTTACAAATAAAGGTGCTACAGAATTTTTTGCACATGCTTGAAAACGCTTTAAATGGCACATGCCGTCATTTTTATAAACATCTGCCCAGGGAGAATGTGCAGGAATTTTCCTTCCCTGAGATTGGTTTTGAACTTTCAACGCATACATTACTGAATGGAGAAAATTTCAGAATTTTTTAAAAATGTGCAGCAACCAACACTGGTTGAAATGGCATGGAATGACTAATTTTTTTTTTTTGACAAACTGTGTACAAAAAGTAACCAGGTAACCAACAGGCTATGTATCCTTCCGCCACAATGTGGTTTCTACCCGACTGTCATAACATGTTTCGTTTGTAATGACATAGCAATGAGACGTTAAGCCTACCTACCTACATCAAAACATATTGCCAAACTGCTCATGCATAGGAAATGAGAAAATAATTGATTTTGCTGTAGAATTTTTTACCACTGCAAAGAACATACGTTGATCAAGATCAAGTTTATTTACTTAAAAACATTGTTTGAAAATTGTAGCTTTCTTGTCTATAAAACAGAAATAATAAACCTAAGCTCACGCTGTAGTTGCAACCCCTCACTACAGAGACGTCTGTTTTCGCCACGAACCGAGAGTGTAGCTTCGCCCACCCCCCCACCCTGGAGGAGAACCAGTAGGCAGGTGGAATTACATCCGTGCACAGCTGCAGAATGTGGTTCATTCTCAGCATCTCAGTCCACCACCTCACGTGCTGGAGCTCTTTGCCGACATCAACGTCCTCCAGTAGGACCATTGTGACCTAACAAGACATTCACCAGCAACCACCTATGAAGTCTCCACCCCTTCAACACGCATTACCCTACTGGTATTGCCACCACAGTCCCTTCTTGACTACAGCATCTAGTTAGGGACAGTTAGTATCATAGCTACCTAGTCACATCTGATCTTGTCTAGTTTACACCCAGGTCCCCTTCACCTGAAGAGGTGCAGAATGTCAGATTGTGTAAACGAGGTTTGGGGGGAAATTAAGATAGCTCATGGGAAATTTTTGTTGGAAAAAAATTACAGTATTTACATGCAAAAGGGCTGCTGCATTCATGTATGAAACAAGAACGGTTTGCAGCAGGAGGCCACTTGGCTGCAGGCACCCTCTCCTCTCATGCCGCCTAGAGGGGGAGTCTTTCCATGGCATTTTTCCACTCCGGGAGCATTCGAGCGCGCTCTGCTATCAAATACTTGGCTCCCCTTTCCCCGGCAGCATAATGCAAAATGTAAACACACAGCCATTTTCGATGCAGGATGTGGCGAGTGAGGTATTTCGATTCGATACTCTTCCTCACGGTCGAAAATAGTTTCCGCAAAAACTATAAATTGATTTCTTGAACAAAAGACAATAGACATGGTAACCTGTTGCGTATGTTTCTTCCTATTTTTTTGGAAGCAATTGCAAGCAAATAAAGCAAACGTTAAAGTTTGGTGATATTCGGCATGTACACTATTTATTATATATAGTGAGTGTGCCGTGACCCTATTCATAATATAGGCATCTGCTGTGTACCTATTACTTTATTAAATTTTGTGGCATATACAAGTGTTATTTTGTGTTTTGTTATGTACACTGAAAACTACAAAAGAAACTGTCTACTTTCAAAAGTAAACAGGAAGTGAACTGCAAATTTTGTGCATGACGAGGCAGACGCGATAAGCTCACAAATCACGTTTTGAATAAACATCCAAATGAAAAGCCTAGAAATGGTGATCAGTGTAGTATGTCAAGGTTTTTGATACGACAAAAGAATTTGGTACTGTCACTGAAAATGATTTGTCTTGCAATAGTAACTGCGAACCTTTAAACAAACTAAGAAAACTTTATGATAGGTCTATCATTCAACACGAGGGAACACTTGGTCGGGAATTACCAGTCGCGTCTTACGCCCAGGATAACGACGGTGCTAAAGAGTCTGCCGAGATCAACAAACTGTTAACCATAGTCCAGACGTTATCTAGTCATACCAATAAAGTTGATGAGTTATTGAAACCAAATCAATGTGACAAAGGCCAAAGTCATTACCCCTTCTTTAACACACATAATGAAAAATTTTTAGCAAAAAAATAAGTTAATTCGAATGAGCAAATCTGTTCCAGAAATTTGTCAAATGATGCAGTGATTAAAAGGAGGTACAGCTAAAATCAATGCTCTCCATGTGTAGAAAATTATAAAAACGTTCCCAAGGAGGTAGCCATTCTTAAAGTCGGCACTTTGGGTATTTTTCTCTTCGAAGTGAAAAGCAGTTGACACAACCTACTCAGAGTATTGAGTTTTGAAATTTGAAGACCCCCCTTATTGATCATTTAGAATCAAACACATTGAATTTTAATAGAGAACTAAGTCAGGACAATAAATAAATCAAAAGTCATTTATTTTAGTTTCCACACAAAATGATTAAAGCAGTTTGAAGTATTTTCTGATCACATGTAATATAGTTCAGATCATTAAATATATTATAAAAAAATTCAATGTTTGTAACTTATAATTAGGGACACCATAATGTGGTAAATAAAACATCTCAAAATCGGTAAATAAATTAGACAAAAGTGGTGTTAAATAGTCATAAAATTAACAAGGCGATACCAAAAAAGTGGTGTAAAAATTTACAAAAACTGGAAAACATTTTAATTTCTAAATTACTCTCACGAATACCATCATACATACATTTTCACAGAAGTGTTATCAACTCATATTCACATCTATGACAGAAAATTTTTATTTACAGCCCTGCCTTTGAGTAATATGATGACAGCATTATTTCAATGTTCTCTACTTTTAAATTTGTGCGCAAATCTGTCAAAACGTGACCAAAAGAAAAAGCTTGTTCACTGTCCACTTTGCACTGAAATAAAATTGCAGGCAACAAAAATATTAGAGAACTAGCACTGAAATTATTTCAAAGTGCAACACAAAAAACAGAATAACATTAGGCCCTAACTGTGGGTCATTTTCGTTGACCAGTAAAAGGATTGGCTTGTGTTTTAATTTACGTTTCAGTATATGCTGGGTTAGGCCTAACCACTCATTTGAAGTTATGCACATCAACACACACTTGTGAATTGGTTTGTAAAAATTCAATAGTTACGGAACATACTAATAATGAAATTACAGAAATTATTAACCTAGCTTTTCGGATGTAGAACGGTTTTCACATTCCTGCGAGAACAAACTCAAATCTTTACATGAGCATCGAAAAAGTTATACTGTATTTTTAATATAAATTACTTAAGACCACAGGACATAAATACGTGTTTGCAGGTTAAACAACAACAGAACGTTCACTTCCTATTCATTTTATTTGGGCAGAACACTGCGTAGTCGAAAATATGTAAACAAATGAGTCTCCCACAGTATCAATACGTGTTTGCAGAATCTCGAACTCAATTTGAAGTTCAAAATATCTATGAAACGCACTTCTCACAGCGTTGTTCGTCAATACGGCTTCTGTTAACATTTAGAACTCTTTTGTCTCAGAAAAAATTAAGTTTTAACTAATTTGACAAGGTTTTCGCAGGCATCGTGCAATTGTAATTCGGTCTAGCCTATAAAATAACAATGGTACATTCTGTGAATGGATACGAGGTTACTTCCTACTAAATAGTAATGAATATTTCATATTACCTATACGGTTTAACACTGAATTTCCTATCTCAACCTTTGGAAGAATTTAAATGATTTGTACAAACGCAAATTTTGCATTAAGCGATATTTTACTAACCAAGTTTCACCGTATAAGAAAAACATATTTCATACTATGAATGCCAAAATATATGAATTTTTTACGTACAAAAAATTGACAAATCATCTACCTCTCGTATCAGTCAAGCATGTGGCACCTCACACAAAGGTCTTGTTCAAAAACTGCAATGTGCCCTTGAAAATTAAGTTAAAGGAACAACTTAATGGAATGGCATTTGATCAGTATTTTTATCTTTGAGTGGATAAAAAATTGGTAAACCTGTGTAAAAATGTCTATCATGACTTCTTACTTCCTATGTGGGACTTGGATCAGGTTAGTGTGCGTTTTAAATGATGTTCGTAAAGTTCAGTCATTATCATGGCAATTGGCAATCAAGCTCAAACTGTAGGCCATCTAATGAAGCGCTACAACTGGGGTATTGGCTATGGAGAATTAATTGTTTTAGCAGATAAATTACAAGTGGGTGTTTTGAATCCAAAATCATTCCAAGAAACATGTTTTGTTCAAAGTGAACTAAGAGTCTACAAAAAATTCCAAAAAGATTTCAAGTTGTTATTTATTGACTTACAAAAGAAAGGCACTGAATGAATTCAGAAAGGCAAAAATACTCTTGCTAAGGATTACTAATGGAACTCGATAATTTTTCCAAGTCTTGATTTATAGAACTACAAGGGACGATTGACAGAGTTGGTCACAAAATTCAGTTGTACCTCTCAGAATGTAAACAACTCCATTTGGACAATCTTTGTTATGACTGTATGAAAAGCACACTTAACGGTATGACAGTGGAACAAACAATGGAGCATAACTGAAAAAAAATTTCCAATAGATTTTAAGGCAATTGAGCCATTAAAAAATTATGTTTACCAAGACCGTCTATTGGTTGATGAAGACTGCCAAAGATCAAGACGTTCCCAGACTCAGCATCAGGATGAAGAACATATGAAGAGAAAGAGTCAAACATTCCAGAAAAAGATTAGAAAATCTTTGTGTAACATTGCTTGAAAAACTAGCACTTAGAATCACTGAACCTCCAATAGTAGAAAATATGTGGAAATGTTTGAGCAGCAAATACCTAACAAGCCCTCCAGATACAACTGAGCATACAATCAAGGAATCTCTAGAAACACGTGTTACATGGGTCAATGAAAACAGAGGATGCAAGTTGGACAGTAACGTTATATTTTCCCAATTGAATGTTATGAAAAGCAACCTTTTAAATACACCATTTTTCAAAAAAGTACTTGATCCTTCAGAAGAAAATCAAAAACCAAAATTAATCATCCAGGACAACACAGTAATAAAATAAGCATTTACTAACACTGAAGTCTATGCCCACATACCTGAAATAATTTTTGAAAACTAACTAATTAAATATCTGTAGTGAAGCAGTTTGTGAATCAGTTGGATCAGTAATTGGCAACCACCTCCACAATCGGAACATTCAGTTTGACACCCTTTTCAATTAAGTCTTTATTTCTTGGAATGGAGCTCTTGTTCACAAGGCTTTGCAGCTTTTAAAAGAATACTTGGACAGGCATTTCCATGGTGGAATTTTATCATTTTACATGATTTTCTTTAGCATTTCATCTCAAGGTATACAAGACTTCAAAGGTGATCGACAACGTTCACAAAGAGAGGAGAAGGTTGCAGTTTCTTGGAGATAATAGACTTCAGAAATCAGTATGTTTTTTTATGCATTCATTATGATAAATATTCAGGTTTAAAAATAAATAGGTTTAAGGTTTAAATGATGGTTCTTAATTTTCAACATGCTCTAATTAATTGTCGCTTAACGTGTATGAAAATGTGTTAGTTTTGGGGGAAATTTTGAGCCAAATCATTGTGTCCTGGGGAAATATTGGTCCCTGAACATTTTCTGAAACCCTGTTCACCTGGTTTTTGTAGTCTACTTCCATTACAGTCCTTGTTAGGAGTTAGCACAGATCACAGTGTATTTACGAGAATAAATAAGTTTTGTATTGAACTTCTGAGTACTGATTGAGTGACTATTATCCCTCACATACATCAACCTTCCAATGAAAAGCAAGAAACCAAGTCATTTACAACACAAATACCGAACCTGCAGGATTGCAGACTCCATTAACCAGGCGCACGTACGTCACAAACATACCCATTAGACAGCCACCCATACTGTGCACCTGGTCTGCAGTACGGTAGAGCCCCAACCACTAGAAACTATATCCACAAGGCAGCTAGTCAACCAATCCTGCCAATTCATTCCATCCACCACACTGATCTGTCGCCAGGAGTGATAGACTGGTTCTGGACGTCTGTCCATCTTTGGACCACACCCACATCTTTGTTGGACATCCTGGGCAACCCACCACTCTAACCACAGCGCTGAACCGTCTCCGGTTGGAATAATAGGGTGTAACTGGTTGGCTCAGCCTCAGCTTGGCTATACACCTAACTAAGGACCGCTGCTTGCTATTCCTTCATGGGGTCCACTGTAGTACCTACCTTTATGCTATACATCTATAGGGATGGTGCAAAGTGGCAAGTTAGGAAGGCAGATAATGCCTCCAAATCCAACAGGAGCTGTAAACCAGCCCCAACTGCACTTTACATCATAACCCCTCGGAAAACAAGCTCTAGCCACCGACAGTTGGAAAGACCTCGCATCCCAGCTCCCCCCCCCTCCTCATTACTTAATTCCTATTCAAGACTGCCAGCAAACCGCATCAGGCCATCGTCAACTTCTGCCAGGGACATCACACTCCACTGGGGATAGCGAACCCGTGGTTCCAGAGCAGCACGGCCAGCAGCCTTCCGCTGGAACTCATCCGCACAGGCAGCCACAACGTTACTTCCGCCCAAGACCAGAGCACAAGTTCCGGCCAATCACAGCAGCAACAGCGGCAGTTAGGTGCTACCATGGGCGATGCTCAATGCAGATAAATGTGTGCAACCAGTAGTATGAAGAACAGTCAAACCCACAGCCAACTTTGTGCCATACCGGCCAGTCACGTGCCCCAGCGTACATTCCGGCCAGTCCGGTAAGTCAGCCCAATCATATCACCCGTGTCTCTGACACAAAACCTTGCCAAACCGCAACATCGTCGTCAGTCACCCCAATGTCGCGTATCAACCTGGAATAACACACACTGAAATAGAGTTCACAACTACACTAATACCTTTTGCACAAACTAAATGCAGTTCAGTAATCCCTCGCCAACAGCGGGGGATAAGTTTTTAAAAAATACTGGTTGAAAAAACTGCGGTAGAAGAATACAAGCTTTTATGGGGAAAAGGGGTATAGTATAAGTTGGGCGACTATTTCGGGTTTCATTACTACAAAATCTTGTGTATTACGCACAAAACAGTAATTAAACACACAATTGGAGATGCCTTAGGTTTGAAGCAAAATATAGTACTTTATTCATAATAGTTATAAAGATGAATATTAAAAATTAAATAACTTGGGTTATTTAATTAAATACTTGGTTTCAATGAAAACATTGCCGGGTGCACATAGCTGGGCGAGCGCCTAGATCCTCAGGACTGGGCATCTGTCGGTCGCTATAAGATTACTCTTGCGGGCAGCTGCCCGCCACCACTGCCGTCGTTACAGGGCAGGTTCACTTTGTAACAGCGGCCTGGTGTTGGGAAAGCATGCTAATAGACGTAATTCACGTCAATGTGATGAATTTATCATCAAAAACTTCTATTGTGGCCTATATATGCACACTGCGTTACTTGTAAAAATATGGTAATATATGAACACATTTTATTTGCACACTTACCTTTATTCACGTTACACAAAATTGACTTTGCAAAAAAAAAATTCTCACCAAAAAAAAACTAGCGCCTTATGTAGGCATGGATGCACATAAAACTTTAAAAAAGGACACTGAATTAAACTTGAAGTTATTATATATACACTGATTAAGAAACTAGTCTGTATTGTGCTGCTGTTTTCACAGCAAAAGGAGGGATAACGGAAGCAAGAAACTACAGAGAGGGTAAGGCAGAGGTAATGGTATGTGACGAGGACATAGAAATCTGACTGACCTGGCATGCAACTTCTCACTCCCATTTCCAAAAAACACCCCAGCCCCCTTCTGGCATGAAGTAATTTAATGCGTGGATAATAAATTTATACCATGGTTGGAAAACAGTTCTACAAAAACAAATCTGCGCATAACTGAAACTGTGTTTGAAGATGCAGCAGTTGGCGAGGGATTGCTGTATTCAGTAAAAGTAAGTAACAACTATACTTACTATCCCACCTATATACACCACTACTTGGTTTCAGTGATTAATATGGGTGTTTTATGATGCAATAGTTTTCACATATTGATCCAGTTTTTTGCATAATGTTCATGAAAATTACTGGTAATATGCTAACAATGGATTAAAGAATCAGAAGGTGAAGTCTCCAAATTCTGCATTCATCACATCAAAAAAAAAACTGTTGCATAGTAAAGAAACCCAATAGATGTTGGAAACATTACATTCCTCTTCGAAGTATAATTCGAGTTTAGTGTTTTCTCTGCCCATTGTGGCAGACAAGAAAACAACCTTGTGACATCACAGTCCAATGATTGATTGATTGAAGCACCAGTTCACCTAGCTCAATGAGTTAATTCAGATGCATAAGTTTGTAAATAAAGTCGGTTATGAAAACACAAAATGAACAAAAAAAAATTCATTGTAGATGCAATTTCACACATCACTGCACAGCAAGAGACCAGAAAATTCACTAGACAAACCAAACTTCAACAACAGTGCCATAGTATGTATCCCTTACAAATTTTGACTCCAAAAAAACTTCACAAAATAATTTACTATAACAGGAGAGGGACATTCCCTCCTGGCACCCTAATAACCTACACCAGCGGAAAGAATTTAGTACAAAACAGAGAGGCCTAAACGAAGGCAAAAATATCAACTGTTGCAGATGCTGCTGGTATACGTTACATTGCATAGCTCACATCCTCATCATTAACTGTCAGTTCAATTCTTTAGTGGCACCTTCCAGTTAGGCCACTACTAATTACATCCCACCTCTGTGACAGGCGGACCATCAAACTTACCCAATCAAAACAAAACCTATCGTGTGCACCAAAAATGTAATGACAACTACTTTCACCAGAACATGCTCAAAAATGGAAAAGTTGCCATTGTCCAGTTTAAATGATAAATTTTGAAATAAAATAAACTTGCCAAAAGTTATTCCTCTAATGAAAGCTTGCGAAACGTATTTAAAAGATTATCACGACTCGGCTACAAAATTGCTGTTACTTTCTGATCTGAAGCACTTTACTTGATCCTGCCATATTAGCTAATTAACAGATTCTCTCAGCTGAGTGAACATACACGGGGGGTTCAACATCAAGGCAGTAAAGAGATTTGGGCAGCTGTAACATTGAGGTCTTAAGAGCAGATGAGGGTAAAGATGTGGATATGGAGCAGCACCGGAATCAAGGGGCAGAGGAAATGGGAAATTCCCCAAAAAAAACTGCGGACAAGTGGCATCGTCCAACACTATTCCCGCAGGCGTGTTCAACATCAAATTACTACCAGACCATAATTTGAAAGAAAAATGTTACTATTGAAAAGTTACTTTTTGATGGCGAAGATTGTGATTTAGACAGTCAACGGTATGTGTGATGAACTTGTCCATTTGGAGAGAACAAATTTTAACCTACATTATCAAGCAAGACATGAACTGTTTCCCACATGCTTGGATTTGTTTGAGAATTTTACTGACAAATTCTATTACAGTAGCTAGTGAAGCGCGCAGTGTAAGTAAACTTAAACTCATCAAAACATACTTACATTCAGCGATGAGTCAAGAACATTGTATCATTGTATCAGCTCTGGCAATAGTTTCTAGAAAAAATGATATTCCTAAGAATACGGGTTTGTCAGACATCAGTGAAACATTTGCAGAAAGTAAAGCAAGGATAGGTGATTACAAAAGTGTGAGCGGGCATTGTGAAGAACTTTTACATAACTTAAGAAATTTATGTTTGTGCTAATTTTTTTATTGCTATAAATAAGTGCATCAGAGAGTTATACCATGGTCCATCAGTATCTGTCATACCACATAAATCTCCGTAACAGTCACATTTCTATTTGTCTTCTACAGTTTCAAGCAACCAGTCAAAGAAAACAAATATAAAATGGAGACTCACACCTTAATTTAATTTTTCCCTATTCGGCTAATATTTCTGTTACAGTAAAACGTATTAAAACCCACCAGTAAAGTCAACACAGCTCGGACATTATATATTTATTTACAGAGCAATTAAAGAGTACATTTACACATTTGTGTGTGTGTAAAACTTCTTTTAATGTAATTTTCAGGGTATTAAAATTTTACTGAAAAAATTGTATAGCAATGTGGTTTGTACAGATAGGACTATAGACTACAAAACTAAGTGTTGCACACATGCACATTTGGCACAAAATACTTAAATACAGCATATTTTTATGTAAATATAATGGGCATTACACAGCTTGTCTTCGTCTCGAAGGGAGACTCCAGTGAGTATGCAAAGCTATTAAACTATGACTGCAAAAAATTTTAAGGGGTTGAGGGAGGTCGCATGTTGAGGGGCCCCGCGTGACAAAATTGTTTGGGCCGGTTCTGATAATATTGTCCATTTCATTTCAGGTAAATTTTGACAGTTGTAGAAAAACAGCACTGCCAAAATGTATCCCTCCACCAAGACTATTCTGTCTAAGATGTCCGTGAACATAAGCTAAAATGTTCAATGCCACACATTTATCTCCACATTTTCCTTTTGTTTCCTTTCATGACAGATGCTAAAAGACTGATGATAGGCAACTTCAGTCCAGTACTCAATGTGGACTATTATAGCTAGGTTGCCATTCCAACCTGTTATTTTTATAATGTCCAAGGTTGCTAAGGTTCTATTTTATTTCAGGGGTAAAGGGGTGGGAAGGCCAACTTAATGTCTTTCATGATACAGCACAGTTTTGCAGATCTTTTTATGCATTAACATTTATTTTGAATTTGGTATTGTTTTGATGGAGTAGTGGAAAATTCTACTAGTACACACAATGTTAAAATTATTATGACCTTCACAGTTTTAACTTTAACAAATGAACAAAAGGAGATAAAATACTTCTGTTCGTACCAACATCAAATTAAGGCGAGGAATCAGATTAAATATGTATTGTTTCCCACAGACCCCCACCCATATCAAAAGTTGTATATATGGCTGTATGCAAATTAATCTAAGAAATTTGTTATTTAATTTGGTTTTAGATTTATACAGAAAGGAAGTACTAATATACTACCTATTTTAATTTCACATAAGGAACAGTGAAAGGATAACCTACACTTTAAATTTGCTTGTTGGTAACTTATTTTCTTTAATCTATGTCTGTGCTAGAAGTAAATTATTATGTTGTTTTAATGTTTGGAATACTCGTTGAAACAAATTACGTATGAAAAATTTGTTATTCTTACACTACACAACAGCTTAAATTGTGGTTCTTTTAGGCCATGTACAGTTCACAAATTCTAAAAACTCCTTTGAAATACATTAACAAAACACACAAACTTACTATTCATAATTCCTACTCTGAACCCCTAAATACATGGTGTTCTAAGGCAATCCTTGAACAATTGCTTCACTAAACTCACTGTCGCTGATAATTTACTTGCAGAAAATTCAACCATTCACTAGCTTACTACCAACTAACAAATTTCGGAATGTAGCGATTAAAAAATTATATATTTGTGGCAATTCACTTACTGTTACGGAATATGGCGAACCAAGCAGTTTTACAAAGCAGTCAACAGACGCCAATAATAGTAGTTCCCTTAAACTGCACTAAAAAGTCACTATGTTCAATGAAAGCAAATACAAAACTAATTAACAAACCAAACATTAAAAACAAAATTAGAAAGTACTCGCAAAAACATGATGGTATATACAAACACTGAGCACACTGGCCACTTATAACAGCCTGTGCTTCCTAATTTGGACACTTACAGCAGCTGAGCACTAACTATTAAAAATATTTAGTGAGGCTCTGGTTAAAATATTTTAAAACCTTTCTATGTAGCAGTTGACACAGGTTATAATTACAATGTATGATTTACTTAAGTAAATAACACTTTTATTAAATAGCCATTATTAAGTTAAAATTAAAAATTGAAGGTCTTTTGCATATGTAAAAATGTTGAGATTAAATTCTTGCTTGTTTGTTTAAACATTTACAGAATGCAACATAAGTAGCGTTTCACATCGCTGGAACAAATTTGTACACTAGAAGCAGAATAACTCCAAGCTTGAGCTACATCACACATATAGACGGGAGGGTGGCACACGCGGAGGAGCGGGAGAAAGAAGAGATAAACAGGAATAAAACGTTGACTACTTACCACTGAGGTATGAAGTACTACGGCAGTTCTTCAATGCCACTCGCTGTTCCAGCTGACAAGTCTACTACTATCACTGTTCACACCATCTCAATTTATAATCACTATCAATTTCAATGTCAAATTGCACATCTTTCTAGAGTGTCTGGAGGTGGTTGCAAAATTGTATCCAGTCTTCTGACCCCGTTCGGTTAAATGTCCCTCGCAGTGTTTTTTCACATCTGCCAAATTGCAAGTAACATTTTTTGAAGCAACTTCTCCCAGATGCTTTGTCGGATTCCAATCCGCATGATAGGGTGGCAGACTAAGTACTGTGTGGTCTTGATATCCCGGTAGTCTGTCTACAGAGTACTGCACTTGCCGAGATTTGTGTTACTTTACGAGGTCATACAAAGTTGGTTTTAAAATGTTGCTAGTAAATGAAATATTCTCCTTACCTAACCACTGCTGCAGTCCCATCTTAGTTGAGCTAGAAGTAGGTGTTTTGTTTACAATAATGTCAGGTGAAAGATTTGTTATTTATAGCTCGTTAATCCATTTTCATAATTTTCTTTATTCATATTTCTGTGATAATCCCCTGTTGCATGATGCAAATTCCATATTGCAAGAGCACTAGGGACAAAACCGTTTGCCTCCTGCGTGAATAATTATTAAACGCTTACCTTTTGCCACAGATGTACGTTTCTCATTTCTATATTGCAGAATAATCGAGATATTCTACATGTTTTTGCTGAATATCTGATTTGTCTATTAAAACCAGGTGCTGAGGTTTTGTTTTTTACCACCTACATCATAGCTTCTTCAAAGTAGTTCTTAAAGTTGAATTACTTCCTTGATAATTTACGTCATCCTTTAGCTTAAGTCTTAACACACATTTTTCATTTAGGTAAAAATTGTAATCAGTTCGTTGTACTGCAGCTTTGTCGAAGGTGTCAAGGTCGCATTTAAAGGTTTTCGTCCGTTTTTTGGTTGTTGAGAAAGACGTTCCTTCACCTGCTTCTTTTTGATTAGCTTCCCTCTTAATTATTTGCCCTGTGGTACGAGACACACCCGTTGCCTTAGATGTTCTCAGCTGCCCTTTCCCAAGTGGTGGATGGTTCCCTCAATCTCGCTTCGTTTTCCATAAACTGCAGAACATTGTAAACCATTTCTTGCACCTGTGAGTGCAGTTTCTTACCTTTCACTTTTGACAAAACGGGAGGCATTTTAGTGTATAATGTTGTACTGTACTTACTTCAGTGTTGTCTCCTACGGATTACAGAACACTGACTGCAGAAGTGACAAACTTCACACACCAACCTCAGGTATACACTGTAAAGGAAAACGTGTCTAATGTGGATGTGCTCGTAATACCTATGTCTGCTTCAGACTCAACAAAGAGACTACGTTTTCACTCTAGCTGCTGCCATGCTGGTATCAAGTATGCGTTATAGCCTCCTCCTCTGCGACTGATACTGTTACATCCCATTTGTAACGGTCGACCAGGCTGAGAGTTATTCTGCATCTAGTGTAATAGTCTACGAGACATATTTTTACTATTTTGAAAGTTGGACAGAAAACTAAACCATTCGCAATAATCTAATAATCTTTCAACAGTAAAGTACACACACATTTAAAAACAAAATAGGTATAACCTTCACACAGACTGGTCAATTATTGTATATCTGCCCTTTACTTCTCAATCATTGCATTTCTGCATGATTATAATAGTTCCTTCTACAAACTCCTCTTGAATTTGTAACACATGGAGGATTTTTTTTTTTTTTTAGAACTTTTCTTTCTTCATACAAGATGTCCTTTCCTTCTGGCCAACGGCATCCTATGGGTCCACTCTTAGACATCACCTATACTAAATATGCTTTTTTATCTGTCCAAGTACACAGAATCATTATCTACTACGACATAATTATTTTCTTGCAAATTTTTGCTTCCACAGCTTGCTGTATCACGAACACATACCGAGCAGACAGACATTATAATCTGATAAATTTGTACCAGAGTCTGTCTTTAACCATTTTTGCTTATTTCTTAGAACTTATCTTTTGCAATTCTTCCACTTTAATTTGTGAGTGAGCAAGGAGACTTGCGACAGATCGTAACATCCAGGTCTTGAGAGCCGATGACGGTGAAGCGAGGCGAGTATGGAGCAGAGCCGGAATAAGGGGCGGGAGAAACTGGATATACCTGAGAAAACCCACCAATTAGCAGCATCATCCAGCACTATTGCCACTTACGAAAATCAGGGAGCGACCCCACCAGGAATCAAACACGGTTCACCAAGGTGGGAGGCGAGTAGCCCAACCATTACGGCCCCTCATTCATTAGTCTTTTCATTTCCCTTTGCATTCTCCTTTCCTTTATTTCTTGTTTCTTTTCAATGGTTTTGTTCTGAGGATATTATTGCCCCAGCTCTGAAGTAATAAATGGTATTCTCTTTCATCTTTTGTCTTTTCACTTCACGCCAAAAAAGGGCTCTGTTGAAAAGTGAAGGAATATTAACTTTTGAAAGCTTTCGTGTGATGTAGGAGGAAGAGCTTCTGAAGCAGTATCTGCATACATTGAAAGTTCTCTAGCATTGCTAGATTTGTGATGATTGGACTAGCACCTGCAAGAGGCTGAATGGATTAATTTGGAACATCTAATTCTGTGTTAAGGCAGCTCCATATCAATAAGAACTGAATCTTGTCGAATATTCCCTATTTTGATAGGCGGACTTGGATTTTCTTCGATCTGCATCTTTTTTGTGCCTTTTAGAACAGTCTCTCTTGTGAAATGAACCATAGACACAGGTTTGGTTTATAAAAAATTCTTGTTTTACCCTAACTTATTTTATTGAAACCGACTATTTTTACGTGTGAAGTTAAATTTGCTAGAAATTTTTAGTATGCATTTTGCACATAACACCGACATTTTTATTGTTTTTTGTTCACGTAGGAGGTTTTGAAATGTACGTGGCCTAAATAAAGGTAATTTAGTGAGTTCATTATATAAACATGCCAACAATTTTTATGTGTTGATTTCTTGCATTAGTACGAACAGCGAAGAACCGCAAAACAATCACATCTCAGGAAAGACTATAAAATAAGAGTTCCTCACCCCAACAATAAAATAAACAGAACCCTAACTATTATATGGTCACAACAAAAAACAGGAATGGCAGTTTTCTATAGTACGGGACTGAAGTTTTGAATCTTAAATGCCTGCCATTAGATTCGTAGTTGGTTTACAAAGATAGTTTCCTTCGCGGACAGAACAGCTGTGGCGGAGGGATACATTGAGGACTTGCATCTTTTTGACAACTGTATAAATTTACTGAAGTTATATGAAACCGAGAATAAACGGTAGTCGCAAAATATTACCATGTCTCTTGTGTAATATGCTATATCATGAATAGTGCAAATATGACTGTGTAAAATAATAACCTGACATAAATATGGTTATAGGCCATAATTGTGAACATTTACACACAATGCAGTTTGAAACATGTCAGCATTCTTGTCACAGCTGAAAACTGTAAACAAAACATTTGGCAGATGAAATGCCAAAGTCACATGGCAGTGTTTCTGTTTACATGCAGTGGAAGGATAATCGGTACCCAAAAGTAGAACTTTAGTAGACCTTCAGAAAAGTGTGACTGTGTTCTGTGAATGACCTACAAAATCAAAGTTGCTACAAAATATTAGGATCAAACTTCCCTTGACTTCCAGGTTTTTCAGCCAACAATAAAGAAATCTCCAGTAATTTTTGGTATTCAATGAAAACAATTTTACCAAAAAAGTTCTACTTTATGAAATGTAACAAATTGAATTCATGTGACTAATATCTACACTAAAAAGAGTTTATATTTCTAAGATAGGTCTAAAGCAAATTATTATTTAATTATTCTGTTCCAAGTCAGTTTCGTAACAACTATGACATCAAATTGTCAAACCAAAGTATAAAACAAGGAAAAAGCACTGTAGCCACTTTTTTATTAGAAAATTCCCTGATTTCCAGACAAAAATAATTTACCCATGACCTAAGATACATAGTATAGATATATTTACATTGCAACGTAGTTTTACATCAAAGTTAGTATGATCTTAAAACTTAATGCATTACAAAATGCAGTAAAAATTATGTAGACCTAGAAAAACCACACAGATCCCTTAAATTTTTTGGACCAGGAAAATCTATTACATTTTCTGTATATAGCTGTATTCCTTTTGCACAAGAGTAAATGGAGTTGCACGTCCCAAGGTCACGAAGCAAGGGATACGGGTGACACGTGCACTTCTAGCAGCTCATTGCTCCCGCGCACAAGGCGTGCAGTGCAGTGTTTCCGCCTTGGTCCTGTACTGTGCAAATTGACAGTGGGACAATATCACACGCAAAGAAAGCCCACAGATTAAACTACGCCTGTATGGTCCTACTTTTCTCTTACCGCTTACGAAAACTGCATACAAGCTTTAAAATGTGATCATTTTCACAAATCTTCCTCCAAGAATACATTTAAAATGACAAAGTCAAAAAATAGGACACAAATAATTGGTTGTTATCTTTCCTGACAAAAAGTCATATTTGCAGAACAATTATTTACAGAGAAACGTGTATCCATGCAAACGACTATTTCACAGTAAATGTATCAGTCCATTCTCCTCTTAATAAGAAACCTAAGAAAAGCACCTCTTCAATCAAAAATTGTCATTTGGCTAATTCAAAAACATTTCAAAAGTAGCAGCAAATAATTCAGATGATCGTCAAACTGTCACTTGTGACCAAAACATTCAGGGTGGCTGGCAGTTTCCATATAAAAAAATTCCCTGACCAACATACACTACAAATATCATAAATCTTTCGTTATGTTGTACGGATGTTTTCGTATCTAGTAACTAATGTATATTTATAAAATACTTAAAAGTATGAAGTTATAATATATGGCACATGCAAACAAGTACTAGCCATCATATTTTGGAAACTAAGCCATAATACAAATACAAGATAATACAAAAAGGAAAAATTTAGTGAGAACCACTAAAACTGTCCAAATAATAGTTTTTTTTTTTTTTTACTAAAATAACAGTGTGAATCATGAGATGGCATGTAGCACAAGTGCTAGGAACAAATATTTATTTTGTTATTAAATAAATGTATAACTATTTCATCCTAATTCCCTAACTTCACACAAATTTCCCTAACTTTTCCCTGATTTTTCAGGATTCCCAGTTTTCCTGATGCTATATGAAAAAAAAAAATTGTTATTCAAATAACTTACAATGCTCTATACAATAATTCTTAATTAAAAAATTACAATCATTCCCTTGCAGACCTACATTGATTGGACAGTCACCCTATCGGAGGACTGAACGAACCAACTGCTGGTCAGTCTGAATGGAAGAACTTTAAACTTAAACTGGTAGGGCTTATTCTGATACAGGAAAGTAGTATTTATTTCAGAAAACTTATTACATCAACTTTTGTTACATAATAAAAACTAGTTGACTAATGTTGTGATTTGTATTTGCATTACTAAATAGATTAATTCTCACGCTTCCTTTACCAATTACATTTTAATTCACTGCAGTTTTGGTTAAAATGTTTCTTGTATGCCCGTAGTTAGCTGACAACGCAGATAAACAAGATACTGTGGTTCACGGCAGAATAATATAGCTTTGTTTGATTACATCATGAATAAAGCAAGCCATATTTTAGAACATTCACTGCTGCATCAACCGATATACACCAGACGTTCAAATATTACTGTTTTGGTTGAGTCGGGTCAAACCGATTGATCCACCAGTTCAATTGGCCTGAAAATTTGGTGGATCTGGTCAATATGCACCAAAACATCAACCAATGAATTTTGGAATGCTTTCTCTGAAATATAAAAGTTAACACACACACAACTTGTAATCTTCAAACATTCCAAAATATACAAATTTAATTTGTACGTTGAGTTTTACAAATGGGTGTTGAACACTTTAGAATTGGAGTGTTATTGCATTAATATGTGCATGGAAGCAGACCAACAGTAACATGTGTAATATAATATAATGTTACAACTGTTTATTCAATCAAACACTGTATTGTAGAGGGTGACATGACACTCAGTAGGAAATTCTCTTTATTTCACAATTTAGGATTGGGAATAAGGATGTGTGGGTAAAGTCAGTTTGATGTATAGTAACACTTTCCTATTTGTGTGGTGACAAGACATTTTCAGAATTCACATTAACACTCATCAAAAGATATTCCACACAGAATAGATGCAGGATCAAATAGGAAAATACTACTTATATTTACCACAGAACTACTGGGAATTGTGTAGGATTCCAAAACAAATTTACCTAGGCAAATTAGAAGAAAATAAAAGCAAGTTTGTAGAAAAAAATTTTCAGAGGTGACAATTAAAAATTAAAAGAAAATCTCAAATAACTGCCTTAATCTCAAATTGTACTCGTATTACTTCCAATTAGCCACCATCCTGACAATACTTGATTAGGGGCCAAAAAACTGGAAATATTAAAATCAAAGAAGAAAAAACTTCAATGTTGCTTAAAAAAATGCAAAAATTTTGCTGTGAATATTCCCAATAGTTTATCTTCTTACACTATCTAATACATCACTATACACTTCCCATTTGATGTGAAAAAGAAAATCACTTCTAATTGTACATGGCTTACCTGATTGATATCTACTGAGATGATACATTAGCTAGAATGTCAAAAATAAAATAGTTAAATACACGAGCAGTAAGCTTAGTTTGTTAAGATGTACCATTTCTGGTACATCTACTCACAATTTGGCCTCGTGTACCATGATGGGGTAGTATGGTATTTACGGAAATGCACACGTGTGCGCCAGTGTACACTCCCTATCTTGACAGAGTGGCAATCTATAACCCTGAGCCGTTACAGTTTGTTAGTTACCCCGTAGTATTGACTATGCAATACTACGGGGTAACTAACTGTTTACCTCACTGTTACATTGTGGAAAGTTTCTGAACGAGCTGCAATTATTGTACCAGTCTTAGGCTTGCAAAAGAGTGCTTAAAAGCATGATTTATTGAAATTCAGTAAGAGTCCAATCAAATAATTGTGCAAAAATAAGTGTGTGTGTGTACTAATACATGCATAGAAAAAGTGGAATTATAATACTTGTGTGGTGATTGAGTGTACAAAGAGTTGGACGGAATGTTACGTCGAGTGATGGTGATTTAGTCTGCTAGTTCGTAACAAAATAGCCCTCCCCACTCATGTTCGTGGTTTCAACTGGTTACATGTTGATGCCTCTAGTAAAACTGTGCTCTGTGTATGCAGGTAATAAGTAGAGTGGGATTATGATTTTCACAGATTTTTTTCCTATTTTCCAAAAAAGTCCCTATTCTGGACATATACCAATATTATATTGTTACTGTCATCTTCAATTATGGATATGCATACATTTCTGTGTTATTGTTTTTTAGCCATCTATTCTATTTGTTAGAATGTTGACTGTCTTAATGTGTTTAAGTGGTATACATTTTACATGTTGTAACAACTTATTTATTCCTACAATGTTTAAATGTGTTGTGATATTTATCTATTGTTTTGAATGTGCTGTGTGTGTGTATTACCTTACATGTTATTAATGATTTTAAATTCTCTTTTTTTGCCGCAGCCACTTTGGTTGTAATCAGTCAAAGAGATAGGAATAAATTTTTAAAAAAATTGTAAAATAAACTTTCCCTGATGGAAACACACTTCATTGTTAGTTAAAAATATCGGTGCACACTATGGTGTGTATGATTTTTTCGAACGAGGAAGAAACTTCAAATAGACTGTCGGTGAAGCAGAGCTTGTCGCTCTCTCTTCCTCTGGAAGTTTCACACCGGTAGCCGTAGCAGAAAATTCAAGTTTTCAATTTTAGCATATTTCATACTTCCCAGCCAGAAAATTTTAAATAAATAATGAAATACACCTGGTAAAAACTAAATACCCATGCAGAGAATGAGCGGAATAAACATTACTGTAGACCTATTTGCGTGCATGTTCACCACTATCTTTTACGTTTACCGCTGCTATGTACAAAAAATAAGCGGCACGAGCTACATGCTTCAATTTACTTTGTCTTTTTGTTCGACTGGTTGCTCTGTTTTAACATCTGTTCAAACTAAGGCAGAAATATCCCAACACACATCAATAACAAGAGTTTAAATACTACGTTCTTACCCCCACAGTTGTAACAGGGAGGAATTATTTATTTATTTATTAGCCTACTGTTATGATACTTGTAGCACACATGTAAATGATAGTGTGTGATTTATATGTGAATCGTGGAGAGTCTGTATTGTGTGGCCCTACTGCACACCTGGTACTCTGAACTTAGTTTCACTTTACTGTCTTGATCAATTGCAAGCCACATCTCCCACCTGTGTACCATTATTGTTAATAGATCTCTCATTAAAGCTTTTCTCAAGGGGATTAAATTACCTTTAAATAATTGTGAAGTGTACATTGAATATATCCCATATTGATGGCTATATATTAATTATTCATACTGTGCTGTAATATTGAAATAAGGACCAGTTTCCCCAATGGAGAGTAACTTTTCGGCACACTGAGATAATTTGATCCAGATGAGAGGTTTAACTTAGATTTTTACCTCAATAATGTTGAGCATGTTTCACTACGTACTATCCGCCATCAAGAATATCTCCTTACAATTAGCTCGATATCATGACTTAATAGCAATGCTCTACTCCGCTGGCTCAGTCAACAGAAAATGTTCGGTATTTTATATTTAATACAGTGAATATTCTTTGGTAGCCGAGAAGTGTTTGTTAGAGGTAGTAACAAAGTAATAGCACAATCTAAAATATGTCGAAAATTGCATTTTTTCAAAATGTTTTAACAATACAATTGTAATATCAATGGTTTAGATATTTTCCTTACAACATACCTGTCTTAAAGGGTGAATAGCATTTATTTAAAGAAATATACTTATTGAGGCAAACATGCTGGAAAAAACACCATACGGTGAAAATTAAACCTCTGAAAATATAGGCTTAAATATGTTTTGCAAATTACCATTATTTTTGCAGCCGAATTATAGTTTGTTGTGTAGCTCATAAATTTTATTATTTATGGAATTTTTAAATATTTACATGTTTTACATTCATGACTGAATTCGTAGCCTCATATTGAGTGAATTATTGTTTAGCAAATCATATGCAGCAAATAAACTTAAAACTGCAATAATCTGGTAATATTAAATAGTTACCTATATATTAGAAATGAATCAAGTGTTTTATACACAAAACAGATAAAATGCAATTTGTTTCCAAAACTAGTTTCTATACCTCAACATTTTCCTGAATACACCTGTATTAACTTTGTTACAGTTTCCAGATTGTGTTTATTACTGTTTATTGTTATGCTAATATCTGCCAATAATAATAATCACTTGTATTCGTTTGTTTTATCCAGATGAGAATTTATCCACCAAAATTGCCAGGATCAAATTACTTTATCTAGATATACAGAGAAAATCGAGATAAGGTGTGTGACGAAACATAAAATACAGAATATTTTTCCTTCATTAGAGCCAGGAACTCCCTTTTTTAGTCATTACGATGTTAGTTATTAAAAGAACTTGCAACGGCAATTACTAAATTTCTGAAATATTTTCCTTGATACCCATTAACTTAAGCTAAAAGACCAAGCAGCTGTCATCCTCGTTAAAAATAAAACATTTCATTGAAATAAAATGTAAATTTTGCATGTGAACAAGATATTTTAATTTCAAACCTAAATTTATAAAATTTCATAATCTGAAATTTCAGCTAATACTGCCTCAAAATTATCAAATTATATTTAAAATAACCTTCAGCGCAGTTATTTTTAATAATAATACCACTTAGGTGTTCCATGAATAAGTTTTATGTACTAAACCACCATTGTGCACATCTAAAATTTTAAATTACAATTACTCATTAATAGTAAAATCTCAATTATTTTTCTTTGTGACCTTCATTTCTCCTTCCCGCCATTTTCAACGAACATACTAGATCGCCATTTTGCTCAAAAATATATTCGTTTAAAATCATTCTCCACGCAGGCAAACGTAGCCGTTACCCCAAACCCATCTCCGCGATGTTTTCCTACATCCGACAACACTTCCTATAGCTAATGCATACAGACTCTGACAAGCCATGTAACGTTGGATAAAAAACTTGAAAAAATGGCGATGAGACCTCAAAACGCGACGTAATGACTTAAACTGCCTGTCAATTTAAAAAACTAAACCATTTATATTACATCAGAGGGCTTTCGTACAATAAAACTGACCCTCCGAGCAAATCACAAACCCCTTATGCCACTACCAGATCAACACGTAAGGTCCCGTAAGGCTACTGCACGTCCCAGGCTTGGTAAATGGAGTTCTCGCTCCTAGCACAGGACACGGACAAAGCCACATCTTTTAGAGCTTGTTCTCCTACCTCGGAATTAACAGCACGTCCTCGATCAGTTCAAAATTTAAAAAAATAATTAATTAGAAATCTGCCAGAGTATCAACAGTTAACAATAAGTACTTTTCACAATAAAAATTATTCAACTTTCACTGCCAAAGCATTCAATGCTATTCTTATAGCAGCCATTTCCAAGACGGTTACAACGCAAGCACCACAGATTTATATTAAGTTTCACCATTAAAAAACACCAAACAGATTCATGCAAAATAATACAAACAGAATAATATTTGAACTACTAATACTGCAATTTTCTACCTCTGACACAATTTAGCATACGAAATATAAAATTTTCTTACCGTTGATACCTTTCAACTGCGCACTGATAGCTTCCTACGAGAACCGCGACCCCACGCCACTTGTGCGGTACATGGGAGCAGTATAGGGAAATCCTGACGTCGTTCATTGGCTGAATTCAGATATGCCGCAAAAACTTAACCAATCATTTCCCAGCTTCTATGTTACAAAAAGTGTTCTATCAACAACCACAGTTCCGTAGCCAATAAAAATACTTGACAGCATTTGTTTGTTATCGGAACGTCACACTTTGTGGTCATGTATTTATATAGTTTAGAATATTTTCAAAGGTAAGTATCTACTTTGGTAGCAAGAGAGTTTAACAAATACATAGATAGAGTTAAATATATTTAAAACCCTGATAATTGTGTCAAAATGTGTTGCCTCGTTTTTTATGTGGGCGTGGCAAGTGTGGTGCGTGTTTGAAATCGTCCAATAGGATCGCTAAGTATTGACCCCGATTGACCACGCTAGAAAAAATATGACAACAAACACATCGCCATTTACAAGACAGACCACCACTAGAGCAGCATTGTATTGGATTGCGGGGCGCCTGGAGGAATAAGTTGATGTTGCCTGTTGTGGATGTTAAGTTGAAGAAAATTTTGAGACGGCAGCCGTAAAAGATCTGGGGAAACCTAGTAGAGGATTTGTGAGTACTGGCTTATAATTTAACATGTTTCTGAAGTATTTTGACGTTTTGTAGTTCAAGATTTCTAATTTAAAAATTCGGCATAAGCTGAAGTATAAGAAATGCTTGAGTGATTGAAAACATACCAGCATTTAATAGAATAGGTCTTGTAATACATTCCAGCGTATCAGTGGCTTAATGACATAGTTTTGAGAACTGTAATGGGTTAAATCCTTACATACACGCAATTAGCCTACCGCCCGGTGGCGAGCTCTCTCACCTCTCCTTCACCCAACCAACTCTTTTTCCACTCCCTTCCTGAATTTACCAACCCCTCTCACGGATATCAATTCCTCCCTCAACACATTCCACTCCCTCACAGACCTCACAAGCATGGACTGCCTACCCCGCTCCGTTCTCCTCCACACCCTCTGAAGCTTCTCACTGTTGTTTCCTCTTCCTCTGAACACCCCCTTACTTAGCTTGCAGTGTAGCCCTCCCCATCCTCCCTCTTCATTCACCATCCTGACTAGCCGTTCAACTTCCCTCCTGTCCTTCAATGAGCTCCACCCCATTTCTTTCTTCATCACTGGTGTCCTATAGCGCCCTTCTTCGTCACCATCTTGCCCCTGCCTTCTCCACCTACCCTTCACACATCTTGCTGCCTTTCTCTGTACATTTTCCAGTTCTCGCATCTCCACCTCCACGTCCCATACTGCTGCAGCATATTCTTCTAACATTGGCCATACCATTGTGCCATACGCCTTCTCCTTCACCTCACAGCTGAATACATTCAGCACCCTTCCCAGCATACCCAGAGCCCTTCTTCCCTTTGCTACCTGTGTTTTCCACCTGAGGTCTCCCTGTAGTACAATCCCTAGATACTTATATTCTGCTGCTTCTTCTATCTCTTGTCCCTCCCATCTGTACATGTCCCTGCTTATCACCTTCTTCCTTGTAATCTGCACTTCCTTAGTTTTTTTTACATTTATCCTCATTTTATTTTTTCTGGCCCACAACCATATCTTATCAATGTCCGCCTGCAAATATCCGCCCCCCTCTCCCACCTCAGCATATACAACACAATCGTCTGCAAAAATCTGATTTTTCCACTAATCTCCAAACCCATGTCATTTACCATTATGGTAAATAACAAAGGACCCAGCACGCTTCCCTGTGGTACCATTGACGTAACCTCCTCTTCCTCCGATATTGCCTCCCCCACTTTCACCCTCTGCCTTCGCCCCCTGAGAAAGTCCCCTATCCATTCCACTACCCTCCTGTCTGGTATCAGTGTCTCCACTTTCCTCATCAATGTCCCATGTGACACCTTATCAAATGCCTTCTCAAAATCTATGAAGCAGGCATCCACCTGCTTCCCCTCATCAACTACCTGCACCAGATCCTCTAATAACACAGCCAGCTGAGTCTCACATGAGTATCCCCTCCTGAAACCATGCTGCGACTCCTCCAACCAATTCCTAATGTTCATTACCCTCACCACATACTGCACCACCAGCCTCTCCATTACTTTTCCCGTGCTTGATGTGAGACTCACCGGTCTGTAGCTACCAGGCCTCACCCTATCCTCTCCCTGTGTGTGTAGATACCAAAATAGCATCCTTCCAATCTTGTGGTAACTTACCCTCTCCTAAGGACTTCTAAATATTTTGCCAACTCCCTGCCTCCAAACTTTAGTGCTGTGTTTCCTATCCCATCTGGACCTCCTGCCTTACTGCTCTCCAAACCCCTAATTACCTTTTCTGTCTCCCACTCCCTCATCTTAAACTCACTCATCATTTGTCGCATGCCTACCATCCCTTCCTGTTAGCAGAGGGATCTCTTCCTCTCCTCCCCTTAACCTCCTAACATACCTAAACAATTTCCCCCATTCCTTTGCCATTTCCTTCTTCCACCATGTTACATTGTTCGGGTGTGGGTTTCCTCGCGAACCTGAGTGTTTGAATAACCTGCTACAGTTTCCTTCCTTGTAATCTGTACTGCTTACTGTCGTTTCTGAATTAACCACCTCAGCGTTAGCAGTTTTGTGATTGCAGGTGTGACGCATTCGACAGAGATCTCACTTCTGTAAATTGAATTTGTCTAGGATTATATTTTTATTCAATGAAAACGGGGGGGGGGGGGGAAATTGTACTGTACAATGCTATATATGAATGCACTGCTTCCATCCATGAGCCAGTGGATCCAGAAGTCTTCTGCCAATAAATAAATAATGAAGAAAAATGTTATGTGCAGTTGGTCGTTGCAGGCTGAAAATCCATTTGATACGCTATAGGTAGTTGAGATATGTGCGTAATGAAGCCAATAATGAGAATAATAGTACTATTTATTTCTCAGTTCTTAATTATTAGCTATTGTTATGTCATTGCATCATGGACTCGCTTGTCTGAAAATGCTCAAACTTGTTTGCCGTTTGATTCGTGAACTTCTGGTTTTGCTCATATATATATATATATATTGTACAGAATGCAAATTCTCTGGGGTAGAATGTACAGAAATGTCACAAACAGTATGCGATCTAATTTTCTGTTTGAGGACCAAGTATAGTACTTGCAATTTACGTTCACAAGTTGAACAATATTTTATACAAACACAAAACAATGAAATTCTTGGTGAGCAGCAACAGCACTGACTCTCTTAAAACTCACCCAAATACTTCACACATTGGAAAAAGTCTCAAAACTGCCTAATTCAGTTCACAAACACTGCTCACACAAATACAGCATATTACAAGTGTTGAGCATATGGAAAAATGAACACTGATTTATATCAACCTTGTTCAGGGTAATGCTATACGTGGTAACTTTCAATGTGACATTGGAGGTGTAGGCTATGTTGAATGCAACAAGACCCTACTTCATAACTTGTATCGCTGTCGTAAAGTGAACAAGTCAATACTGTACCAGTCTAGCTTTTTTTATGAAAGTAGAAGGTGGTAAAAGAGAAAGTAAGCTTAGGGGGGGAAATACCTAAACACGTACTGGCTTTCAAATATCACAGTTGGTGAGAAGCTTCAGAGGGTGTGGAGGAGAACGGAGCAGTGTTTAGTTGGGTAAGAGAGAGGTGAGAGAGCTTGCCACCAGGCGGTAGCCTAAGTGTGGGTAGGGAAATTTAAAAAGCCTTGAGGCAATTCTTTTTGTGTGTGTAATCGTGACTTGTATTTGCTTGACCATGTGCTTGTTGTTTCATAGTGTAAAATATTAGGTGTCAGCTAACATTTTCTAAGTAAAATATTTGAAAAATTTTTCCCGTGGTTTTCAGGGAGTATTAAGTACATGCCGATACATGTAAAGTATTCTCTGCAAACTTTGTATTTATGCTCCAGTCTTAAGCATGAAACACAAATAAATAGGCTAAAGTATGTTGTCATATGTAATATTTCTCCTGTGTAAAACACTAATAGACATAGGTACTTCAAAAAAAATTAGTCAGCCTTGTTTGGCAAGTATTGTAAACTTCCCCCCCCCCCAATCAACTTCCCCTCCACCTAGACGAATCCGGTGAAATTTCTGGTGGGGATACTTCCAAATTTTCGCATGTGGGGGATCGTGCTAGGCGATGCCTTTGGTCAGCGGGGTTGTTTTTTTTTTTTTTTTTTTTTTTTATTATTATTATTTATTTTGGGCCTGTGTTTCCTTGCTAATTACAGAGAGCGTGAATTTACTGGGGGCATCAACATATGACTAATAGAAACAATATTTGGAAGGGCTATGAAGATCATGGAAAATGTGGGGTAAAAAGTGAAAAATATGAACATAATTGTAATATTGAATCACCAAAATGCATTAAATTGCAAAAAGATCTAACCGAACAATGCCGGAGCTGACAATATTACCAATGCATGTTAGAAATAAGACAGTAGGGAGGGCTATGAACCTAAGGGAAATTGCAGGGTAAAAAGATTAAAAAAGATAAAATTTTACCCTGCAATTTCCATCCAGTACGTAGCCCTCCCCACTATCATATTTGTAACTTGTATCAGTAATAGTCCATTTTGGTATTGTTCAGTTATATCATATTGCAATTATTTGCTTTTTCATGATAAAATGTAATTATTTCACAAAAATGTTAATTCCAAAACAACCTAACAAAAAGAATATTACCATCACACACGCACACACACATAATTTTTCAGTGCTAATGTGCTGTGCCTGAAATTCATTAGTGAGGAAACTCCAAGCTTCACTGCCTAAAGAAGAAAACCTTTTAGGTTAGAGCACTTTTTCAGGTATCTATTCTTCTTCTGGCGCTGGAACTCTGGCTTGGTGCGTAATGTTGGGCTACGCTTGTGCAGTATTTTTAAGTGCGAGGGGGCTACGCTTCAACTTCATTAATACAGAATCACAACTACTACAACCTATCGTGAATTTTGAGGTAAGGTTTTCCACATGGGACATCACTAGCGGTGACATACTACACAATGCTGCGCTTGAATATCATTGGTAATATTGTGCATTTAGGTATTTTCCTGTTAGGTTCGTTTGCAAGGTTTTGTGATAAAATATTACAAATACGTACATATTTTGTACGTTTTACTTAACAAATTTCCGTAATCTTCACAGCCCCCGCCCACAATTGTGAAATTTGATTTAATTACATACTTGCCTAATCACCGTTCATACTAAGACGTAGATTAGGAAACATGGCGCTACATAGACATTCAAATTAATGCACAAATATTATGATGTAATGATTTCAGATTGCACAGAAACATTCATAATTTCGTACAATTATTGGATTTAACACAGACAATTGCAATGAAACGCACCGAACTTCCACACAGTACACCATCAGATGTTACTCGGATGGCACACATTTTGGTGCACATTTGTGTCCTGTCTCTTGTGCATTATTGGTCACCGGTGTATTGTAATGTAACATGGCCTTATATGCCACCTGTTTATAAATACGGTCTATGAATGTCTTTTTTTTTTTTTTTTTTTTATCCAATATTTTTCCCCCTACTATTAACATGTTAGTAAAACTATCCTCTCTTGGATATAGATAAGGTAAGTCTTGAGAAATTCAACTCAATTACATGTTGTTTGCTCTATTCGCCTGAATAACCTTATTGCCGCAGCTTAAACATGCGTTTTGAGTGATGTTTCACACATTAGTCATTTCAAAAGGTATTTCCACATTTAATACAATTTAGTGACCCGATACAAATATATTGGAAGTACTTTTTACATGTTTTACTACGCCGCAATCTTGATAGCCGTCCAATTTATCGCATTTCTCGTTATATACCTAGTCTAGTACTCCAAACTATGTAATGTCCCGCCAGATCTACTATTAAGAATGATTAGTAATAATCAAATATAACATTTCCAGGTATTATTGTCACGAGTTTCAGAAAAGCCGCAACTCACAACCCTTCACCCCCTCCCCACTTCAGATTCCTTGTTTTGCCCTGTTGATATAAATCAGTGTTCATTTTTCCATATGCTCAACACTTGTAATATGCTGTATTTGTGTGAGCAGTGTTTGTGAACTGAATTAGGCAGTTTTGAGACTTTTTCCAATGTGTGAAGTATTTGGGTGAGTTTTAAGAGAGTCAGTGCTGTTGCTGCTCACCAAGAATTTCATTGTTTTGTGTTTGTATAAAATATTGTTCAACTTGTGAACGTAAATTGCAAGTACTATACTTGGTCCTCAAACAGAAAATTAGATTGCATACTGTTTGTGAATTATAGCATCACGTCTTGTCAGTGTGATTTTTAAAGATTGCTTAAAGTAATTCATATTTATTTCTGCATATTCTAATTTCAGTAAGTAAGTTGATTTCTATTTGGTCTTACTAAGCCACTAAGGTTGTGATTTTGAAATGCAATTATGCATAAATACATGTGGTCTAAAAATGTTTTCATGTGAGGAAATACCTAGTACTTGTAAGTACCTAATGTCGACACGTTGATGAATTATATTTATTAAGTACAAATATAAAATACTGAAATGACTCCTGCACACTTATTATTAGTTATAAATATTGTTAATTCAACCGTTTAAACTAAGGCCACAGTTACAAGGGCACTAAGCTTGTTTAAACGAAGGCCACAGTTACACTGGAACCAAGCTTGTTTGTTTAAACTAAGGCCACAGTTACAAGGGCACTAAGCTTGTTTAAACTAAGGCCACAGTTACACGGGAACCAAGCTTGTTTAAACTAAGGCCACAGTTACACAGGAACCAAGCTTGCTTGTTCAAACTAAGGCCACAGTTACACGGGCACCAAGCTTGCTTGTTTAAACTAAGGCCACAGTTACACGGGCACCAAGCTTGTTTAAACTAAGGCCACAGTTACACGGGCACCAAGCTTGTTTAAACTAAGGCCACAGTTACACGGGCACCAAGCTTGTTTAAACTAAGGCCACAGTTACACGGGCACCAAGCTTGTTTAAACTAAGGCCACAGTTACACGGGCACCAAGCTTGTTTAAACTAAGGCCACAGTTACACGGGCACCAAGCTTGTTTAAACTAAGGCCACAGTTACACGGGCACCAAGCTTGTTTAAACTAAGGCCACAGTTACACGGGCACCAAGCTTGTTTAAACTAAGGCCACAGTTACACGGGCACCAAGCTTGCTTGTTTAAACTAAGGCCACAGTTACACTGGCACCAAGCTTGCTTGTTTAAACTAAGGCCACAGTTACACTGGCACCAAGCTTGCTTGTTTAAACTAAGGCCACAGTTACACGGGCACCAAGCTTGCTTGTTTAAACTAAGGCCACAGTTACACGGGCACCAAGCTTGTTTAAACTAAGGCCACAGTTACACGGGCACCAAGCTTGTTTAAACTAAGGCCACAGTTACACGGGCACCAAGCTTGTTTATACTAAGGCCACAGTTACACGGGCACCAAGCTTGCTTGTTTAAACTAAGGCCACAGTTACACGGGCACCAAGCTTGTTTAAACTAAGGCCACAGTTACACGGGCACCAAGCTTGCTTGTTTATACTAAGGCCACAGTTACACGGGCACCAAGCTTGCTTGTTTATACTAAGGCCACAGTTACACGGGCACCAAGCTTGCTTGTTTAAACTAAGGCCACAGTTACACGGGCACCAAGCTTGTTTAAACTAAGGCCACAGTTACACGGGCACCAATCTTGTTTAAACTAAGGCCACAGTTACACGGGCACCAAGCTTGTTTAAACTAAGGCCACAGTTACACGGGCACCAAGCTTGTTTAAACTAAGGCCACAGTTACACGGACACCAAGCTTGCTTGTTTAAACTAAGGCCACAGTTACACGGGCACCAAGCTTGTTTAAACTAAGGCCACAGTTACACGGGCACCAAGCTTGTTTAAACTAAGGCCACAGTTACACGGGCACCAAGCTTGTTTAAACTAAGGCCACAGTTACACGGGCACCAAGCTTGTTTAAACTAAGGCCACAGTTACACTGGCACCAAGCTTGCTTGTTTAAACTAAGGCCACAGTTACACTGGCACCAAGCTTGCTTGTTTAAACTAAGGCCACAGTTACACTGGCACCAAGCTTGCTTGTTTAAACTAAGGCCACAGTTACACGGGCACCAAGCTTGTTTAAACTAAGGCCACAGTTACACGGGCACCAAGCTTGCTTGTTTAAACTAAGGCCACAGTTACACGGGCACCAAGCTTGTTTAAACTAAGGCCACAGTTACACGGGCACCAAGCTTGTTTAAACTAAGGCCACAGTTACACGGGCACCAAGCTTGTTTAAACTAAGGCCACAGTTACACGGGCACCAAGCTTGTTTAAACTAAGGCCACAGTTACACGGGCACCAAGCTTGTTTAAACTAAGGCCACAGTTACACGGGCACCAAGCTTGCTTGTTTATACTAAGGCCACAGTTACACGGGCACCAAGCTTGCTTGTTTAAACTAAGGCCACAGTTACACGGGCACCAAGCTTGTTTAAACTAAGGCCACAGTTACACGGGCACCAAGCTTGTTTAAACTAAGGCCACAGTTACACGGGCACCAAGCTTGCTTGTTTATACTAAGGCCACAGTTACACGGGCACCAAGCTTGCTTGTTTAAACTAAGGCCACAGTTACACGGGCACCAAGCTTGTTTAAACTAAGGCCACAGTTACACGGGCACCAAGCTTGTTTAAACTAAGGCCACAGTTACACGGGCACCAAGCTTGTTTAAACTAAGGCCACAGTTACACGGGCACCAAGCTTGTTTAAACTAAGGCCACAGTTACACGGACACCAAGCTTGTTTAAACTAAGGCCACAGTTACACGGGCACCAAGCTTGCTTGTTTAAATTAAGGCCACAGTTACACGGGCACCAAGCTTGCTTGTTTAAATTAAGGCCACAGTTACACGGGCACCAAGCTTGCTTGTTTAAATTAAGGCCACAGTTACACGGGCACCAAGCTTGCTTGTTTAAATTAAGGCCACAGTTACACGGGCACCAAGCTTGCTTGTTTAAATTAAGGCCACAGTTACACGGGCACCAAGCTTGCTTGTTTAAACTAAGGCTACAGTTACACGGGCACCAAGCTTGTTTTAAGTAAAGAGGTTGTTCAAGTAGATTAGAATTACTTTTTTTTTTTTTTTTCTCATTGTCTTCTAAGAAGTAAATATATGCTATCATTCGAATAACTTAATTTGTTTGGAATTTGTGCATTCATTAAAATAAATGGTATGTCATGTCACAGAATTTGCTATACTGTTACATTATAAATAAAGTAACTTTTATTAAATCAAATACTTAACCAGAATTAATGGTGGAAGTGATTATGATTAAGAGAGTGCTTTCAAGATTAGTATAGTTTAGTTTTTTTCTCGTTCAGTTATAACCACTGAAATTAGTTCTGTTTGCAGACATATTCAAACGTGGATGCTGAACAAATTTACAATAAGTTCGTTTAGACAACTCGTGTGACTGAGGTGTAAGTCGTGGTTTTCTTGACAACTATATATATTGAAAATGTGTGAGCGATCAGTTGATGGGAAATGAGTTAACACATAAATGTACAGTGATATGTTTGTACCGGTACATTATATTTTATGTATCAATTATGTTATTTTATTTATAATTAATAAGAATAAAAACAGAAAATATATGTATTGGTAATGCCTAATAAAGAAAATAGTCCTTATGCAAAATATATATTACACTGAGTATGCACAAGTGCAGTGCATTTTCTCTCTAGTGTAATTATCTAGACTTCGTTAAACTTTGTTTGCATGAGGTGGTGAAGGAATATCTTGAAAGTCAGGGCTTCAGTAGGCCAGGGTTCAGGAAACTGGCAAGTAGCTGCTGTATTGTTGTGTGTTTTCATTTGGTCTTTGTGCATGTCTGGAAGTCAGGGAATTTTCACATTAATATAAGATAGCAGCCCTGGCACTGGAGAACTATGGTAGTTTACGTTATCTGTACGTGTTGCAGGCAGAGCGTGACGTACAATGAACGGCTTCAGCACAGGAGAGGAGGACTCTATAGGGCCGACTGACCAGAAGTGCTGCTTGGTTGACGATGGCGAGAGATGTCATCGTCCTGCCGGGAATGCATCGTACAGCCAGCGCATTCGCAAAACGGTGACGCAGAGGCGGCTCAAGCTACACTGGGACAGCATGGTGAGCGGCTCCACCCCGGGTTACTGGGCAAGTTGGCAGAGTGTGGGATGTTGGTTAGAGTATTTTTTAAGTCATTTTACAGAGATGATTTTATTTTTTGTCCTGTAGAGAGATTTGAAAGTGTTCAAATTAAATTAATATTTGTTCATATGAATAATGCTACTGATAATTTAACTAAATAAAAAAACCTAATGAGAAACTTAATTGTTGGATTGCATACAAAGCCAATTTTGTAAACTTCCATCCGAAAATTTAGCTTATTCGCTTGTAACTAAAATTATTTACTTAAAAGCATTCATGAGAATAGGTCGACTTATTGAACGATGATTATTTTCCTTGGCATTTTATTTGATTATGATATGACAAAAAAAAGTCTCCAGGATTGTGTTAAGAATGTACTAGAACTGAGCTTCTGACCTCTCTACATACAGTCTAGTCTTTAAGAGAAATTTGTACACTTCAGTGATTGATGCTATCTGAATATATTATACCAAGCTTTGACCATTTTCACAATGCATCAGTGGCATTAAAATAAAAGAAGAAAATTGTTTTGGATTCAAGCACTTCTACTTCATACCAGCTTATAACTTGTACTACGCATGTTAAGGTTTGCTCCATCTACAAAGAATGATTTTATCTTGGGGGCCAGCTGTGTTACTTTGTGAAATTGTAACTACAGTAAACTCCTGATTAGGGTTCTCAGATAACCAATATTCAGGGTTAAAGCAATGCACAAAAAAATATATTTACATACTGTACATGTTGGTTATGTACTGTATACAAATGGTAGGTAATGTAATACAAGCATAAACAAGAGGGCGCCCAAATCATGTTTTTGGAAATACTTTGTTGAATTAACAATTGTACACCGGACATTCAGAAACTGTTCTGGGGCAGTTCAATTGAATCAATCTATCCACCTGTTCACCCGACTGGAAGTGTGTATGCATCTGGTTGACGTACACCAGAGCATCAATCAGCAAATTTTCAGACACAATCCTACAAACACACTTGTCAATAAACAAGGCATAGGGGGAATTCCATTTCTAATGCTACCATAGCTATGTTTATTAACTTCTCTATTTTTCTCAATCCATGGTTTAAATGAACCTACATAGATAAAATCATTCTAAATCAATAAAGTTAGTGTGCCTGACATTTTATTTGTAGCATATTTGCTAAAGTGAAGTGTAGTCAAAATATTTGCTCAGTGGTAGATTTTTTTTGTGTTCAAATTGTCATTGTTAATAACAAGCCGCACTTAATTCCCATAAGCAAGGAACTTCTTGACACGGGGTTTCGTAGCATATAAGAGCTACAATGCTTACTTAGAAGAAAACAAAGGAGAGAAAGAATGAGGAAGAGAGAAGGGTAGCTGAAGAAGAAAATAGGAAGAAGTTAGATTTGAAGAGAAAATCATTCGCCAAAGTTGAAGGAAGAAACTCTGGTAAAAATGTGAAAAGAACAAGGTGACACTCTTGACAATGCTTCGAAGCTGCAGACTGAAGCTAATGAAAGATTGAAGAAATTGTTAGAGAACAAGAATCTTAGGAAGCTGCATTAGCACAAGCTATGATAAGGGTGCCTCTCCTGGCTTTGCAGCGAGGAGGAAGGGTTAGCACAGCACATGCCCTGGGCTGACACCTCCGGCCATCACATCAGTGAAGGTGCAGCTCTGCTCTGCTAGTCCTTTATACTAAAATTCAGAGCTTGTAGGGGCTCAGAAGGGTGCGGGTGGAGGCAACCCCACTTCTTGGGGGGTGGAAACTGGCATCACGAGGAATGCCTGGAATCCTTATCGCCTGGGCGCAGAGGTGATGACATATTTTAAACCTCGGTATGCTCTCGGAGGCTGTGGCGCTCCAGTAGAATGTTGGCTGCCCTCCAGTAGCTTGCTGTATAACTAGTGCAACCTTCCTGGAGGGTGCCGGAAGCTTGGTAGATAGTACAATCTTCTATGAGGAGTGTTGACATGATGGCTTCTGGGAGAGTTTCGGTGAACAGTAAAATATAGGAGCATGTGTCTGTAGTATCAGTTGGACTGTGCAAAAGTACCCTGTAGACAAGTGTCCTCGATTACTGTTTGATTGGCGTGACTTGCCCCATAAGGATGAGCGAGCTCCACGATGGGGGGGGGGGGGGGGGCTCGGCTGAGTGATTAGCACGCTCGCCTCCCACCAAGGCGAACCGGGTTCAATACCTGGCCGGGTCGCCAGATTTTCTCAAGTGGGAATCCTGCCGGACAATGCATTTGGTTGGCAGGTTTTCTCTGGGATCTCTCGTTTCCCCAGTCCCTTCGTTACGGCGCTACTCCATATTCACTTCAATTATCCTCAACGGCTCTCGATACTTCGTTAAGAGCCGCCCAATTCTCTTCACTCGCCCCAAGATGGGACGAAGTCGTTTAGTAGAGCGCACTTGCTAGAAGTGCAGAAATGCGTCGTGCATCATTATGTACAGATATTATTTGCTGTGTGTAATTTGTACACAAGTGAAAAAGTCAGAGGATATAAAAATTTAAGCATTGTAAGAAATTTTTATTGTGTGTGTGTGCTTCTCTCTCTTTCTCTCTCTCTCTCTCTCTCTCTCTCTCTCTCTCTCTCTCTCTCTCTCTCTCTCTCTCTCTCTCTCTCACACACACACACACAATCTTCCCACTTTCTACCTGCAATGACATTAGAAAATGTCAGCAATATGGAAATATTGTAGACCTTTATTGTTTATAATTCAGTTGCAGACATTTTCTCTCCGTTAATTTTTTTCTTGCTTCCACAGTTTTTGGTATATTACGCAAAATGCAATCTGATTAAATGTGAGTAGGAGATGGCAATTTTCTGAATAATGAATTAGGAGACCTATCTCCACATCAGTTTGTAAACAAACGTGATATTCTGAATGAGCAGTTGTTTTTAATTAATGATATTGACGTTGAGGTCGGAATAATGTTCTAGATTGTATGTATGCGTGTGTGTGTGTATAAGTTCGTGATACAACATAGTTCGAAATATAATTATTAGTTTTATTATGATATATATAAAACATGAAATTAATTTTTAAATGTAGTGCTATCTTGCAAAATGTTGGACCAACAACCATATTCCTCTTAATGCAATGCTTACATGATTCCATTGTAATTAATGTATGGAGTGTATGTTGATGCAGACACAACACATCTACATTTGTGACTACCACAAGGGTGTGATACAGTCTGCACGGACGAAGCGGCGGCGCAAGGACTCAGAGGAGGACTCAAACGAGACGGATACAGATATGCCGGAGGTGGACCTCTTCCAGTTGCAGGTGAACACACTGCGCCGTTACAAACGGCACTACAAGGTGCCCACGCGCCCTGGTACCAACAAGATGCAGCTTGCCGACGTAAGTGGCTCACTGCATTTCCAGGGAGTAGCACCAGTGATTCAGCATGTTTGAAATACACATTTTTTAATGGAAGTGCTATGTGTATCCCAGATAGGGTTATGCAAATATTCTGTATGCCAAAACAATGAATAAATAGAAGTTTTGTTTTTGTTCTTGGTGTGAAAACTGGTTACTGAAGGTCTTATCAAAGCAAAATTTGAGTTCTACAATTATTAGTTCTTATCAAATATTTGTTCGGTTGTCTAGCAATGAAAAAAAGTTATTTGGATGTCTACTTGTTTTTATTATAATACTATTCCTAAATAAGCACATAAAATTAAACTTGAATTGTTCCCAGAACTGTTGTGTAAATTTTGAGATTGTGTGATAATGTGCCACAATGTTCTCATAGTTACTTTTAAAAAATTTCATAAAATTTTAGTATTTTTATTTTGTAACTTTTATCAAGGTTGCGTTCTTGTAAAATTATTTTCCATTTTCATTTCAGTTTCATAAGATTCAGTAACTGATATTTGTTTTCATTGCACTCAACAACTGCCACGTTTGCACAACGCCAATCTTTGATGTATTTTTTTGCGGATAAAATAACCAATGAATAATAGTTTCAATGTGTCAGGTGCATTAAAAGTACTGTTTCAGTCATTTTAGGTTGCTGCGTCCAGTACTGCCAAGTATTGCAGATTTTTCATAATTATTGACTTATTTTAACGTTTAATTACGGAATTGTAGAGGTTTCATTATTTATTATGCAAATTTGTAGCCTTAATGCGTCTTTTATTTATTATTATTATTTTATGTATTTACGATGATGCATGACACCCTGAGGCTGAGGGGGATACGTCACAATGTCAAGGATGGTGTTTGGGGGGTATGAGGTCAGACGCACAGGGGGGGGGGGGGGGGGCTTTAGTGTGTACTCTTAGTTCTTGCAAGACACCGGAGCTCATCAGAAAACAATGTTGGCCATGTGGTCTTTCTACAGGACACAAAATCAGCTGTTACTAGAACAATCCTACGTTTAGGTGGAATTCCCCGTACTAATAACCTGGGCGATGCTTGACTGAGTTTGTGGGATCTCGGACCATGCTCCTTTGGGGTTAGCGTCAGTGTCTGATGGGTTGCAGTGCAGGGGGCTTATTTGTGCTGTTCTTGCGGTTTAGCCTGAGGGTAAGGTGTTCCCCAAAACCAAACGTCCTAGCCGACGGACCTGTCTTGCCCACTTGAGTATGGTAGAATGACTGGCTGGTCTTCCCGAGCGACCTTGGTAGTTAGTTCGAAGTGGGCTGATTCATAGACTGGTGCAATGGGTATCATTGACTGACTTGAATATTTGCCTCTGTTCCTGTGGCCTATGTTAAGAATCTGGTGGTGAGGTGGCAAATCTCCTGCTGTTAATAGAGATGGTCCCAGCCCGTTTTATCCTCTTACTGATACCTCTGTGGTGGGAGAAAGGCATGAGGATGCAGTCATTACTATAGTCAGTGGAAGGAGGCAGGTAACATGTGTGTTCTACTCGGTGTACTTCAACTGGTTGTCTCAGACAAGACACTGGAATGCCTATCTTAGTAGCCGGCACCAGGAGCGAGGTGGATGTTGAGTCGTAACAATGGTTGGTGTCCATATGTTGACCGAAGAGAAGCAGTACTGAGTGTCTGGGCTCTAACATTCCCTACATCAGTGTGCAGGTAATTGGTTGTTACATTGTCGAGTGTTGCTGTGGTTGGGTATAATTCTAGGTCACCTGCTGTCCCTCAGTGGAACCGATGTCTACTATAGTCAATCTCACACTTAGATTGCAGTACAGGGCTTATGGTGCTCACTGTTGCCAGATTGCTTCAACTTTGTGACGTACAGTAACTGGCAAGCTGAGAAACAAATGGGTGGTGAAGGAAACGGCCTGATTAAGATAATTTTTTGTGTTTACCTCCCTGCCAACTCATAAAGGAATCCAATCCTGCGACACAAAGCTAAGCGGCTCCTTTGAAAAACACTAACATTGTTATTGCATGGTGCGCACGCAACAAAAATGGCATTTTTTTAGGCTGGATAAAGGTAACACATCAAGCAACATTGCACGCAGGAACAAGGACAGAGTTAACGACAGAAACCATGTAGTGGAAAGAGAGTGAATGTTCATTACACCACACAGTGCAATCTAAGAGTGAGATGCTCTATAGGTAAGGTTCTAGCATTATGGGAAAGATTTTTTTAAGTGAGCAAAGTGTGTTTATTCCTATGACTGAAATAATTAGTGTTGGTATGGTCCTGTCTCTTATCAACGAGAGCTTACGGAATTTCCAAACTATGTTCATACAGGTGAAGGCAACCTTCTTCTAGGCTAACGGGATAGGGTAGAAAAGTGGCTATGAAAATAACTCTGACTTAACTATCTCTGCAGTGTTTTCCAGAAGGGACTGGAAAGGATCTAAGTTGATGCTTGACAGCCTTCGGCAGACGGCGAGTCACGGTACAAGTGTATGTGGTTGGGCGCTATGCTAGTTTCACCCGGGAAGGCCGAGCACACTACTCTTTCTGTGGCACTGGCGCTCGGCGTGCACAGCACTGGTTCAGCTGCTTTCCGGCAAAGAACAAAGTCTGGTTCTGCAAGCACAATTTACGTTTCGGCAGGACCACTCTTATTGGTATATCTGGGCGATGCAAGGCCTGAGGCTGCAGCGGTGCCGGCTGAGAGGCTTGATTCGTGCACACTAGGGACTGCCTGTGAGCTGGGTGCGCTGGTCGGCCTTGGTTTGCAAACTTTGTCAGTCTTTGAGCTATGTGGCTTATGTGGAGTTCCCCAAAACCAGAGGTTAAGCCCAAATGACTTGTCTTGGCTACTGGAATAGGCCTGATCTACTGGGTTGTGTCCCTTGCAGAGTTTGGTTTGTTGTTCAAAAGAGACAGGCCCATAAGTTGGTTAGACAGATTTTCACAGACGACTGAATTCTGCGGAACATTCTCACGAACTGAGTTGCTAGAGTCCGCTGGGGAGTAGGTTAAGCTCGTGTAGATATTTAGAGGCAGTCTCTGCTGGTTTTATTCTCTTAAGAACACCACTGCAACAGGGAAAAAAGATATTCTATGATCAGACGTCGCAGAAGTGGAGCAGTAGATGTGTAGGTAGTGTTAATTGTGTGTGTATTGTGGCTGTCAGCAGAATGCTGTATCTTACTCCCAGGAGTGCGGAAGTTAACGAGAGCTGCGTAACACTGGCGATAGTCCCAGCGCAGGGGTGATTTTCTTCTAGGACTGGTATCCCAAGATCCGTAGGAATACTTCTCTCTGCACCAGAAGCACAGTGAGAGCAACCTCCATATTGAGAGGCCGACCCTCAGAGGTTTTAGTGTCTATTGTCAGGGCTCTACCGCTCACTACACTTGGTGCAGAGAATGGGTGGCCTTCCAAGATTGTATTGCGATAGTTTTTGTGTTTTAAGGATATGAATAAAACCCCGGTCACCTGCTGTCCCTCGTACGGGTTCTATTTTTATGGGGGGAGATACTAAGGTTACGTGAGAGATATTCGTGAGGTAAAACTGTGTTTATTCCATATGAAGGAAATAACAGCAATGGGGGTTGTACTACCTCCTATCCACGTGAGCTTACGGAAGCTAAACACCCTATGTGATTACAGGTGAAGGACCTGCTCCTAAGCTAACAGAGTAAGCAGTAAAGAGTGGCTATGAAAATACTGACTTTAACTAGCGCAACTATTATTGTCCTGAAGGTATAGGCTGTTCACATTAAAGTGAGCACTTTTTAAGGCCCTTCTAATTTTTTACTTTCATTCAATTTCCATTTTCCTGCTACTTTTTAATATAATCATTGCAATGTGACCAATAAACACTGTGTATACATTTCAGCACCCTCAAATTTTAATGCCTGAACCTGCAATAAGATACATTTATTAGTGATTAATACTTGTTGGGAGGGCCTTAAAAAGTGCTCACTTTATCGTGAACAGGCTATACATGTCTTGGTGTTTGATGTGAGACGTAGGGCACGAGTTCTTCAGTGAAGAGATTGGTGAGTACTGTGCAAGCCAAGGAAGGAATCTTCAGGAAAGCTAGTATTCTGTACCACTAGGGTGCGGTGAATACCAAGGTAACGTAGCGGAATTGTTTGAAGGCTGGTCGCGAGCCTTGGTGTGACCTATTTATACTGTAGCGGTTGATGACTTGCATAGGGGATGACTGAGGGGGAGGGGGTAGCAGCCATGAATGCATGACTTAGATCCTCTGTGTGTGAAGTTAGTGGCTGGCGCTGGATCCAGGCTCATGCCTCTGCGATCATACTAGTGGTGTGGCGGCCCGCTGCACTCATATGATTGCAATGCACGTCTTTCACTGCTCTTCCGACGAATAATATCATCTGGCATGGAACTTCCATCCTTTGCCTTGGATAGATAATAAAATTCCTGGCGTCTCAAGGTTTGTGGTGGAAAATCAAACTCCGTTAGCAATGCTCCAGGTTCGTTTCCACTGATGCGTAGAAGTTGATTCAATAATATGCAGAAAGAAGTCATTCGTCAGTTTGCCCCCTCTCTGTGAGGTAGATTCATTTGGACGAAGAAACTGAAAAGAAAATAATTCTTTTGGAGGAATGTCAAACTGTCTCCTCAAGAAAAAAATTTTCTCTCCCCATCAGCTTCTGTAATTGTCCTTAGTCTGTGCGTATTCTCTGTGCTGTCACTAAATAGAATGACATGGCTAGCAGGCTACTCTGAGCAGCATAGTCGGGTAGACACTTTGTCTCTCGCAGATACATGATGAATGGCTCATTTATTTCTCTGCATCATGCTGCCTGTGGATCCTTGACGTCTTCTTTTTGTATAAAAAGTGTCTCTCGAATTATCTCCGGAGTCAGTGATAATGAGTAGCCTTGGTTTTTGTGTAAATTTCATACATCAGTTTTGTACGTTATTTCAAGATAAGTGTAAATGTGAAGTTTCCGTTCTATAGTGAACATAAAAAGTGTTTCCTTCAGATTCATTACAACAAGGTTCTGTTGTGTTCGTTACTTTGTACATAAAATTTTCTTGTTAAAAATTAATTCTATCACTAGAATTAATTGATAACTTCCGGTTTGTAAACAAATTTTTTTGTTTCTACGGAAATGTGTAGCAAAGCACCCAAGTACAATTAAATAGCCTACATTTGTCTTTTGAAAGAATTAGATTTAACATTACCATATTTATCTGAATGCAAGATAACTCAAATGCACTAAGTCCTAAAATTAAATTTTTACTTAGAAGAAAAAATGTTATTGGCTGAAAAATAAATTTTGGCCATAATAAGATATACTGAATAAGAATTTTTTTATTCCCACAGTGGTTATTAAAAGCACTTCCTTAGGTTTTTGAGGAATATAGCCCACCTTAGTTTTCTTATTGGCACTAAAACAGCATTTTTCCGGCGCATACAGAATATACATATTTCTTACTGTGACACATTTAAATATTACTAATTGTAAACACATGAGAATCTATTGATAAACGTAATGCTCTACTAATTAAGTCATGATTATTTGATAAAAGTTTATACTTAGTTCTACAGCTAGTCGTGTATATTATTGGGGGGGGGGGGGGGTTGATCAAGGGGGATATATCCTGCTTGCCTGTTAAAAGACCCTTGTCTTCTGTCGCCACGTTCTTTTTTCTATGTCTGTCAAAAATATACTTTGTGTATTTTTTCCCCCGCATCTGAAAAATGTTACTTTTGTCTGTCTGGTTGCTTTCATCTTATTTCATGCCTGACTCGAGGTATTTTCAAGCATGTGTACAGAGAGAGAGAAAATATCTGTGGAACAAATTTGTTTGTTCGTTGATCTCCTAACAACTAGTATAGCTCATTCTATCTTGCGAAAAAGTAGTATCACGGTAATGATAATCTGCTCTCGTGCAGTAAGCAGCAGCATTAGTGGTGATCCATGCTATGAACATGTTGTTTATTTCTATGCAAGTATTAAAAAGCTCAAGTGTTACATTAATACTTTTTGGTTGTGATGTGTTTAAATTGAGTGTTGGTCAAAGACAGTGTTTGTTTCCCATTCTTACTATGTCGCAAAGTTAACTGACCGGAATTTTTAAATAGTGATGCACAACTTCTTTTCCACTATTATGAATCAACTTCTACTCATCAGTGCCAACCTCTTAGCTGCCGCACACCTCAACGGAATTTGTTTGGCAGTACAACCTACTGGACTTGAAGAGCTTGTACTGTTCACTGGCCAAGCCACCAAGACTATGCATTTAGGTCACGTAGTACTTTTAAGAGTGCCACAGGATGGCTCTACTACTATGAGTCTTCGAGGCGTGCAGCACCTGAAATCTCAGCGAGCCAGTGATGTCACATGCCCAGAGGATCTAATGCAGCCGCCGCACTTTGCCTGATTAAGGGTGTTCCAGGAATAGTATAAATATTGAGGCACAAGCCGTGGAGTGCAGTCTGTCCGTCCTGTTCTTTCACTGCTCTCCTGGTGCTGGGAGTCCAGGTCTTAACATCTCTTCGCCTTCAAAGATCCTCTCCAGTTTGTTGTCAAACACTTGGGCACTTCCTGGCCTCTTTAGGAGAACACTGTAGCATTAGTTAAATTTGAGTTATTTTCATATCCACTTTTTGTTTGTACCTACCCAGTTAGCCTAGAAACAGGTCACCTTCATCTATCTAACATAGCAAGCTTCTGTTAAGCTCTCGTTGATAGGAGGTAATGCAGAACCACCTTGATTATTTTTGTACCTAAATACACTTTTTTTTTCCCCACTTACGGATATAATTCCTGTAGCAATAGTACCCTAGTCATAGTCAGTCCCATAGAGGGACAGCAGGTGACCGGGAATTTTATTCTTGCTGCTGAACTCACCAATAGACACGCCTATATTGGACGCCCACCCTTTCAATGCACCCAGATGTATGAAACGTTAGAGCCCCGGCACTAGGTGCTCATCCTCTTTGGGTTGGACTGTCAGTCTGGGGTGTTTCTTTCCACTGCAGGGAGGAGTATATCCTTGGGTCTGAGGGGGCTGGCACTTCAGGGGAACTCACCCTCGTATTGGGACCGCTAGTCAGTGACTGCGTCCACCGCACTCCTGGTGCCGGAGGCTAGGATAGGGGGCAGCCTTGGCCTGACAGTTTCACTATGAGGAAGTACACTTGACTAGGGACCAAACGTTACCTGCTTCACCTCCATCATGGGGTTTTATTTTAGTTATTCTTTCCTCATGCCCTCGCATCAAAGTGGTATCTGTAAGAGGATCAAAAGGGCTGATACTATTTCTAAATGCCAACAGGATCTTAGCCCCAACCGAGCCAAACTAGACAACCACACACACACACCCACACCCGGGAGGGACTACCGTTTAGTAATTTTTCTATTTTTATATGAGTTTTTTCTCATTTTTTTTAGCACCATGGTGGGATATTTTTCTTGTTTCCTAGTTCATTATACCATTTATGTCTGCATTAAAATAAACAAGATTGTATCCAGTTCTATCTTGCGATGTGGTTATGGCGTACACGCCACGTGAGAAGTCGCAAGGCAAAAGTGAGTAGCATCAGACAGTAATCCGAATGTATCGTGGTTTGATGTTACTGGCCATGCGCATCTTGTGGCCAGCATCTTTGCGCATGCACTAAAACACCATTTTGGTAGAACTGTTGCTAAAAATATTTGAAAATACCGGCAAAGTGATTATTAAGAGGCATGTGAAAATACATTGGATGTTCCTGGCACAACTTTTGATTTTACCTGTAGTTAAGATAATTCACTTTGTGAAGTCTCAAATGTTGGTTGAAAAAGTGTGGATTAGTGGTTATTTTTTATGAAAGGTAAGTAAATATTCTGTGTGAATTTTGTATTGCTTTTATTGTGAATGAAAATTGCTACTTTTCTTGTGTCATTTTCAATACACTTACCTACTCAGTATGCTCGTGTAAACTGTTTCCAAATCTAATTGAGTCTCGAGGTACAGCCATATTTTTCTCTTTCTCACTTTCAAACTACACATATGCCTATGTCTAGCAGAAAAACAAGGCCTCTAATTTTAGATCAGCGGGATTATTAATTTCGTTTAAAACTTTAAGTTGACAGACAAATATTTACTATTAATTTAAAATTACAATCACATCTTTGAAATAGATTTCTATTCAGATCCAAAGTTTACATGTAAACTGGTATCATACTCGGTCAGAATTGAGCCCCAAATTTTGAAATTGCTTTGAAAACATGGCTATGTAGCAACTGTGACTATGCCTTAGCTGATGATGCCTTCTACAATACACTGAAGCTTTAAAAAATGCACCACTACTTAAAAATGTTGTAATCTATATATAGCTGAATTTTGTGCTTATAAGGTGTTTTGTTTAATCACTTATAACAATCTTTTTTGTAGTGAGTTTGCCATAACACTTGATTCTAGTTGCCATGTGGTTTTAGGCTGCTGAATTTATTTTCTGTGTAGTTGTATGCCATGCTCGAATTAAATCAATCTTTCATTTCATAGGCAGTGCTCAAATTGGCACTTTCAGTTAACTAAATGGTTACATGTGATGCATGTCGCGTAAAATATTGGTCGTACAAGTAACTTTTGGGACTGCGCTAGGTCAGCTGCGCATAAACTAGGGAACTTAGTTTACCTTCTTACCAGCGTTGGCCTTGTGGGCTATCTACTGGCTACAAAGTCTGGTACAGTTGGTCAAGTAATATGATTGTCAGTTACACTGACCCTCTGGTGCAATGTTGACTCCATGGTCTTCCTGGCCATGGTGGGGATAGAGCTGCTGTAATGCTCTGCCAAGTGCCTGCGATTGCACTGCATTTCTTCCCAGCTGCCGAAGTGTGGATTGGCCCGTCCGAGCCTGCTGTTGCTCCCAGTAACCAGGGTCTGGACTACCGGATGATCTTCGTAGCCTGTCCTAGTCGGGGCGGAGTAAAACGCCAAACTCCCGACGGGAGAATCTGTTCTCTCCGCGTGTCAAGCTGCTTGGGCCTGCCCCCTTGGAGTCTAGATTCTCGGAGCGACAAGGTTAGCTGCACACGCCTGCTTAGCCGTACTGAACTCCGCCTGATGTGGAATGGCATAGAAGTACAACACACTTGATTTCCTTAAAATGGCAAGCAATAGATGAAATCCTGACTTGGCGTGTATGCCAACCACGGCTGACTGTGCATTCCCTGGAGGTGTGGGTCGTAGACTGCCTTCCTGCCACTACCGGGTGTGTTCCACAAACATAGGGCCTCCAATTCCATGCAAATACTCCTGCCAGCACCTTAGCTAGGTGCTCCGGTCATCTATACAACTTGAGGTGGCTGTTCTGCCTCGGTGGTTGATTGTTTTATATTTTATCTACTCTGGTAATGTTTTAGACTTGTTACATATATTTACGTAGCTTTCATCAACCATTTATATATTAAATGCTTTATAAAAATAATATGTTAGGTTAATGATAAATTTAAAAATGAAACTGTTTTGTTTTGGCACTGATTAAATATTCCCTAAACATCATGTATATTCTGTGAAAAATCGTATTGCCCTCAAACGCTGGTTCTACATTTACTACAGTCTACAAGGCCATCCTGAATTTTTCTACTTAATAGAACTGTTTTATGTTTTACGTACGACATTATTGCTATGTTTTAAACCCCTGCCGCAGAGCAGCGAAGCTGTCCCTCTGCCTATCTCACCCTTTGTTCCCCTGGAGCATTCGTCCCAGCTGGACCACAATCTAGGCACGTGTTGGCCCGGGTATCCTACAGGAGAGTATGTTGACCTAGTAAAACCATCACAGCATATAGTTTGTGCTACTCCTACGGAGCACCGTGCCTAGCCAAGCTCGTACGACGTCTAACATTGTCAAACTCAACTCAGGCAAACTCATCCAGGTTACATACCCTGCAGATACAGAGCTCCCAAACTTTTGTGTCATGTAGCTAGCATCAAGGGAGACAGTGCAGATTCGACTGCCAGCAAAGGCAAGTCCCAAGTCGTGTGTGCCCCCCCCCCCCCCCCCCCCACCAAACTCAGATTTAGTCCCCCGTAAACCCACCCGACCTGTTAAGATTTCCCCGGCCAGATCATACACCACCACCCCCACAGTTACGTAATTTCATAATCACACCATCTCCCCGGGACAGCTAGCATCCCGTTTATTGGCAACACTGATAGTGAGAGTACAGCTCCTCTGGCAGGGATCTACATCCATTCGCCTCACTCTGGGGTTTGACTCCCTTTGAACCTGATGGAACCCTACCATCAAGCGGCCCATTACGATATCCAACCCTTCCACGCCCCGCCGGGCCCAGAAAGTTATCCATATATACCATGGTAGGCTCACCAAGCATTCCAAGAGGGTAGTCAGCAGCTTAACCACTACCTCGCGAGGTAGGGCACGTCAACATTTGCATAAACAATCATCTAAAAAACGATAGTTACTGAAAAATACTTGGATCGTTACTCCTTGCGTTAAACTATTCAAGCTGTTTATGTTAACGTTATTTGTATAGGAATTTTGCTAGGATCGCGAAAAATTGGTGGTGGATGCAGTTTATAGATACAGGTGATAATGATACATTGAGAGTCGACTGTACTTGGAACCTATTATTGAGTACATAATTTTGTATGGCAGACAAGAAATATCACTGTGGCCATTGTGATAGTGGCAAATTTGTTGTGGGAATCATTAACAACAGAAGTGTCAGTATTATCTAAAGTAATTGAGAACAGTGATGCCTCCCCGTGCACAATCTCGGAAGAGACTTTCAGAGATGGCTAGCCAAGTATGTATGCAGTACATGATTTCGTTCATATGTTAGAATATACGCTTGAAACTTTAGAAGAGATTTGCAGATGGAATGACACATCAACAGATGGAAAAATTTTAATTGATTATCATTGATGCAATGGATTTTATATAATATATATATATATATATATATATATATATATAGGCTGCCCCTTTGTAGGCAATTCCAGAGAAAATCTCTGGACTTGAAAAGCAGCTGTTAAGATTGCAGAAGATACTGTCATAGAATTATAAAGAATGAGGCAATTCAGAACGAGAATTTGATGTTGTATATAAACAAGCGAAATTGGTGGCAAACTTTCTGGGAGTAGAGCATTCTGTGAAAAGAATTTTAAAAATAGAACAAATATTGTTACAAGTACATTATAAGTTTACTATAGACTGGTAACCACAAGCAACTGTTTTATGGTTTTGTTGCCCCCTTTCGTGGTACAACAGAAAATGAGAAAACAATTTATGAGCATTTAACAGAATTTTATGCACAAATGGTTCAAACAAATTCATATGGTGCTGTATTGTATGGGACGTCTTTGAAAAACAAGGTTAGCAAAGGGAATCATGATGTATAAAATTGCAATTGAAGCTTTGGAAAATTGTGATTATGTAGTTTTTCCTAATATTTTCAAGCGTCTTCAAATTTTGTGCACTCTGCCAGTTTCAACATCCACTGCGGACAAATAATTTTCTTCCCTGAAGCAGATAAAATCTACATGAGAAATACTACTTCTCAATCAAGCCCTGTTTGAAAATTGTTCCTACACCACTGATGTGTATTACTAGAAGTACAGTACATAGTAGTTTCAAAGTAAGTGTCCCTTACCAAGTGATGTAAGGTAGAAACCAGTAATTCAACATGACGTGCGAAGCCGAGCCACAAGTACTGTATAGTTGCACTGTTATTCAGCAGCAGGTGAGTGGTTGGCATACTTTGTGCTAATGGGTGCTTGTGAACTGTTCCAGACGCTGATGAAGCACTTCAAGACTATCCCGGTGGTGGAGAAGGAGGCACTTACATTCTTCATCTACATGGTCAAGTCGGACAGTAACAAGCTAGACCAGAAGAACGGCCTCAGCCTCGACACGTCGTAATGCTGCCACAACTCCGTTGCTCCTGCACACATTTTCCTGGGCACATAGATGTTGCTCGCCTGGGATGGCTGTGAACATTCTCCTGTGGTTTTGTGTGTTTATGTGGAGCTGATGTTTCTAAGTATCGTTGAGAGAGTTTAACCAGGTCCCTGTTGTAATTCATGGTTCTATATTAGCAAAGCATTACATTCAGTTATGCAATTCATACACATGGTTATGTATTGAGTTGGGTAAATATGTATTGTGTTGGCCAGTTTTTTATTATTATTATTTTTTATTATTTGAAGGTTGCTTCAAGTGATAACAACTGTTCTTTTACCAAAATTTTTAATTATAATTTTTAAAAATGTTATCGTAGTGAGGACAAACAGTTGTAAACACAAGTGTGAAACTACTGGGGCAGAATGTTTGCACAATAACAGTACTTGTGAAATGAAAATCATAGAATGCTGTGCAAGCTGTAAGAGTGGCAGCAATACAGAGGACGACATGGAAGTAGTAAACTGGATAAAGAGCTGGGATCATACGTATTGTCTTGTATATACTCTCGAGTGTATTGTTGGGTAACAAACGTGTAGTACCTAAGTGTCCTGGCCTGTGCCTGCCTTCCTGGAGCTATGACACAAGCAAGGGAGAGATAACCTTGACACTCCGACACCTAGTGCACAAGTCTTCGAACTAGGGTGAAGGTTTGTCATGCTGCACTTACTGTGGGATGTTAAATGGTACGTTATTTTACTGGTCATCATGGCAACTAAAAGTGACAAAAATATATTTCATGTATTAGACATGCCTACTTTTTAGAATATTTCGCGATTTGTATGGAAAACAAGCTGGTCTTGGAATTTTATGGGGTTTTGCAGATTCATAATTTTACACATTACTGCGCTGTTAGTCACATGTATTGAAATTAGGGCAGTAAATACCTTATGTATGATATATAGACTGTACTTATGGACAGTATCGTGTACCGGTTAATAAGCAAGGTATACCATAATTTTCAAACTAACGTACTGCAATTCCATTCATTATATCATTTCTGTGGTTACAAGAGTGCCATATTTCTTGCTTCTCAGACGAGAGCGGCCAAGCGTATCCGATGATTGTCGTAGGTAAAATTATTTTTACATGAGTATTTTTGGTGTAGTTATTGAGCAAAATTAAAGAAACTCAGTGTATAGTAAACTATAATAATATCTTGTTAGATGTGGATATGTTACCACAAATGCTGGTGTGTTAAGAATGTGGCAATGTTTAGTTTTATGAAATGTGATTGTTTGCAACAAACATTGCCAATGGAAACTATGAAGTCATCTTGGCACCTTTTTCTGCTGCCTCACAGTAATATTAAGTACTGTGAATGGATATTTAATGTGGTTAAGAAATTTGAACTGAATTTGACATCTGTGAGCAATGAAACGGTTCTTCTCTTAGGACAATTTCTTGATATGTTGCTGCAATAAATGTGTGGGAAGTTAAGAAAAAGTGACTGGTTCCATAACAGTATTTGCTACGTAAGTCAAAGAGAATAATGTGATGGTTTCATGTTTAAAATGTGCAGTAACTTTTTAGCATGTATGTTTATTTTGTCACTTTGTGGCAATCTGTGATCTTTTATCAGAAATGCAATAGTGTTATTACGGCTGTAACTAAGGTGGAACCATTCTATGACTGTCAACGCTAGAATAATACATTATTGTTATAGTGAGTTATCATTGCGTGTAACAAGAATTTACTGCGCATCTTTTCATGCAGTGTTAACATATACACACAGTAACTTAGCAATAAAATACAAAGAGCACATTTGACAGTGGAATCTCCCACATGACAATCATTCACGTAATGTTTTTAAAAATTAGAAAAATTGATGATTGGTAATTGATAAACTTCCTTTCCCCCTCCAATAAAATATTATTAATCACTTCAAAAGTGAACTTGTGAACGTCCTATTTGTGAGGGAATCAAATTCAGCTGTCCTCAGGCGACCTAGTTTCCTCCTGTTACGTGATTGGCGGGTGAAAGATGGCGTCATATCCTTCCTTGTGACCAACTGGCTGGGAATAAACTATCCTTTTAAGGCACTGGGCTGTTCCCGCCTCTCCTTTATCCCCCTCTCCCATTTTTTGTTCCATTTTCTGTTTGTCATTCTACAATGATTTTCATCTTACTTACATTTTTATTGATGTCGTCGGTAGAGATAGGCCATTGGATACTTTGATACCTTGATACCCCTAGGTACTGGGCAGTATTGAAAGTATCAAATATTGCGATGTACATATCAATACATTTTATAGACACGTGTATATGGCTTGGGTGCGTGGTCCGTCATTTTCCCTATTTTCAAGAAGCAGCACAGTTTATTTTGTTTTCAGCAGTTTACTAGTTTTGGAAAGCCAGTGAAGGGTCGTATATATTTAATGATTCAGCTAATTAATTTGTATTGATGGCAGAGAAATGTGTAGTAAAGGTTGCAATGGAACAACACATTTTCAGGAGTTGCAAATAGGAATTAGTAACAGTAAGTCAGTGTGTATTGTAAAAAACGTGTTTTGAAATGGTTATTGCTTTGTTTTAAATGTACGTGGCCTAAAAAAACACCATTTCAACATGTTTTGCAGTGTAAAAATAACATGTGTAATGTATAGAAAACTAACTTCTCCAAAAAATGCTTACATCCCAAATGTGTTTAATATTCGAATTACCGTATGAAGTACATACATATTTATCAAATTTTCTTTCGGCGAGGTTAAAACTTGACGGGTTATATAATTTGAATGTTTCTTTCATACGAGCAAATTTTTTACCCGTCCAAATTGACAAATTTTGTTATTTCATAAATTCGTGATTTGGTAGGTATCAGTTCGGACCATTGTAGACAGTCGCTGCAACACATTACATTAATATTGTAAAAAAAAAAATATCTAAATGGAATGCTTAACAGACTTAATTATTTCTGCAATTGTCACTGGAATACTATGAATATGTTAATAAACAAGAAAATAATCAATTATGCAATGACTTTAAAGAAACTTTTATTTGTTGTGTGTGTACACACACACACAGCACATGACTTGCTTGCTTTTAAAACGTTACTAGTGTACAGTTATTTACGTTATTTTATTTGCCCATTTGCACGCATTTAAAAAAAACATGGCACTGATGTCATTTTGTATCAGCTAAGTACAAAGTACGAAATGCCTAATTACCAAATACGTCATCGTTTTTGTATACAAAATCGGGTCGTGATCATTTTGTCAACAAAATGTACCAATTTGGACACTGTCACAGTCTCGTAAGAAGCGGTGAAGAAAAACTGTCTCGTTAAAGACATTAAACTAAAGTCTATCCCAGCCCCATCCAATCCACTGCAATTAAATGAATGAAGGCCCAGCAGTATGACTTAACCATAACAAAAACAAGGTTGGGATGATAACCTACATTCATCATAACATTTGTTTATACTCATTGTTTTGTTCGTGACAGCGCAGCTGTGGTGCAAGAATACATTGTGGCCGTACTATGTTTCTAGAACTGTCAAAAGAATTTTTGATATTCTGGATGCAAGTACTAAATTTTCTATGTCCTTTTTGTGTTTACAACCTGTATTTCATATTTATTGTACGTGTTTTGTGTGTACACAATCTGTGAAAACAACAAACAGAATAATAAATTTACAATTTCCACATTTCCTCTATCTGACTTAATGCAGAAAAAATTTAATGCTTGTTTTTCTAAATAAAAATTATTAAGTCTTCTTAGTTCGAAAATTGACATGCTTGATGTGCATTTTAACACTTGAGAGGCCTACTGCTAAGTTATATAAATTTCAAATTTGTTTCCAAAATCTGTAGTATTGTCTTGCGTGGTTTTTCTTTGATTAAACTTTATCATAAATTTGGTCGAGAGCAATTAAAATGTAGTTGACAAACTATTTGATTGGATTATTTTATTTTTTTCACTCAGAGTATTGAGGGTATCGAGCTGAAAACTGTATTGAGTATCAAGAACATGGTATCGTCCCACCCCGAATTATAGGTATTTTAAGGTAATCACTATGATCAAATTCATTCATATTATTTTTAATGTCTTCATGCATTTATTGTATATTTAAAAAATTAGTATCTGCTGAACATATTCAATATATTAATATTTTGGTTTCCTAATTTTATAATGCAATTATTCATTAATTCTTTAGATATTTGTAATATTAATGTTATGTATTCTTAAGAAAAAAATTAGTAATTATACTTTGACCTATATTCACTATTTCACGGAGGGATAAAAGTAGTCCCCATCTCCACAAAGAAGACGTCCCGGTGAACTTAAAGATATTGCAATAAAATCAGGTGTGTCTAAACCACATTGATTATTACTCTTTAAAGTGTATCCACTGTGTTTCTCTAAACAGGCGTACTGACATACACTGGGTTTTTTGGGAAGTGTTGAGCTTAATATTAAGGCGTGATAGAGCATGCTGACACAATCGTTTTGATGTAAGGAACATGTGTCCAGAAACACCTGCACCGAGCTACAGGCATCAAACTATGCATGTGCCGTTTGAATTTGGCATATTTCCTGGGCCAGAGCGGAGCCGGCCTGCAGGTGGACAGTAGACAACGTTCCCAAATCCCCATGCATGAAGACAGCTGATTGTAGTGCATTGATAAATAGATGTGAAGCATGGCTCATCTTTACAGGAGCTGTTCGAAATGATGTCCTTAAATTTGCAAGCAGGCATTTCGGCAGATTCCCACCAGCCATCTTGGATTTATGGAATTTTTGCTATACTCTTGAAATACAGTTTTGTAACGACAGAGCATTGCATAGTGCGTTGTCAGATGTCCGTAATTCTGTATTACTGTTATGTCACCTTTGTAGTTTTTCGTAATAAATAATCTAACGTTTCGCCTCGACAGTTACCGGCTAAAAAATTATTAAATGATGTACGAAGCTGTGGCAGTTCGGTTAAGTTTGGGGAGCTGTTATTTAATATATGTAATGCGGGAAATTTCAGTACACCTTCTGTAATACAAACTTTAACCCAAAAAAAAATCAAGAAATCCAAGATGACGAGTAGGAATATGCCTTAACGTCAAAATTACTGTTTGTTGAACAAGAAATCAGGTGGAAAAAATTTTCTGTTGTCTTCTTCGTCCCATATATTCTGTTCATAAAAGATATTTATACTTTTTTCGTGTAACAGAACATAATTGATATTTACTCGAACATTATCAAATTCTGATCAGTGTAACTGCCTTTATTCATTCATAACAAGTAACTGCTCAGAATAGGTGATTCTTGTGGGTGATCGTAGAAATGAATTTGCCCAGCAAACGTAGGATGGGGAAATTATGCTCCGTATCATGTCAGTCCCGGAAATAAAATACTGTATTTGCAGTGGAGAAATTTGTGAAAATCCTTAAATCATAGGTCTTGTGGACTGATACGTGTAAATCATTGATCTATTTTTCTTGTCACTACTAGCTGTACTGTGAGAATGTCGGAATACTCGCTAAAATATATGCTGACGTGAGATCTCGCATATTACAGGATGAAATAGTCCATATTTAGTTTCTGGAGCTTTCAATGCGATGTTGAATTTTATATAGAAATTGAATGCTGATCCCCCCCTATAGAATGAGATATGTTTTATTTTGGAACAGGTTAGTGAAAAGTCTCTGGTTTGTAATTTTCTTTTTCTTTCCCACCTTAAGTTTTAATAGGAATTATAAAATAAAATTTTTATTTTAACAAAAGGGCAGTGGTATGTAACAAAGGAACAAGATAAATGCTTGTGATCCAAGTGGTAATTTTTAATGTACATCAACATGTCAAAAGTTATGTTATAGCAGTATGTAAAGGCAAGTCTGTGGCACAACCATTCTATGAAATTACACGAGAGAGAATGTGTGTCTCCCCTCGCTCTATTCCTTGCCCTCCCTCCTCTCCTCTTCCTTTCCCCATCACTCTGTTATGGATTTTTCCCCCCACCGCCACCAGGAAACTGGGATACGCCACAGTATAATGCACTGCCTCATCATCTTAAGTTGTTCATAATTGTTTGGTGGAGCATTCTGGAGTGTTTCAACAACTGTTCTGCCACATTGTTGGTCTGATCAAAACCCTGCTAAGCATTTATAGACTTGTGGTGGGGAGTTGAATTTACACTCAAGATTCTGTATGGCATGGTTCAACATCTTCCCACATATTTCATCCATGTACCCATGTAATGGATGCCATGAGTTGCTGCACTATATTTGATCTGTGGCCTAGGGTGTTGGCATGCCAGGTTTATTTTCGTGTTTGTAAATGTGAATATACTGTTTTTGAACATTTCACCAAAACAATTTTTCCCGGCTGGTACTCTGTAAAGTTGTTTCTCGTATTTGTACAGCTTATGCTATGTTGTACGAAATGTTGTTTTTGACCTTGCGTACTTTAAAAAGTTAAAAATAAAGTGCGTAAAAAAATTTTATGCAAAAATTGAAATTGATAAATGGTACGTAAAAGTATGAATTGCATTCAGTTATAGTGTAATTCTTGCATTAGTATCATAATAGTTATATTTATTATTGCATAGTTTATGTAATATGGCAGATTCTAGTCTGTATTTTGAAGCACTCGAGAACCAAAACACTGAGGTTATCATTGTGAGAAAAGTTCTTGTCCTGTTTTTACATAGTGTTTGCCTTTGCACCATCATAATTGGGTATTACAGCAGAACGTGTTGTATCTGGTATATGTTAAAGCAGTGATCATTGAATTTGACGGACTTCATAGTTTTGATTTAGGATCTTCTGTTGCTTTCATTTTTATGGGATTTGTCATAAATGTTGGTGAGATTTTAAAATTTTCCTGTTAGTATTTAAAACACACAATGTGTTTTGGAAGTGTTAGCAAAATGAAAATATGGAAACTTGAGGAACTTGCCAATTCAGACCATCAGTATCATCAGCTGCTGGTACGTATAAAATAAGGCTGCTTGTCTGTGAAATTATCCCAATACCACTGTGATGCTTCATGAACAGTATCACAAACTGGTATTAATATGTAACATGAGTTTTTTTCCTGTAATATTTGTTAGGTGTTCATTAGATATAAGCAATGATCTCATTGTGTGTGTGTGTGAGAGAGAGAGTGTGGGTTTATAATTGTTATCCTTATATGTATGTTCTTTATTTACTGACCATTTGCAGTTTATTGGTTACCTAGTTTTGTGTGTGATTTTTCCTCATTTTGTCAAATGTGATGTTTTAATTATCAGCGTGAATTGATATATTATAGTTCCAGCAGACAATGTTACATATCAAAGATTGCACTAGAGCAGTGTTTGGGCTTTGGAGTTCAATATTGTCTGCCAGTGGAGGCAACTTTTGTTGATGGAAATTCTGGTCTCCCTAGCTATAATTTGCTAGGAAAAGTTTTCGGATGTTAAATGCTGCTTTTTTTCCCTCTCTCTTCAGTGTGTTATGTGATGAATATTCATGTAATGTTTAATTTATATTTTTTAAGTATTTTTAATTACATATTTTGTGTGTGAACTTGAACATACCATAAGTATTAAGTTTTTTGCTAAACATGTGAGATCCACTTAGTTCTATGTGGAAAACTATGCCTGGATTACGATGATTTCATTTAACAAGCAAGTTTTGTATATTATTGTTTGTGCACATACAACAAATTTTTTTGAAGTTCATGGCAACTAATGGTACAACACAATTTCAATTTCATGTTTTAAAGTTTTAAATTGTTTGATAATGTATCGTTGTATTAAATTTAAAATATTTTTTGGTAGTTAAGGTTGTGATTATTATGGAAAATAATAATGCATTTTTTATTTTCGTAAAAATGGTAAAATTCGCACTTAGTGGTTGATGGCAAATTTCCTGTACTGGTGTGCGTGCAGTTGTAAGATTACACTGTTGGTCAGGTGGTTTTCTCGCTAATAGCTAGTCCAGCCACACAAAATGTAATGATCATGCATCTATGCAAAAGAAAAAATTGCACTCTGTGGTTGCATGCATTCATAAAATTGTTAAATTTTACAATTATATTTGCGTTGTCTTTTGTGTCCCTGATGTTTATAGAGAATTTGTAGATATGTGTTATGTTTGGTCTTCTTTAGATTTTAAGTGGGAATATAACGTGCCCCACTAGAAAATATTGATTCTGGTATTAAAGCTCACCGTTATCAACTACAATAACATAATTTTCTTTTTAAATGCAAGATTTCAAATTCCTGCTCAAATACCCTATGTAAACTATGTAAAAATATTTCACTTTGAGATAAAAAAAAATTTTGATTAACGCTCAGAACAGTGAAGAATATTTTACCTCGTTTCTTCTGAAATGGGATTAGTTAAATTTCCACATGCTGGCTTTACGTAAAGGTATTGATTTATTTACCATTTCCAATTTAAATCCGGTTTTGTTTATCAACACGACGCGTAAAGTCATGCATAATGCAGAGTCATGTTTAGTGTATTATTTGTATACACTGCAAACGATGGATTCTCGCTGTCAACTCAACGATGCTGTTGATCCTAAAGTGTCTACCTAGATTGCTGTTGACATGAAGCATCATCTAGAATTCTTTAGTACATCAAAACTTGTATGTATAAATGAAAATCGTACATATGCGTTTTGGTGCAGCAACTCACAATGTACAGTCAATGCCCTTACAAGGATGACTTCATAAATTTGTTTCCCCACCCGATCTTCCCACCATGCACCTTAATATACCATGTTTCAGTATCTCCTGCATAAAATCAAAATTACATTTATATGAATTAATTTACCCCATAAACGTTATACCTCCTTGTCCCTAAAATGTGTTTTTAATATCTGGACACTTTTATGTTTTGTTAAAACAATTTTCAAATGTTTCTTGCAAGAAAAATTTTTTTTTTTCCTTCAATATTCATGTCTTTTGAATAAACTTATTTAATTATTGTTAGTTATGGGTAACTAGTGTAATTTATGTTTGCAGTTTGTAATTAGTATATTTTTATACTTCGGAAAGCACAGTTTTATCCTCGCTTTTTAAAAAACAGTTATTTGTAATTACATATTAATATTAATTACTGCACTGACTAATTGTACCATAATTTCATAGTCCATCTTATAAAATTTTAAGAATAAGACTTTCAATGCCAAGTATAAAAGTTAAGGCTTTATTCGTATTTATTATAACAAGATTATATTTCACATTCCATTATTTTATTCTTTGCCAATTTAAATTTTCTTACTTTGCCGAATCAGATCAAGTGTGGTATAATGGGCATTTGTATGACAATAATAGAGATGTGCATAAAAACTATGCTACATTCTGGTAAATATTCCTGCTGCTTGCTGCAGTTTTAGTTTAGCACTTGGCATTTACATGTATTCAAGTGTTATTTTGTACGAATTACAAATTCATTGTAATCCAGGCCTTTGTTTTCCATTAAACAGCAAATTTTGTGCATTGGTAAAATTGTGTTTATTGAAGCCAAACATGGGATGTAGAATCTGGTCTTCCTATCTCATTTGCTGCAAAAATTTTGTAAAATTGTTGTTAGAGTTTTTGTGTTCTCAGTACGAAGTATTATCATTTGGGCATGTGCAAGGTTCTGGAGGTTGAATAAACAAATGAAACATTTCTACACATCTGTATTTGAACTTCTTTCAGTTTAAAATTGAATTGTCCTGATGTGATTTTGCATGTGAGAGATGACAGTAGGCATACTTTCCTGTCTACTCATCCGCCCTTCTTCACTCGTATGTGTATCTCTTGCTTGTTTCCATGTAGTTAGTTATAACTAGACCCCCACATATTTCAAGACTCGCAGAAAAGTGACACTGCTATGATGCAGTAATTGTAGTCTCCAAAGCAACAATAAAAATACTGATAATTTGGTAGCACTGTTCCATGAAATTTAATTTCCTTTACTAAACAACCTTTTCCATTTATCACTAACACTTTGTGCATAAAGAAGGTCACTTCCAGTTGATACTTGAAGTTGTGCAGTTGATTCAGAAGTGGCAGCACTGCGTGGATATGAAAAGTGTTATGTCCGTTGGCGTAGCCAAGTTCTTTAACGGATGGTAGTCTGTCTTTATTCTATAACGGCTACTAATAATAATGTAATTTAATAATTTTAAACAATCCAAACACGTTCTTGACCAGCTGTCTCAACAACAATGGCTCACTTGCTATTTACAGCCAATGATTATATAATCGTCGCTCGCCTCACAAATTCAAATCTTAGTCTGTGAAGAGTTTGGATACTTTAATTTTGTATAGAATAGTATGGTTTGGTAAGAGAGTGCAAGAATGAAACTGGGACAAGCAGCTGCTGGCTGCATGGAGTATTTTGATGTAGGAAATATGTAGTCTGTGAAGCTAGCGAAAGGAGATAGGTGTGTAAACATGTAGAATACTAATACATGTCACGAGTGGTCATTTATTGACAATAAATGTGTGCACTTTCAAAAGTAATACTGTAGGAGAGAGTTCCATTAGTGGACTAGAGTTTGTATCTCATGGAAGTTGCTCATAGACACCAGCCTCTATGCAGCCATGGCAATGGCATAGGAGATTCGAGAGCACCTACGTGTGGTGCGTATCTCACATGCAACTACGATCCTGGCAATAAAGTCGAGGTTTGCGTGTATGGAGTCTTGTACACAAGTGATTTCAGATATCTCCATTGGGAATAAAGTGGATTTAGGTTGGGTGACCTCGCAGGCCATGGAATCTGGCTTCTCCATCCAATCCAGCTACCAGGAAATGTAGCATCTATGTGATTAGCGAGGTGCACTCGTGCTGCAGCCACATTCTTTGGTGAAAAACTGTGAAGTACATCCTCCAACAGCTCGGACAAAACATGCATGAACTGAACGTACTATTTTAGGCTGTCGCAGACAATGGACGAATGAAAGAACAGCCTTGTGGATACCTAGATTTTTGTCTGGGGTATTCAAATGAATCATCTGGTTTGAAGTTTTCCTTCTCGCCAACAGATGGCACTAGGTGCACTACAATATTTATGTAATTTTTTAAGCTAATCAGCAATTGACATTTAACTTTTTGACATTTTCTCTTTGCATTTTTCTTTAAACACAGTTAATGTTGAGTATTCTACTTAAGAAAAGCAAAATTCCACCCAACACTCACTTTGTTAAATGAAGAATGATTGCTTCACTCATACGAATATCTCCATCATGAGGTGAACGCTTCATTCGAATATCAGGGAAGTTTCTAAAAATAAATGTTTGCAATTCACAAAAAATTACAAAGCTGAAGAAAATAAATTGCTAAGAGATTTTAACTCGTCAAAATATTTGAAAATTAATTTATAATTGAAATGACGAGAGCATGTTGTGGATAAAATTTAAATAATGCACAAAGCCTTCTGTCATTTCCAAAGGTTTACTACAGGTACGGAATGCACATTAGGGTGAGAAACATTCGCTAACTTAAAATGTTACCTTTTTTAAATGCAAATAAGTATAACTTATTATGAACTGAACTTCAGCTAAATGTGCCATTAGTTTACTCACTTCAAAAAAGTAGTTTTCAAACTGGCAGAATTTATATTCATTCCTTTCGATTAAGAAAAATGACTCTAACAGAGAAGAACCGAATATTCGGAATCCGTATAATTTATTGTATTTCAAATGAGACTATTCAAATAAAAATTGATTTTGAGAATAATTCGGTTTTGCCCAACACTAGGACTAGTGCCTATGCTACTTTGTAACATAACCTATGTTGTCTCACCTATAATCGATAACTAAAACATTTAGGTGTGTGCCAAAAAGTAGCCATAAGTTGTAACTTGGGACACTGTCCCGAATTACAAGAGCAATTTGATTACTTTTGACAGGTTTTGATATCCCAATCCTACAAAGTATGGGTAGGTGACGTATGAGAGAATATGGAGCAAGGAAATACTATCATTTCTCTGAGGAAAACTTAGAAGGCAGTGGAGGCAGTAAGAAAAAATGAAATAGTGTTTGGCAAGCTGCAGAGGGGTATGGTGTCCTTAAAAGCACTATCTATAGGAGAGTAAATAACAAAAATCTGGGTATGTATGGCCATCCTCCAGCAGTTAGTGATACTGGTGAACATTACTTGGTGGAAAAACTTAAAGTACAGCTAATTGGGGCTTCCAACTAACTGAATTTGATGCGAGGTTAGTAAAAAAAAATATTTTAAGAAAGGTATTGTAGAGCCCAGGTTTAGGAATAATACACCTGGTGCGAATGGCAAAATAATTTATTAATAGGCATAAAGATGAAATCAAAATTAGAATGTCTGAAAATGTGAAACGGGCCAGAGCTGCTGTAACGGAAGACACGCTGAAGTCGTACTTTGAAGAGTAGAAAGTTTCATTAGATGGGGTTTTGCCAAATGTTGTGTTAAATTATGACTAAGATTATTTTACTGACAACCCAGGCGAAAAACAATGTAATTGTACGGAGAAACTGTAAGCATTCTGAAAGAATCATTGACTATATTAAGTCCAGCAGGTCGGTCATGTTTGCTGGCACTGAATCAGGTTACTGTCTACCGCCATACATTGTATACAAATCAGAAAAGTTGTACCATAGAAGGTGGGCCTAAGTACACTCACTTTAATTTTTCAAAATTGGAATCGTTTGAGTGTAAACTTTTTGAAGATTTGTTTTACTCAACAGCACTTCCATACTTGAAAAGTTAGGAGACTGACCCAAGGTAATAATAGGTGACAATGTGAGTGAAATAACATACTATTTGTATTATAACCTCAAAATTTCACGCATTTATACCAGCCTTTGTACTTGGCTTTCTTCAGACCGCTGAAGGTTAAATGGTGGGAAGTGTCGGAAGAATGGAAATCCAACTGCAGTTGTCCACTTCCAAAATATACAGTTCATCTCCTCAAGAAAGCCCTTGAGAATTTGGAGGGTACCACAATGCAAAATTTGAAGTGGCATATATCCAATAAAGCCTCCGAAAGTGATGTCGCACATCCCACAGGACACACACACATGTGGAAAGATGGAATCATTTATTTGAAGAGTTCATGAAAGAAACACGTGAGAGAGACTACAACTAAAAAGATGTAGAAACTGACTATCACTCCAGGTTCAAGTGACACATCAGCTTTCTTGAAACAGCATGAGGAGAATAAACTGAAGAGCAAGAAAGAACAGCTGAAAAAGAAAATGTTTAAATAGAGAGAAGAAAGTACAACAGCCTTCCAAAACGAGAAGAGCAGAAATCAATTCATCTTCAGCATTTGCGTGCGTTAATTGGAACTATGTTCGGCTGTATTTTGCTTGGCACCACCAAAAAAAAACTATGTACTTTTACGCATAATTTCGTTACTGGACCAATATTAGCGCCCTATATGTAGTTTCGTCGTCCCCCTCCCCGCTTCCATGCTTCTTCCTCTGCATCTTCTTCCTCTTGCATCACATGTTCAATCGTAGTTTTGTAAGTGAATATTTGGCGGGCACTTGTCTGCGTTGCCTGTGCAAGTAGCAATCAGCTGGTCTTCATAATAATACTCGGATAGACCGATATGGTGCGCAATTCTACGAGAGATAGAGCTTCTGCGGCGCACCTCTATCAGCGCAACTAATATTAAAGTAATATCTGATTGGCATTTAATATTCAGTGTAGGTAATATTTTTGTAATGCCGGGTGAGAGCCGTAAATATTGTAGTGAGTTGAGGGCGTAGTGCTTAGTGTGGCCTTTAGTGATTTTGCACTGTAGTCATTTTAGTAGACTTTTGGTTCATATTAAATATTTTGGGTAGGTTACGCCTTTTGGAGCTTTGTATATACGTTTTAATATCTTACGTGTGTTTAAAACATGCATTTAACTTATGAGAAATTAAATGCCCCATTTGCCACGAGCCTAATTCCTTTTTGCTCGGCATAGTCGGCTGCTCTGATGTCTCACTGCTCGACTGGACAGAAGTCTTTAATGTTTTGTTTGTTTTTTTTTTGGTGTACCTAAGTTACTTTCTAGGGTTTTGTTCGGCCTGCTGCTATATTTTCATTTTAGTCAGGCGCCCCTAGCGAGGTTGTATCAGCTACGGCTTTTTAAGTTAAATTGTAATGTGTCATGCGCATTAGGCGCTTTGGTAGGGCTGCACGTCGCCACCTTTTCCGCTTATAATGATCGTGTTTCTGCTTCATTCTACTGTGAGAATTTGTAGGCTACCATCGACGGTGACTGGTAAGTGTGTTGGTTTTAGGAAACGTGCGGAGTTTTTCATTCACTGAATGAATCTGCAAATAAATTATATAATGCTAATGACGAACAAACGTGATTTTGGCGATGTAAACTTGTAGATTTTCGTAAGAAAACACGTTTTTAAGAGTTTGCGAATTTAACTAACAGTAAGTTTGCGTGTTTTGTAAATACCTAAATAATGTACTATTTGGAAACTGTTACGATAGTTATTTTTACGTACGTGGCCTAAAAAAAAGTCGCACTTTCAACCCTTATGTGGTGTGTAAATATTATTTGTTTCTTTGTCTATATCGTTAGTTCAACGAGTGTAAAGTTAAATTTGGTCAGAGTGAGTGTGCGCGTGCGTCTATAGTCCATTCCCGATTGGAAGCGACTTATGAAATACAACCTTTGAAAAAATACTCTAGGTAAAACATGTCAACCTGTGCCCCCGCCCCTCACGGACATTAACCTGTATTCCACAAATATATAACACTGTGGTTAACTTTAGAGTACTGTATTATTGAATAAATGAAACTTTACCTTAATATCTTCTATAACCGGTAATATTTATTTATTTTTAAATATGAATTAACAGTGAGAGCAGCGATGTGTTGGCAACGGCCGGTAAAAAAATAGTTCACAGTTAAAATATTATTTTAACCTAGTTTTTTTAGTGCACTATTTGTAAATTAAATGGTGCCTATTGAAATGTTTAAATATTTAGGTTGCCCCGATGACAACATATCTCATTTCTACAGTTTAAAATAACGGAAAATATTGTGAGTAGGTCGTAATGGTAGGGTGTTGTTTTATCAAGCGAGAGCAAATTTGAAGCAACTGTGTGCTGAGCGATCTTTGTCGCTTTCTCTATCTTTTTATGTTTCACTTCACTAGTATGTGGAAATAATTGTACCTGTTTTCAATTGTAGCATATTTCATACTTATTACAGCAAAATAATGATTTTTGAATTTGTAATTTACAACTGAAAAGAGATATTAATGTTCGAATACTTATTCTAATATATTTAGATATGATGGCGGGGCAGTTACCTAGTGAAGTTAGCAGACGTGGCGTGTTGCTGTTTTACCAAACGAAGCGTTAATTATACTTACTCCGAAAAATACTTCAAATTACCACATCACGTTTGTAGACGTTGCGTTTTTAAACATACCTAGGCAAGTTACGATGTTGTGATAAATCTCTTTTTTTCCGCGGCAGTAATAAATATACTGTGGCGCGTGTTTCGTTAATCATTGCGTCTGAAATAGCGTGCGTTTGTGCATCATGGTCGATTCGCTGGCCCTGTGTGTGTGTGATTTCAAATATTTGATTAACACTAGTTATACGTTTTAAATGTGAACTGTTTTTGTGACAAAGTTATTTATTTACATCCTCGTACGTGTATTTATCACAACGCTGTACCTTTGCTCTGGGTGTTTGAAACAGTCGTGTAACGTGATTTACAAACAATCCCAACATAATAACCATGCCCAGCCCCAATAACTTTCAATAAACCTAATACACAGTAAGTATCAATGCATATAAATATGAGTGGTATAAAGATTTTGGTAGGCTTATTTGAGTGTATGTTCACAGCTATATTTTAAGTTTCTATAACAAAAAATGAGCGACACTAGTTGCGTGCTTGATTTTAATGTCGCATTTCCGTTGGACTGTCTATTCCTTCGTTATTCGAACTGAGGCTGTCCTTATAAAGAAATAACCCAACACTTATCAATAACAATTGTTAAATACTACAGTTCATTACCCCGCAGTTGTAACAGTATTTAACACAGTCGCGGTAAAATATTAACGTGCATTACGTATAATGTGCTATGTCGTTGAAGACAAATAACGTAGCCGTAAGAACAATCGTTAATTCAGGCATTTTTAAAACGTCTTAATGTTGACCTAAATAATGTTATATGCTTAAACTGAGAATATTCGGCCGCTGTCGTGGAAAAAAGGCCCTGGCCCTCGCTTCGTGCCAGCCTATATCTATTGCTTGTTTTACATTCAACTGACCTCCTCCTAGCTCTAGTAGGGGGGGGGGGGGTGTTGTGTTGCAGTCTTATGACGCTACATGTCCCCCTATCTTCACAAGCGTGGTCTCCTTACCGCGCCCAATCCTGGCTAACTTTCGGATATTCGAATTTATCTGTAGATTTCTTAATACGGCAGTGGGAGGAGTGTACGGCAAGTCGTCAAACGGGAGGGAAGTTATGTTGTGACAGGATATGGCTGAGAAGAAGGATAGCTCGGGCAATAGGACTTGCCTTGAAATCCTCGAGTAGGGTGGGCCGTAAACAACGTGAGTGTCGGAACTGCTGCGTCTGTGTGGAGGCCGCGGGGAGCCTTCAACTTGAAAAGTGCTGGATGTCTACAGTCGTCCGTGTGGACATGGCAGACAGTATTCGCGACACGACAGCCTTTTCTTACTGCACGGTGGTTCCCTACCACTACTTGGTGTATATTTAAAATATTAATGAATTTAACGAAGAATCAAAACATTTTAACTCATCATGAAAATAATAATTCACATTTGAAAATCTAAGTTGAAATTACGAGCAAGAAAATATTTAAATGTAATGCGCCCCCATCGCAATAGTTATTATTTATAAAATTATGCCTTGCCCTGGAAAAGAAACGTGTACAATATTGTTTAACAATTACACAGATATTGAGAATAGTCTAGGTCTGTGTTGAAGAAATGCATTGGAGAAATAATTGAATTGTAATGTCCGTTTATGTTTTATAGGATAACAATTACTAATGCTATAAACTATGACCTCATACGGATAATTGGAGCTAGGATAATATCGAAATGGAGTAATTATGAATTGTTGAATTAATTAACTTTAAAATGTATATATCTGTGAATATAAAACTAAACTTTGCTGGCTTATTATACTACGTTTCGACATTTGAGTGGGAAACGGAAAGGATACTTAAACTAACATATACACAGTTATATAAGTTAAAGCAATTTTTGTAAGCTGACTAATTAATACTTATTTACCAATGAACAGTTTAATAAATAGTTTTATTTCATAAGCATGCATGAGTATGTAAAATATCAAATAAATTTTAGGGTGTCAACACATGTTTTAATTATCATTATTCTAAAACGAGTATAATTCTTGTATGCTTTATACAAATTTTCTTAGATATATTAAATAATATATTTAATATTAAACTATTGTGTGATGAATACGATTCATTTCTGTTGTAAAATACATTAAATTCTTTACTGTTTAGCCATAGTAAAGAGATATGTCTTATTTATTTCAGATAACATAAAAATTCATTAGTTTGAGCTTGGTTTCCCCCCCCCCCCCCCCTCGATTCTTTGTATTTTAGAACATCTTAATAAGAAATACAGTTTGTATATAGCATTAGTACTAAATGTATGTTTCAATGACACTATATCTGTACCCCGGAGGTAAAGGACACCATGTCACAAAATTATAATTGTTCAAGAGAGCAATATTTCGATTTTTTACAAACTTAGTTTCGGATTTCTTCGCTGCTAACAGGAATTGCTTTATGAAACATTAAAATATCATTCTTGGTGCTCTTTACTAGGCAAAAATACAACTTTCACGATTATAGGTTGAGGTCTTAATTGTTTTAAAAAAAATATCTTTTTTGACAGTTTTGTATGCCTTTGGATATGAAAATCACTTTTTGGACACAACTGCATGAGTTTTCAAATTGTATTATTTTATTCATCATTATTTAATAGTTTTTATAAGTCTATAATTATTGGTCAAACAAAACATTATGACTAATAGTTGACTAATTATTTTTATGAGTACAAACATGTAGCAAACATTAGGAAGTTGAATGCCCCAAAAATTATAGTATTATATCTTAATTTGGCAATAATAACAAACTATTAATGAAGAAAGCATTTTAGTGCTCCAATCAAACACTGTCGGCACTCTCTAGATAGTCTCTGTTGTTGACACTGCTTTTCTTAAGATTCTTATAGAAGGCATGACAAACACTAGGTACATAAGGTAACATAGAAATTAGGTCATTATTTGTTCAGAGATTGGGAGTGGTGACTTCACTGATAGAATTGGTGGAAACTTCTCATCAAATCTTCCACTTCTCCTTTTCAAGCTGTTAAGCTCAACTGTGTCAAACTCACTGTCAAAGCATGATTTCATGTATAGCATACCAATGTTCTCCTGCCGCACTTGAATTTGATCTCGATTTGAGAGAAGAACCTTCTCTTATTCAACCCTTGTTTTCCTGTAAATAGATGGCACACTTCTTCCTGAAAAAAAGTGAAGTGAATTGTTCAAACTTTTCTTGTTCCTTGTGCATATAACTGCTCGAACACTGTCGCACCATCTGCTGCCAGTCCCACGGCAGGGTCAGGATTGTCATGTTAGTGTTCTTCCTCTTTCTCTCTATTAATGCATGGATGGTGTCAACCTCATATGTGTGTGTGTCCTTTAAGGCGGTATTGATGTTGGTCAAGGTGTCGGAATGGCGGTAGAGATCTGCCACACGTTCCGGCAAGACCTTTGACGTTTGTCTAATGCGCAGGAGGCTGGCAACTAGTGCCAAGGTGTTGGTCAATAAGGATATTGGTTAGGTGAGGAGCGGTGACTATAGTATTGGAATCTCGGTGGAGATAATGACCCAGGGCGCCAGATATTGTCGGGTTGGCAATATCGTGAAGTCAGAGAGCAGCTGTGGACTCATTCCTCAGGGTCGTTCGGCCGACGACCACGGCAAATCCTCCAAGTGCAGTTGTTGTCTCCTCGTAGAATAAATATTAATACTGACCGAATAACTCCCTTATGTGTCGCGTTGTGGGGTATCTGGGGTCTCCACACGCCCATACGAAGCACTGTTACTTATTACAGCGAATCGTGACCGTTTCAGACATACTTGCACAGTAAGTTACGCTTTGAGAAAATTGGCGGGAGAAGGCCTGTACCTTAAACGTCTTGCGACGAACTAAACATAAACCATGCGTGGTAACTCGTAACTGCTGCGATTTATTCAGTTGCACGATTACATTCCTGTCGGGGAAAACTTACATTTGGTGCTGCTTACAAATCCATCAGCTTGGATAAAACTATTCAAAAGACACGTGGTCACATGAAAGAACTTAAGTATAATTTAAGCCTACCCAGGCGATGCAAACATTGGGTAGGTGCGAGAGACGGTGGAGTCTCGAGCAGATGAAAAACAAGAAGGTTCCAGTATGCTAAAATAACTATTGCTGTGAAATTATGTCCAACATGGTGATGGCCGTCCGAGCGCACGAAACACGAGCCCCGACATGAAGTGGCACATCCCTCGCAAAGACGAACTACTACTGACTTTCTCCGCATGGCATGCCGGCCGGCTTGGCAGGCTGGCACCCCGCGCTGCACTACTACCTTGCACATGACATTTGCAAATCGGATACGTACCCTGTGTGCCGGTTGTTACAAATTGCTCCTAAAATTAACCCTCTAAATATTATTTACTATGCCAAAACATTGCAATGCTTGGATGATGTGGAGATGAAAGACATGGGAATGAACATTACAGAATGTTACAAAATGGCACTTTGAAAACACTGAGCGCTTTATGGCTGCAAAGGCAGGCTTCTTTATTAGTTGTATTGCCATGCGTAATCATACCTTGCCCTTTAATTGCACAAATAAAATAACAGAAATTTCACAGTCAATTTTCGGATTCCTGCACCACGTGCACATGGTCGCACTCACTTTGCTCTGCACCTTCGTCGTTCCTTGCCACACTACACTGAACTTGCAGTCAACGTAGGCACGCGTAAAACGCTTCCCCATCAGGTCAAAGGAGGCATAAAGTTAACGATCGGAATACAGCATAAGACAACGCACGTTAATTTTCTAGTCATGCCCCATTTCGGGAAATCCATGATTTTGGGGCGAACATTGCTACTTCAGCAGCACTGCGTCCTCAGCTATGCACAACACAGCCTTCAACTGGGAAGATACGGAGGAACCCTCATTAACTGGGGAGGCAGCCAGCTGAATGCTGCCCCCCTCCCGCCCCTACACCGATCCGCCACAAACAGTTGCAGGTAGAAACGAACCAGCCAGCCCTAAATCATTCAACGAAGACAAGAAGTCAGGCCCGAAGAACCTGTCGACGTCATGCTAGGCCTCAGCCCGAAGAGGCCCCAGACCAAGAGCTTTCGAGGGCCCCGACCATCAAACGATGCCCAATGCCTAGAAAGGCAACTCCAGACATCGAGCCACGGCCAAGGAAGAGGCCCGAGGCCCGAACCTCGGAACACGATAGCCGACCGGGAGAGTCACCAGCAGACTTAACCAGGCCACCCTTAGCTGCACCGAAGTGCTTTGGCGAATGCCCTAGAGACAGGGTCTGATTAGCCAAGAGATCCGAACCGCCAACAGTGAAGGAGGTGGAAGCAATCCGAGCACCTTGTGTTTGATGCCGACTGCACTCTTCAGACAGTTTGTCCCCACAGAAGCCAATTCAACACAGCCAATGTAGTTCGGCGGCGTGTTCGAACTGAAGTCGAACACACAGCATCAGTACATGGAAGTTGAACCGCAGTGACACGTGTGAAGAAAGGAAGTGCTAGGCAGGAAAGTGTATGGAACCCATGCGGCCGAGTGTGCTTGCTTGCACGAATCTGAGGAAAGAGAACATTTGTGCTGTCTAGGGTGGACACACAGATAAATGCAAGGAGAATGACATGCAAGTAACATTTGCATAAGTAACACTATAAAAAAAACTCTCATTTAAGCCCTAGAGGCCTCAATAGTCGAGTTCCGGTGTTTTAGTTATTTTCCACTCACATGTTTATCACCTTTATGTCACCCACCAGAGTGTAAGAAAGTAGTGGTGCGGCCCACCTGCCGCCAATTCTGGCTACCCATTGCATTACAGAGTGCAGTCATTGTCCCGTGTCTCGAGAGAGTGGATGCACGTTCCATCGTTTCCACGATTTCCTGTGCGCCCAGGCGGTCTCCAACTTTTGCTCGATCATTTCATTTTGTAACAGCTGCCCGGGACTCTCCACCTCTCACTTTTCCTTGGCTTGCATCGCCAGGAAAGGCTTAATGTACAAGTTAGTTCTATCGGCTTCGCGCCACTTTGTAACAGTGCTACCCTGTTGGTAGGTTAAACCCACTGTAATTGCAAGTTGTTTCCAGTAGAGAAATGGAAATAAACCCATTGGAAAGTATGTGTGGCTATGAATTTTTCATTTGGGTCGCCTTCAGGCGCTTAGGGGTGCGCCCCCCCCCCCCCCCTCCATCCCTCCAAAGAGTTTTATCAAGCAAGTGCCTTTCAAGTGTTTATGTATGCATTTAGGGTTTTTTCTTCGTACAGATTGCCTAGAATTCGCTGTGCAATACGTGTGTTTTTAATTGGAAACCACTGAGGAACTTCAATGCCGGAAGGATCACTGCCTTTGGTCGTCGGCACACGACCCATAGAAACAGTGTCAGCTCTACCACATCACGGCATTGTCGATGGACAATGCCTGGCGCCTGGGTATTGGATAATCCTAACCAACACTTTTCGTGGCAATTTATTTGCCGCCTCAGAAAACCTCAGTAACCCCTTCACAGCAGCCTGACTACCGTTAAATGTCGCCCAACTCAGTGGCGTATCCTTCCCTGGACTTTTCATCAACTACCCGCAACGTGGGATCAACAGGAATCATCACATCAGTTCAACAGCAATCTTGGGACGCTGTTCCGATGCCTGTAGACTCCAGAAAAATTCAACACTTGGTTTCGCGCCAGAAAGAGCGGGAGAAATTCAAGGCATTGCCATTGAACAGCGCAAGGGAGAAGGACGAGCATGGCAGCCATTTTTGAGAGCCATGGTGATGTCAGCTGCCAGCCCGCCGCCCACAAGGACAAAGACTCAGGGTGAGTCATGCCAACCTCCCCTCCACCCGCACCACACACGCCGCAAGGAGGATGAAGAGGAAAAGAATAGTGGGAAAGAGGAAAAGAAAACCTCCTCCTTCCTGCGCTATCTGCTCACCACACGCCGGCTATCAGCTGAGTGCCAGATATCCGTTAACGCCTGCTCGCGCTGTGCAGGACAGTCGCAATCTACTGTACCAATACAGCTGTGCCATGCTTCCATGCAGCAGAACTTCTGCGCAGCACAATGCAGAACTTCCGTGCAGCACAATGCAGAACTTCTGCGATTGTGGAAATAAAACTATCCATGGCTGTCCGGACAGATGACAGCGCGCCGGAGCTTCTCTATCCGCACTGTTTGCGAGAACTTCCGCAAAACTTAATTGCAAAGTACGAGCCACAGAGCTACTTAAAACCCCGCAACTGCAAGTAATGTCCGGAACAGGGGTCAAGGCCACTGTTCTTTCCAGTGATGAATTTGAACCGACTTCGAGCATAGCCTACATCAGTGCTCCGTCGCAACCTCCTGCTATGCAGGAACCTTCACATAGTGGCGTTATTGAGGACGAGAGGCCCATTCTGCCTCCTTCGAGAACGTCGATGCCTCCTACTAACCAACACATGGTGCAACTCCTGCAGTCGAGGTCGAGACTCCTCTACCTCGTACTGCCTTGTCACGGGATCTGGATGTCGAGACTATCGACGCCTCCAACTACCCGGCCCTACAGCAAGACGTACCACCAGTAGCCGAGGTCGAGCACAGTGATCCGCAGCTTCCTTGCACTACCACAGCAGGCGCTGAGACCGACGACGCATCCCACTACCCCTCAACTGGAGCAATACATGTGGTGGAGGTCGATAGTTCTCTCCCTACCACTGCCTCATCGCGGGACCTGGACATCGAGACCGTCGATGCCTCCAACGACCCGGCCCCATGATGGGATGCGTCCACAGGCAAGGTGGAGAGCGGTCTCCTGCTGCAACTCCCTTGCACTGCGCCAGAGGAGAAATGTCCTGCCCTACGGCTAGGAACCCCGGCAGTCCGGGTGTTGGACCCTCTTGTGTCATTCCCCGCACTGCCTCAACATCTCTCTCTCTCTCTCTCTCTCTCTCTCTCTCTCTCTCTCTCTCTCTCTCTCTCTCTCTCTCTCTCTCTCTCTCTCTCTCTCTCTCTCTCTCTCAGTTCGTCAGAAGCAGAAGCCACGACACCTCGTGCTGAAGACTATGAGGCCTGATGATGCCACCTCGTGCCGCCAGGGCAGACTCAACGCCTGGCCGGGACCGAGAATCACAGTGGCAACCTATGTCAAGGCACACGTGGCCGTACCTCCTGCATGCTGAACTACGTCCTAGGGGCAGGCCAGCTAGACCAAAGCTAGGTGAACGCAAGTAAGTGAGGTGCTCGACGAAGTTTAATTTCACATGCAGTTGTAAACCACTACGAAAAACATTAGTCGTTATAGATCTGTATCAAATAGTGACATTTAATCAAGTCGGCCAGTCAAATATAGTGAGATAGGCAGAGAAACTCGCATTTTGGCTAGATTAAATATTGCGTATCCAGTATTAGTGCATACCTAGCTGTCATCAAGCAGGGGAAGTTTAGGAACTGGCGAGGTAAATGCAACAAACAGTTATTTAAACACTCGACTATGTGAAAACTTAACTTGTAAATTACGAAGTACGTAATTAAAGCCAATGAAAACAGACGTTTTACACCTCACCAATGACAACGTTCCGTAATAAAAGGGGCAGACAGCCCACATAACAAGGTAGTATTACTTAGAGACTCTCGCCACAGTGCCGGTAATAACTACCAACAGTGTATCACATATAGATGCTCACCACAGTACCAGTGATAGTTGAAGACAGAGACTTCGACGAAACACATTGTAGACTTAGGCTACGATAAGAAAACACTCCTGCAAAGGAATTAGTAGTTTTAGATTTTTGTATATTGAATTTGATATGTAGGTACACATTTAAATATTACCGTGAGTTTTTACAGTGTACTTGTGAAGATCGTCTACAAGAAGAATGCTGTTTTGTAGGAATGTATTTACCACTCTGTTGACTTTAGTATTTATTGCGTACATACCTTTGAATATTTTACTAAAATACACAGTGAACATGTTAGGATTTAAATGTACAGCCAAAAGAAAAAGTAGCAATTAGATTTTTGTAATACTGACTTGATGTGTAGGTACACACTTAAATATAACTATGAGTTTTTACAGTGTATATATGAAGATCACTTTCAAGAAGAATGCAGATTTGTAGGAGGAAATTTTTATGTTATACATTTGTATGCTTATATTTTTCTAGTGTATTTGTTTTGTTTGCAATGATTTGTGCACCAACTCAGTATCAAACCAAAAACTCTTAGCCTCAAAGCTCCCATGAACTCACTACGGTGAAACCAGGTGCAAGATATTTTCAGCTTGAAAAATATTGCAGTGTTGTGTATGTAAATTTAAAGTGACCAACATATGCATATTGCCTGCCTTTCATGCATGTTTTTAAAGGGTACTCGCATTGTTTCATTTAGCCCGTCAACCCAGATGTTGAAGGGCCTGCGGTTGCCAAACTTTAAACCTGTCACACGTAACTGTTTAGCTTGCTGTGAGACCCAAGGTTCCCTGAAAGATTTTCCTTTCCTTTTTATCCACCACAGCAAGCTCCAGGATAGTTAGTGACGTCTCCCCGCCTTCCACGAGTAAAGCTTGAACACATTTTATGCCCCTTAGATTTTTCGCATGCCATCATTTTCAAGTGCTTTTGGTTTATGTTGTATATTCTCTTGTAAATATCCACAGCGCTATGCTGAGTGTTTGTCGGCGGCATGAAAAACAAAGTAGGCCAGTGGGACACCCGATAAACCGTGCACTCCTGAGACAATAATCTCTGCAACAAGGGGGAAACACACATTCCCAGCATCAACGAGCGCCGCACCGCCATGGCGAGGGGCAAAGAGAGAGACAGAGCTACAGTCGCCACATCCCATGCATCTCGACTGCGCCTGCCAGCTCTAAGGCACAGAGGGAGCACCGCTACAGCGTCAAACACTCAACACTAAAAGTCTCACCTACCTCATGATGGAAAAAATATATATCTTCTCTTCCCAACTATCTTTGCTACTCCTACCTAGACCTTCAAGACCTTCCAGAGAGGAGGCCTACGCCTTATTTCCACCACCTTTTCACGATGAGCCTTCATCGTAATGGAGGGGGGAGGGGGCAAATAGACGCATGCCACTTATACTGCTAATAAAGTACGATTACGACTCATCGCTCTTTATGTGAAGTATACCCTTACTTCATCCTATGTAAGAATTGTTTACTGCAAACCAATACAACGTGTTACGCATCGCTTAAATATGCAGGGTGGCCGAACACGTGGCTACAAGGTTACGCAACCAGCGAGCACGACTCTTTCCTCTCCCTCCCCCCCCCCCCCCCACCCGCCTCCCGGATGCGGCCGAGCGCCGCCGAAGATCCACGAACCAAGAATGCTGACGAGAGGGTTCCCACCTCCCACGCCAGCCTCCTAGCAGAAGGTCGTCACACGCATTCCCCGCACCCCGCCGCGGCAGCCATCGAGTCTTCAGTAGCCATCGCGGTTACCCTATGCGACTACAACAGTCTTCGACACCCATCGAACACTAATATACCTTGCTACTTTAACTTTAACTTATTTTGTCTCTTTCAGACACCCGCATTAGACAGCTTTAGTTGAGTAGTTATATATTAAGTTTTCTAGTTCATTTTCCCACCAGCTTAGAACCAGGTCGCCTACCCCTGGCTCATGTAGTTTACATTCAGTACTCAGTCTGCTTGGTAGGAGATAGCACGAGTCACTGTGTTTATTAAGTCCTCAATAAATACAGCTTTGTTCTCTATCCTAATGCTTTAATTTCTAGAGTAATGTCTACTTTGCTCGCTATGAATAAGTTGCACTGTGCACTACTGACAGAAAGTGGGTACTTTTGTAAATCCGAACTAGCTTGGCAGAGGCCCCCTCCCCCCTTCTGTGCACCTCCAGTATGGTAACACACCCATTAGATAGCCGCCTGTTTCTTCCTATTACCCCGAGCACCCAGGTGCTGGAGGGAAGGAACATAGGAGCCACGACCACTAGGCATACCTTCCACCAAGGAGAGACAGCAAGCCTAGGTTATATCACCTACCAGAGTACCTAGGTGCTGGGGGCGGTATTGGCCTGGGAGTTGTGGCCTGGCCTTGGCTGGACATCACATCCCATAGTATTATTGGTGGCCCACATGGCTCAACGTCTCTGATCACCCCGTGGATGTGGGGATTAGTGGAGACTCTTACCGAGCTTGTGCCACGAATCAGCTACTGGACCTACCAAGCTGCCAAGCCCCTCCTATGCTGGAAACCAATCGACTAAAGATCTTCAGAATAAATCAGGTTTCTAGCACCTCCCGTCAGCTAACTATACATGCACACTTGGTATAGCGCAATAAATCTCAATGATCGTGCCATACAGTCAATAGCCAGGCATTCGTAAAATTCCACAAGCCGAAACACTTGAAAAGCAAACACAATATACACTTGTAGAATAATGGTCACACTAGGCGGGAAGGTGAGGACCTGCAGTGGTGAATCCAGAGATGGGTGGTCGAGGGGGCTGCAGTCCCCTCCCCTCCCCCTTCGAAAGTTGAAAACACAATTTTGATAGTATAAACCTATACTGTTTTAGTGTTATATATTTGAACATACTTACATCACTTAATTATACAAACTTTCGCAAAACACTCAATTTTTCCATTTTTAATAATCTGATCGGTGATAAAGGGAGGTAACCTTTACTACAGTGCTTAGTCTGATGGATGCTGGAATTATTTTATGCTTAGACGCCATATTTGCTTGTAGTCTGTTTGCAGAACTATCTACCAAATACGAGGGCAGATACAAACGAAATTGCACGCATGCAGTTCACGAGTTTCCTGCTAGGTAACACTATCATTGTTTAAATGGGACAGAAGCTACAAAACGTGACAAAAATATAAGTGTAGCACGGATGCTGTTGCCAGTTCTCCCAAAACACGCTCTCGACCGGCCGGTGGTGGTTCCTCGACTTGCGTCATAGAGAATAAAAGAAATTTGTTGCGCTGTTCATTCATGTCTCAAAACTTTCAAACCTCAAGTAAACCAGTACAAAATACAGACATGCCATATAAATATGTTTCATCCCAATTAAGTAATATATTCTTTTATTAGTTTACATATATAATTGTATGCACTTGTACCTTCATACGAAATTACATATACGGAGGTAGTTAAACACTAAAGCAAAATCAAAATAAATATAATTTTTAACGTACCTGTTCTAGACATAATGTGTCTATATATACTTACATTTCTTAAACTCCGATAGAGTAATGTAATGATTTTCGCAAAGTGATATCGCAATGGCTTCTGTATTTACATTAACATATGGAGTTATACAGTTTTTTTTACAGCGTAGGAGTGTTGGGTATGCATCGTAGGATATAACTGGTGTACAAATAAGTTTTACATTTTTTACATTTATGAAATAAACAGTTTTATTTTACAGTAAAAGGACGAGAAATAATTTTATTTCCTTTTACCATTTAAGTAAACTATATTGGTTGGTTTGCAGTTAACTTTTAAACCCATCTTGTTTTCTTTTGGACCACTGCATACCCTTCAATCACATGTAAAAATCAATACTGCCTTACACATACCACTGAACAGCACACTTGTATGACGCAGCCCATGTGACACCGATACACTATACTGTGATACATAAGCTTTTATGTGTGTAAAACGAAACGAAACCGGCCTGAGTTGCCGCCAGTTTGAACAGTGCACTTTAATTTCGGCATTAAGATCTCACATAATTTACTGTCTCACAGTCAGTATTTCTGTATGCACTAGAAAAAAAAAGGGGGGGGGGGTTATTTGTGTGAGCATATATGCATTTTGGGCCAGTGATTCTTTGTAAAAGTTATTTTTTAGCAATACTCAGTTAACCGCAAACTAGCTACAATCAAGTGTTTCTTCTACGTCAGCACATAAGTTTTCAACGTCTCAAAACCAAGCAACATAGTATTATGGCGCCTTATTAATTATCATCAAAGCTTGAATAAATTTACAAGTGCGAGGATTGTGGACTGGGGCACATTAATAACTGTATATAATCAAGTCGAAGTAACTGCTAAATTTAAATACAATCGCGCGCAAAACATTTATTCATTTGCCATGTTTTCTTACAGTATTATTTATAGCTTTAGAAATTTGAAGCCATTTGCTTCGACTGAAATACAAATATACTATGCAGTTGGTCTCTGATGTCCATATATGGCTAACAGAAGTGCAGTTGTTGTAGGATGATGTTTTCTAAATCCTAAGTGGGATTCAGTTAACAGATAATATTTGCTTACTTGTTAATAGATTTGCCAATAGAAAGTCTCGACCACCATTCACATTTCTGGAAAAATATCGGAAAGTTAAATTTATTTTTAGGAAATTGGGGTAATGAATAAAGCCGGAGAAGTAGATACTTAATGAAACAGAAAAAAATATGTATAGAAAACATTTTGTTAATAATGAGTGTTCTGAGGTTTATTAATGGTCCGTGCCATTAAATTATGTTCACTGTGGCCCTACCTCACCACCACCTCTCATTTTCATATCCTGTGCTAGGGCCTGTATGTATGTATGTGTGAGAATGTGTGCATATGCATGTGTATGTGTGTATAAGTGTGTATGTATAAATGTATATATGTATGGGGTTAACCCTAATTTTCCATTAAAATTGTGTGATGTTTAGCAATTTAATATAGTGTATGCAAAAACTTTATGTTTCCAATTGATACGAGCAAGGATGATGTCATCCGACATGTCTGTGATCCTACATCATTTCACTTGAAAACTTATGGTATTGAACCTGCAGGTGTAACTATTTTTAGCCTACTTTCTGAAGGAAACAAAGACTTTCCTGTTCGTGTGTGTGTGTATGTATGTCTGTGTGTGTGCCTTTTCCATTTTTTAAAGCGTCGAGCGGATTTAACAAAACTCTGTTTATATACAGTACATACGTAGTAAGATCGCCTGATTTTTATAGTTTTAGACAACGCCAAGAACTTCCTTTCAAAATGGCGGCCAATTTATTATTATTTAGAGTAATATGTCACATCTCGGGAATCATTCGATCGATTTAAACCAAATTTTGTATGATCGCAGAACATCATGTAAGCATTACATTTTGAAGTTGACGTTGTTAGACTGAAATTTTTGTAAGATATAAAATGAAAAAATAAAGTTTTTACATAATATATCGAAGACTATCACAGCAATTCTCTCACAACTTGACAAGTAAGTTATACTATGATAGATCAGGTTAACGTACTTGCTTAGATACTTATTTCAAAATGGTGGCCATAAAAACATTTGAGGTTTATTTGGTACTAGCAGCATGCCATCGCTTAGCTCAGGTTTTATGGAATTATTGAAATATATACCTATATATGCGACTACCCGTAAATACCTACGACAACCTGTGACTACCTAAAACTACCCACGACTACCCGCAACAACTTGCGACTACCTGCGACTACCTGTGATTACCCGTGACTGCCTGCGACCCGTGACTACCCGTGTCTACTTGCGACTTCCTACGACTAGCTGCGACAACTTGCGACTACCTATGGATACCTACGACAATTTGCGACAACTTGCGACTACCTGCGACTACCTGTGATTACCCGTGACTGCCTGTGACTACCCATGACTATCTGCAACTACATGTGACTACCCATGACTATCCAAGACTATCTGCGACTACCCATGACTACCCGTGACTACCTGCGACCCGTGACTACCCGTGTTTACTTGCGACTTCCTACGACTAGCTGCGACAACTTGCGACTACCTATGGATACCTACAACAATTTGCGACAACTTGCGACTACCTGCGACTACCTGTGATTACCCGTGACTGCCTGTGACTACCCATGACTATCTGCAACTACATGTGACTACCCGTGACTATCCAAGACTATCTGCGACTACCCATGACTACCCGTGACTACCTGCGACCCGTGACTACCCGTGTCTACTTGCGACTTCCTACGACTAGCTGCGACAACTTGCGACTACCTATGGATACCTGCGACAATTTGCGACAACTTGCGACTACCTGCGACAACTTGCGACTACCTTCGACTACCTGTGATTACCCGTGACTGCCTGTGACTACCCATGACTATCTGCAACTACATGTGACTACCCGTGACTATCTAAGACTATCTGCGACTACCCATGACTACCCGTGACTACCTGCGACCCGTGATTACCTGCGACCCGTGACTACCCGTGTCTACTTGCGACTTCCTACGACTAGCTGTGACAACTTGCGACTACCTATGGATACCTGCGACAATTTGCGACAACTTGCGACTACCTGCGACTACCTGTGATTACCCGTGACTGCCTGTGACTACCCATGACTATCTGCAACTACATGTGACTACCCATGACTATCCAAGACTATCTGCGACTACCCATGACTACCCGTGACTACCTGCGACCCGTGACTACCCGTGTCTACTTGCGACTTCCTACGACTAGCTGCCACAACTTGCGACTACCTATGGATACCTGCGACAATTTGCGACAACTTGCGACTACCTGCGACATTTTCTTGTAACATTGTTTCGCTTCATCTTTAATGGCTTTGGTAGAGCATACTTATAAAACTGCCAGGTAGCTCATTTCTCCAACTTGTTTTATAAATTTTGGAATTTCTCAAGGCATTTTTTTAAAACTTATCATAGCCTATGTCCATCTGGAAGAATGTAACTTTCTAACAGTGAAATAACGATAAGAATCGTTCCTGTAGTTTTGGTAGAGCGTCCTTAGAAATCAGTCAAGTTGCTCATTTTTCTCCGAATTGGTTTGCAAAATTTTGAGATTTCGCAGGGATATTTTTTCGAATTAAACATAGCCTACGTCCATCTGGAAGAATGTAGCTTTTTATCAGTGAAAGACTTATAAGAATCGGCTCTGTAATTTCTGAGATCAGCCGTTACTTATAAACAAACAAACTCACTTTTCCTATTAAAAATATTATATATATATATATATATATATATCAACTATATCATTACACATAGCCATGTTTGTCAGCCAGTTTGTAGGTTAGTGCCACATGAAGAAAAAATAATTTTTTATGCCATATCTCGATAAAAATAACCGATTCATACAAAATTTGACAAACAAGTAGTATTACTACATATGATGTTCTTATATGTTACAGGTTTCTCAGAAGTTTATTTTCATATGGCGGACATATAGTTAACTTAAAGAATGTTATATCGTCGAAATTATGTAATCAAGTAGATATTACAACTTTCAACTGTGTCTACACGCAGCATATTTTGTCCGTAATTTTGTAAGATAGCGTCACATTAATAAATAATTTCTTTATGTAATATCTTGGGAAAAAATTGATCGATCCCAACCAAATTGGTCAATCAGTTTGCACTGCAGCAGGTGGTGCAAACTGCTATGTTTTAAGTATGTCAGGCACCTATTTCAAAACGGAGGCTCTATAAATATTTCAGCTTAGTATTTTTTACAAACGAACCAGTTTCCAACTTAACTTTTTATTCTGGCAGTATCAATTACAACCATCAAATTTGGCTATACAGTGCTTCATATCTCTGCCATTTTGTAAGTTAGCCCCACAATACCAATTAAATTTTTGTCATATCCCGGAAAACAATCAACCCGTTCGTACCAAATTTGGCGAAGAACTGGTATTGTGGTAGGACATATAACTATAGGAATTTTTGTCATATCCCGGAAAACAATCAACCCGTTCGTACCAAATTTGGCGAAGAACTGGTATTGTGGTAGGACATATAACTATAGGAATTTTTGTCATATCCCGGAAAACAATCAACCCGTTCGTACCAAATTTGGCGAAGAACTGGTATTGTGGTAGGACATATAACTATAGGAATTTTTTCAGTGTGACAGACGTGTTCAGAATGGGGCTATCAATTAATTTTAGGTTCGTGTGCTATATCTACGAATTTGTGTAATCGATTTTAGCATTACTTTGTATACTGGTGGTATACAATCATCGAATGTGCTAATAAGATTTTTGTTCTCCATTTGGAAAGATCGTCCCATGAAAAACATGGTGGAGTTATGTCATAACTTTGGGACTAATAAACCGACATTGACCAAATTCTGCTCACAAGTAGTGCAATAGTAGGCCATGAAAACTTAGTGTTATAAATGGCTCAGTCACTTATTTTCAAAATGATGGCCCTGTAAATATTTTAGGTCACTAAACCTGTCATTAGAAACCTTAGACCGATTAAATTCGTAGTTGATGCTTGATTGGCCTCCGTAATGCAGTTTGATTGCACACTAATGTATAACACGAGTACTATTGCATTTGTATCTGGTTTCACCGCTAATGATATTGCTTTCAACGAGGCGACAAGTCCTACCTACCATCACAGCTTTTGAGAAATTATTTAAAAATTGATTGCACCCATGTTGAGGAAAATATGCTCATGATTTATATCAGAAACTTCTTATTTGTGTTGGCTAAAAATCCAGCGATAATTTACGTGCACTTCTTAAACTACAGCAAAATAAAATAAAGATTCTTGCAAAGTGATATGGCAACTTGAGATGTCTAGTTCGAATACGGCATCTATATTTACTTTAAACATTAATATACTTAACGATTACTTGTTTGTGTCAAGAGTTTGTAAAAGAATGCTAGCTTTGCAGCATAAAATATGTTTGATAGGTAAGGTGGGGGGGGGGGGGGAGGGGTTAGCTTCTCCTCGCCTCCGCAAGCTGACAACCAACTGGGTGGCTAAGGTCCCTCACAAGGGACCGATCTACCCCCGCGCTGAGGGAGTAGCGTCCCAGTGATGTAAAATAGCGGTGTCTACAAATATGCAGTGTGTCAAACAATATAGAAACGTTCTGAAGACGCGAATCTATTTTAGGATGTCTTACGCATGCTTTCAATGGGTAACCGGAATTGTTCACATATGGAAAATCTACTTTTCCTTTTCCTCTTCAGCTCAGGTAGAAGCAGAAAATATGTCGCTCTGGACAACTACCCCAGAGATGAAGTTCATCGGGAAATCTACCCGCGATTTTTGTACCATCTATGGAAATGACCCTAACATATTTTCTCTAAACATAGTAAACCACTCGACTTGTCAGATAGCGCTATCGCCTTCAGCGACACTAACTTATAAATCATTTCGGTAGATGACGTGCTAGATGCAAATAATGCTTACAGGACTGGAGGTAATTTGTTTCGGTGTAATCGCGCCAAACTTTATGTTCAATAAATACGTCGTTACAGGTTTTCTGTGCGTGTTCCCATTTGCTTTAAGTTATTTTTACGTAATTTTGCATTTAGTAATTTAAGCTGTAACATGTAAATCACCACTTTGCACATTCCAAATCGTAATAATAAAAAGGAAAGGAAACGGAATATTTTCCGTGATTAAAATAACTATATATATTATACAGATTTGACAGCAGAAAAATTAAGGTTGCTATAATAAGATAATATTGAAATATATACTGATTGTTATGTAGAGTGAAGAAATTTGGGCGGCTCAACAGCGAGGTCTTAAGAGCCGATGTAGGTGATAGAAGTGAATATAGAGAGAACCCGCCGATCAACGGCATCATACGGCATAATTCCCACTTGCGAAAATCTGGTGACCCGGCTGGAGAATTGAACCCAGCTCGCCTTGATAGGAGGCGAGCGGGCTAACCGCTCATCCACCGTGGTCTCTGATTGTTATTAATTACAGTATTAGAGTGAGTCAGTTTACACACTACTCAACACACTTTGATAGTAAAAAAAATTAAACAAACATGACATGAGAGGGTTGACTAGGTATTGCAGACAAACTATTATTTAATGTGCATTATTAGTGGCTACTGCAAGGCGAAGAAGACTGATTTCTTATTAGTGCCCTGGGGCTGGGACTATATTCCAGTTCGTTTAGATTTGTTTTGTCTTAATTTTTGTTGTAAATGTGTAAGGTTTCTAGCGGAAAACTTCTTTGACACTGGAACTTTTTTCTAGAGAATTCCTTCCTAAAATGTATGAAGTGGCTTCACGCTTGAATTTTTCAAAATACAATATCATATACGGAACAATGTTACCGCAAAACAAAGTATTGTGAATAAAAAATACACATTTCATTAATATTTTAGCAGTGTATATCTACTGAATTTCTATGTACGGAATTTACTAGTTATTATAACTGTGATACACAGGCTACTGTTCCATTGGAATAACCACATCTGAGTGCGTACAGTAACATTTCAAGTCTGCTATAACATATATTTTCTGCTGCTTGTACTCATGATATGATTCAGGAAAACATTTTAAATTTCTAATTCGGAAAACTGATTCGTGTCCTTACATTATTCAAGTTTCAGGAAGATAACTCTGTACCTCTAGGGAGCATCAGAAAATTATTCACATTGTGGTATCATATTAAAGTATTCAATTTTTTTTTATTTAACTTTCTATACTTTTTGTTGAAAATTTTAAACCGTATATAACATATTAAACACAGATAAAAACTAATTCATTCGGTGAACTTAAAAAAATATGTGTGGTGTGTTAATATTTTACGCTCTCTATTGAAACTGGCATATATAATATGTTAAGCGCAAATAAAATGTAACTACTCGTAATGCTTTTTTTTTTACATTATTAATATATTCACAACTCATAACATTGTCCGGTATTTCCAGATTAAATCAACACCGAAAGAATCACAGACAACGGCATGGTCTTCGACAGGGAGGGAGAAAAGGTACATCTACCTGGGCCAAGACTCACGGAATGGGACGGAAAAATCCCTTGGGAAAAAGAGTGTGGGGGGGGGGGGGGGGAGGTAGGGGGGAGAAGCCGCTCGGAGTTACGGGAGAAGAAACTACACCCATGAAGGGTAGAGCCAGTCCTAGTGAAGGGGGCCTTGAAATATTAGTTTATGATGGGCCCCAAGATTTCTGTCGACGGCCCTGGACAACTCTGCTCAGAAGGAACAGTTTTCAACGCGGGGTTCTGAGCTCGAATTCAGGCGGGGGGGGGGGGGGGGGAAGAAGAAGAAAAAACATTCACGATATAATGTCTGATCGAATTTAACTGCGCTATTGTTGTATTGGTTAGGGAAAAAAGGGGGGAGGGGTGTCAGGGGTGAATTTGAAATGTGCTGTAATTTTATATTTATGCATAGGCTACGACTAAAGTTACGATAAAAAAATTATTTAGCACATTTGTAGTAAATTTTTCACAAGTAAAGTCACTGAAGTGTATCCCTCTAAATTATTATAGTGTGGGATGCAACAATACAGCCAATACCGGTAAATAAATGCATTGGTATGACTGGAAGTGTTAAAGATGGACACAACCAGTATCAACTTTCGAGCTAGTATTTTACAAGAATGAGCCATTCCTTTAGCATATATATGTATATAATATTACACGTAAAACAACAGCTTCAAAAAGAGACAATTCAGTAACGCATCGCTCTGGCAAACTATGTAGGTACTCAGAGTTTGCAATAACTTATGAGTAGAGCTTCTCGTTTTTTTTTTCCCTCGAGATTGGTTCCCCAGAACCTGTTGACCACAACTAATTAAGTTTATAAATGTATTTAGCGATTTATGTCCATCTTCTTTTCAAAACCTTTCCGAGTATTACTGAATACAATGCTCCGAAAACATTTTTGTGCAGAGATGCTTTTATTGCACTATTTATCTATTTAGTGCGTGATTGAAAAATACTTACATCTATTGCTTCGGAAATTCATTTATTGATATTAAAACATAACTTACATATTCCGAACTGTTAACAAAATATGTAGGCACATCTGATAATCATCGGAATATTGTTATTGCGTATTTCATTAGAAATATAGTGAATAAAACCAGTTTGATAGCTGAACATGACTGAAGTGCCGTTGTCAAGTTTACGATATTTTCGTTTATATCTCGTAAGATCAGCAATTAAAATTTTTTATAAGCTCATATTTGTGTATGTATACATGACCTTATTAGCATATCCTGTTCCATGACAAAAAATCTGCACAGAAAAGAAGCAGGTGGTTTAATTCCAGTAAGTGTAAACTATAATTTTATATATATATATATATATATATATATATATATATATATATATATATATATACCGTAGAGCATAGGAGTATAGCAAAGTCATGCTATGGACAACGGAAAAGTAATATTCTACAAACAAATTAGATAGGTAAATAGTTTTTCTATCTGAAGACAACAGCAATAATTTAATCTTATCATTTAGAGGATTGTTGTACGGGAGATTAATATCTTTCATACTGCAAAACATTAGCGAGTAATTATGAATAAATATAGCCGGGGAATTAATAAAGCTAAATTATAGCAGAAGATTATATTGCGTGAGTAATTTTGTGCTAAATAAGTCATTGTTGTGGAGGATCTAGTTAAATAAATACAATGACCATATTAAATATATTCGCATGTAAGAAACGGGGAAAATAATAAAGGTAAGATATTTTCAGCATTTCGAGGCTTATCAGTTAACAACAGTGAGATCAATATAATTTATTTTAAAAGTGAATGAATTCCTTTGGAACTGAACATGTGGAAAGAGATATTTAACTGCAAGCACTGCATGTGCATAGGCAGTAAGAAGCTATATCTGTCCAAGTGGTACAGGCTGTTCACGCTAGTTTATCACTTTTGTAAAATGCCGCTGCCGATACCAGCATATATTTTTCTGGGTACATTAACTGACATGTGCTCAGTAAAGTTAGAAACGATGGAGGGGAAGTACAGTAATGACATTTTTTAAAAGTTGAATTGAAAGTATTTTTTTATATATCAATGATTGATGAAATAATTTCTTTCGTTTTCCGTTTTTCTTTTTTGCTTAAATGTGTAAGAATTAACAAATTTACAAATAATTTATTTTTTAATAATTTTACATTTTCTCTTGACCGACGCATAAATAAAACGATCAGGCCCATGACAATGTTAATTGTACATATGATGGAAGAATACACGATGTGTAAACAAGTAGATCTTAAGGCTTTGAGAAATGCTCAGTTTACCGTGAACAGCATGTAATATAGTTGTGGTACTGGAAAAAGGAATAATGTTTTTATAGTTGCAATTATACTTAAGTATATGTATTTTATTAAAACTATTAAATACACTTAAATAGAGGAAGTTATGACGTCAGTCTTCTTGAATCTCCACTCTCAAAATCTGAATACGTAGATTAATTTTCCTTACAACGTTATTGTATAAAATTTCCCAATGGAGTAGAAATTGTGAACCTTCATCTGCACAGTTTCTTTTTACAGCATTGTTAATTGTGAACCAATCTGTAGGCCTATACAGCATTTAGCAGGCTCTATACACTACGATGCTAAATCATCGATGCTCCCAGAATGCCATCTGTTTTGCATGGGTTAGGCGCATCATGAAAAGTTTCAAAATACAAAGCGCAGAATTAAGAAAAATCATATTAATATTGAGACCAATGCGGTATTGGCTTGCACCACTACAGGAATTACTTCTAGAAACTTATTGCGTCGTTCAGATTCAGTCCATACCCATTGCTTCCTAATCGGTATCAGGTCATTTACAAAATGTTATTGTGTATAGAGTTGGGATATTTATCCTTTGACATCTATACAAAGTGAAAAGAACATGGCATGTACATGAGCTGTTTTAACATTGTTAATTTTTAGATTGAGGAAAAGTAGCAATTTATAATATTAGAGATTGTATGTCTTATAATAACTTTTCTAATTAAAAAAGCTAAACACTTTTCTACCCACACGTTGACTTCGTTTTACAAAGAATGGTATTTTTGTGTATATTTTGCCAACCAAAATAAAGTGCAATAATAGCCGTATTTGAAAAAAAAAAATATTCAAGCTAAGTAAATGTAATCCGTTCACGTTACACTCGCTAGCTGCCCTTTTTGTCGAAGAATGCGGCATTTACCGATTACATCGCTGACAAAGGGCAAATAACTTAGTTTTGGCAGGTGTGTCTGCACTGTATTATTTGTAATGGTATGTTGTACTGTGGGAATTTGTCTGACAATCATCAACTAAATATATATATTTAAAAAAAGGCGATAGCAGGAAACTACAGGCTTGTACACTTACATTCTATTATTTGCAAGTATTTTTTATAATTGCACACACAAGCTAACTTATTGGTTCTGAGCAAATATCCTGATTCTTTAACAAGGGAAATACACATTGCATGGAGTTTCTTACAGCTAATAAACTTACACCTCAATCCCCTACACTGATAATCAAAGCATCCCCCAAACAAACGCATTTAGGTTATTTTCATGCTGTATTAATATCTGTAATCACTTTGTGGAGGGAGCCATTTCAACCCCCAGTAAAATAATATTGCCCCTCCAAAAAAAAGTGGTTACGATTTTATGCAAGATATATAGAAATTCTTGCAGAGAGCTCTTAAAGTCTGAAAACATATTAGCCCTTGTAGGACAACCAGTTTTTGAGATTCTTTTTCATGTTACCGATAAATTTAAAAAAAAAATCCAATCAAACAGTCAAATTCATTAACATAATATCATATCGACTATTTGCATAGCCCTTCAACCTCATTATCATTATTCCAAAATTGATTTAATGTATCAAAATATATTGCCTTCCGCAAGAGTACAAAGACGTGTATAGGAGGGACCACAGTGGCTTAGCGGTTAGCCTGCTTGCCTCCCACCAAAGCGAACCAGGTTCATCCCCAGTCGGGTCAATACTGGTTGGAATTTCGTAAGTGGCAATCATGCCCGGACGATGACGCTGGTCGGCGGGTTTTCTAGGGGATCTTCCGTTTTCCTCACCTTTCATTCCGGCGCTGCTCCATTCTCACTTCAGTTCACCTCCACCAGCTCTCAAGACCTTGTTGTTAAGAGCTGTCCAAATCTCTCAATTGAACTATATGTTCTGTTGGAAATAGAAATACATTGTAAGTTTTTTTTTTCCGTATGCCCTGGTATTTACAATTTACATGAGTAAATTGAGGATTTATGTTATTTGGCAGAATAATTGAACTCATTTGCTTAATATTATTTTCCACTGCTCTTGATTTATGGGGTATTCCCGACATGTTTATATTCGCATTATAAGAGTGCCCTGACGAACAGAAATACTGTATTTGGAGGGTTTAATAGCAAAGTAGTTATAAATATGTTTAAGTATGTTAATTATGTTAATATAACTTAGCTTCACTAACGACACAATGTAAACTATTTGTATTTTTTTACAGTTTTAGTTTTCAAAATTGTCAGCCTATTATTTTAATATGCAAGTGTGCACTATATATATATATATATATATATATATATATATATATATATATATATATATATATATAAGCTTCTTTGTTTGTCCCGTATGCTTTCCTATACCATTCATCCTATTACGATGAAACTTTGGTAAGTTGTGCGCACGCCTGCGAAGGTTTCTGAGTTGGTAAAACCAGTTTACAATAGGTGGGGCACGAGTCGTTTCAACAAATGAGTGCATTCTAGCTATTGTCTTACAAAAGACAGATGATGATTTGTTCCGTTTCAAATCTACAATCTACGGGAGCAGATCAGGGATTTGTTTATTGATTGACATTTAATCTAAACAAACATTGTTTAATATTATTTTTATAAATAAGACTAATTACTAATTTGTAACTTCGCGTTACATTTAACTGTACTATCGTTTGAATATAGTTCATTTTGAGCAGACAAAATATGTTTTATACCTAATTTCTAGGTACCCGGTATTTATAGAATAATAAATGTATTTATTATATTACTATATTTAATATAGTTTAGCGGCAGTTCGTGTGTGACATAATAAGTTGTGTTGATTGTGAATTTGTAATTAATTGTCATCACAAACCATTTCTTTCGCTGTCGAATCAAATATGCCAGCCAAACGACAAGCGGTTGGCCGATCTACACCTCAAGTAAAAAGAGAGAAAAAGCATGACGAACTTGAGAAACCGACGAGCAACGGGAAGTAATGTACTGTTGTCACGACACGCATCCCAATGATTCCGACAGACATGCCATTCGAGTTCAAACGTTAGTAGTTTACTGTGCGACTCACGTTTGCAGTGACCATCAACAAGGCACAGCGACTATCGCTGCAAGTGTTCGACTAAGCTTCTCACATGGACAGCTAGCTGTATGTGGCCTGCTCACGTGGACAGCTAGCTGTATGTGGCCTGCTCACGTGGACAGCTAGCTGTATGTGGCCTGCTCACGTGGACAGCTAGCTGTATGTGGCCTGCTCATGCGTCGGAATGTTCGTGTACGCACCAGACGGAAAAAACAAACAAATATTGTGTATTCAAAAGCACTTCAATAAACAGATATAAAATACAAACACTTTCTTTCTTTGCGTGACATTGCAATGCATGCTGGGTACTCGCTAGTGTGTATGTGTGTACATATATGTATATATACATACACACCGGACATACGCATTATATATGTTATATATATATAATACTTCCAACTTGTAAATTACATTGCATGAGTATGAGTTATTAATCGTTTAAATCTGAATTTGTGTAATTTAGTGTGTGTCAACACCGTATTGTGATATGATTTCTAATTTCTATGTCACGTTACTATTTTGGCACCGAACTTTTATTTTATAAATAATTTTAGTATATAAATAAGCACTATTATTACCTAGGAATATAAACATTTCGATACCTGTATTCAGTAATAGCATTCGTAGTGTTTGTTTCTTATCTTGCAATGGGGAGAGGTTATAAATTACGGACAGCAGTTCTTTAGGTTTCCTTTTATTCCGGTATCGCTTGTGTAGGTAAACTGCCTATGTGTCATTGAAATTATGATATTAAGACAGGTGAAACTATCAGTTTTTACGCATATATAGAGTTAATAAGAATTACGTTAAGAAAACAAATAAAACAGTGAGTTATACTAGTGTTTATTTTTGTGTCTCCCCCCCCCCCCCTCCCCACTTATCAACCTCATTCTTTATTCCTTGCACGAATATCATGCTTGGCGGATCCTCCCTCCCTTTTCACCCATCTGCAGGTACTCGGGATAGCTTCCCGACCTTTTACTCAATACAATACAGCAGGCCCTGTCAACTCGAAGAAAAACAAGTCCTTAACGAAGATACCTGGAGTACAGCTTATACAGTCTTTTAACTTCGACATTAGAAAAAAAAATGTCTTATGTTTAAATATGATATTTACTACTTGCGCTTCGCGGAGATATACAATAAACGATTATGTCATTTTTCTCTTTAGATATTGTAGAAATATGTGCTTGGTTACATATCTTCATTTTGAGGAGACAAAGTCTTATTTCTCTACGTGTCTCTCTAATCTGTTTGTGCCACATGCATTTTTGTAAATACTTGCGTGAATCTGTTAATAAAATATTGTTTCATCCATAAGATTATGATTCTTATTCTCACAAATTACTTGTGGTGTGAAATAACTGTGGACAAATGACGAAATAAATCATTTTGGCCGGAAAAATTAGGCCAGCATAAAAAAAAAATTGGCAAAGACATGTATTGTCTGCCAACATGAAAAGTAATTATTTTTCGCTTTAACATCCTTAACAAAATAGAAAACTTAAGCATTTGACTTTACCTTTTGACTTTAAGTCTGATTCTCGGCATGTTTCTTATGGAGGTTGTTACGGACTCTTGACTTCACCATTTAGAAAAATTGAAATATAAAGTCAAAAGTCAAACGGCCATTTTGCCGAGAATCAAAGGTTATGTGGGATGAATTTTACTGTAAGGCGACTTTAATTTCGGTATAACGAATCGAGCTATGGTAAGTTTGTCTTGTCAAAATCAAAGAAATAATGAACGAATGTTAAGTGAAGAGGAAATCAATGAACTGATACTTGTGAATAAAGAAAACACATGTTTTTTTGTTTGAAGTGAAATTGTGATATAAAGGCCTTTGTTTATAATAAAAACATAATTATAAATATTACATTATTGGATGTTTACAATGATTTACATAACAAGATGGGCATTTTTACGAAAATTGCAAGTCAAATTTCTAATTGTCTGAACTTCGACTCTAAGTTTGTATTGTGTATCGACTATTTAGTTGAAAGTATCGGAAAGCATAAGGGCCTTGAGTCTGTGTCCGAATGTATAAGAAGTACGGTAGAAACAACTTCGGCAAACAAATGTATACGACAGGTTCTCTCGTTGAGCTGCGATTCTGTACTTGTATGCTCCTTGTTTGAGCACAGAAGATAATAGAAACATAATGGAGACAAATAACACAGGACACATCTTTGTAATAGAGAAACGTGGCTACGTCTGGCAGTATTTATAGCATTATAGCGTTAGTGGAAATAACAGGTTACACATTTAATAGACGAGATAGGGTAGGCGGACGCTGTGGGCGATGTATTGGCGTGTATCACAACAATTTAGTTAAAAAATATTTGACAAAAAGTATTCCGCAGCTAACAACAGACTCGAACAATTGTGGATAAATGTGAAATACATCATGACAACATAGCAAAACTGTAGTTTAAGTCCAGTGCAAGAATCCAAAACTAAATAAAATATTAGGACCTTAGACCTAGTATTAACATTTTGCGTCTCAAAATTCCTTGGCAAAGTAATATGCACAATTAGCAGAATACTTAAATGCGAATGATATCTATTACAAAAAAAAAAAAACAATCGGGTTTCTAACCTCATCGCACACACTTACTTGCTGTGTGTGCGTATGTGTGTGTGTGTGTGTGTGTATATATATATATATATATATATATATATATATATATATATATATATATATATATATATATATATATATATATATATATATATGTGTGTATATATATATATATATATATATATATATTATACACACACATTTATATACAATTTATACATTGTGGTATATAAGTTTAATAATTTCAATGTTCTAAATACTTGCATGGTAATAAGCACATACATTCGATTTTTGATACTTAATTTAATTTCAGTCCTGAACATTTTTCATTAATTTCGTAATTTTTAATATTTAACATGAATTAGGATCCACCATTGTTTTTACGTTAATTTGTGTACTCTATGGTAATATAGTGTATCATTCTGAGTAATTGGTAACTTAACTTGAGTATGCTAATTATATATTATTTATGATTTTTCGTGCCTCATTATTTATTATTTTAATTTAAACAGTATTTATTTTATTTTGTTTGCAGTTTGCGCTTCTGTTTATGTTTTAGCTCTAGTTATGTCCAGTTATACTGGATGTAGGTGAGCTCCATTATAGTACAGTCTGTAGGAAGTAGCCGGAAGTTAGGTGCTCCTGGGTATGTAGCCAGTATTTCGAGGGCGAAATCCCCAGCATCATCATAACTTAGGAAGACTTATTTTGTCCCAGAAGTTAGTTTCTGCTAGGGCCAGCTTAGTCATATTGAGTAGAGGGGTGAGTTGAGCATTTACAGCTTATTTTTGTTAGTGAATGCTGCCAACCACGATGGGCGCTACCGACGTCGAGACGCCATAATGGAGGCGTATGCTAAGATACAATAAGTAAGGGGATGCCGTAGTATCACAGGCCAGTGAACTTGTGCCTAGTAGCATTCTCTTCAGTTTGTTTAATGCTCCTGATTTTAATAATGATAGATGATACAACTATTCAAAAATAGTTGCTGGATTCCAATGTTAATTGCTAATCAGTGAATCAGTATAGTGGTCCTGATTGACCTAGCTTGAGTTGGTGTCCGGAGAAAACTTAAACTTACATTAACTTTAATTTAATTTGGAGAGGAGAATAATTAATCCTTGTTATTTTTGGTGAACTTTGACTTTACTTTTCATTAAAATTTTTCTCAAAGGAATTGCTATTATAATTATTATTAGGAAATGAATCAGAACTTTGAGCATAATAGTTTGAGTGGAGCTCGAGGTATAAACTTATATTAAAAGGCACTGAACCAAAAACACTTCAAGTCTAACACAGTTTATTTGAACTGTGTCTTATTTTTTTTCTACTACAGAAAGCAGATTTAAATATCTTTTACTTGTAAGTTTATTTAATTTTGTTTCTGATTACTTAATGTTTTGTTCGAATGGTGGTAGTATTTCAGTATTCTAATCGACTTGCAGAGCATAATTTATTAATTGGTTTTCACACAGCTAAACAGTTTTAAGTTATTAATTTCTCTTTTCTGATTTAAATTAGAAGACTATGAAAGTATTGGTTTCCTTTTATTTTTAATGTTGAATCATGAAAATTTTATTTCACTTAAATGCAAATATTTATATGAAGTGCTTCTTTATTTGAAAGACACTTCGAGGTATTTTGAATGTGTCTTCTATTCCCCCTATTTCAGTGTTCCAGAAATTTTTACTGCACTACAGGAGTGTAAGACATACATGGTAATACTCCGATGGTATTCACTCCTACACAACACTGGGTATCAAAGTTTCCCTACTTACGAATATCTTAGTTGTTACATTTACATGTTTCCTCCTACAAGTCCTAAGTCATACGAAGTGTATTACAGTGGGCGCCTGTGCGTGGTGCTTTAGTAACCAAGTGTTAACTAACTACTTTTCATCTACTAAGTACAACCTTTGTTACGAATTTATTAAACATATCACAATCACATGAAAAATCATGGAAGACTCGGAGCCAAACTGCTTATCTAAACGGCTGTATAGTAAGTTATGTTCATTTATATCGTTAATCGAACTTCAAAAGTTAAGCCTCTTTTAACCCTTCGTCACAACACTAGGGTCTGCCAGACCCCAGTAAAATTTCTTTTAGCAATGCCTCTTTTAATGTGGGTGCAGGGAATTTTTCTCCTGCGTGTAAATTAGCTTGGTAGGCCCCCTTAAACGTTTATGTGATGATTCACCACATTGTGCTTCAGTTGCTTGCTACAGAGAGGTTGGAATTCTTCTTGGGGTTCTACGGACCCCAGTGTGGTGACCATATATATATATATATATATATATATATATATATATATATATATATATATATATATATATATCATAACCAACATTTTTCCCGGCAATTTAATTACTGCCCCGAAAAACTCAGTAACTCCTTCATGATAGCCTAACTACCTTCGAATGGGGCCTAATATGGGGCGTATCCTTCCACTAATTTTCCTGATTCATTTTAACATGAGGAAAATTCTGCAAAAATTCTCACAAAGTTTCTGATAATTTCAACTTACTTATAAAAAAGCTCCCTGGATGTTTCATCAACTACCCGCAATGTGGGGTAAACAGGAAGCACCACATCAATTCAACAGCAATCTTGAGACGACGTTCGGATGCCAGTAGACACCAGGAAAATTTAGCACAAGGTTTCGCACCAGAAAGTGCGGGGAGATACCGAGGCATCGACATTGTACAGCGCAAGGGAGAAGGACGAGTATGGCAGCCATCTTGGAGCACCATGGTGACATCAACCGCCACCCTGCCGCCCACAAGGACAACAACTCAGGGTGAGTCACGCCAACCTCCCTCTATATCAGCGTCGTGTGTGCTGTGAGGAGGACGAAGAGGAAGAGAAACGGTGGGAAGGAGGAAAAGAAAATCTCCTCCTCCCTGTGCTATCCACTCACTGCACATCGGCGGTCAGCTGAGCGTCCGACTTCCGTTAACCCCTGCTCATGCCATGCAGGACAGCCACGATCTCCCATGCCAACACAGACATGCCACGCTTCTGCGCTGCGCAATGCAGAATGACCAGAATTGGCGCAGCGCAGTGCAAGGGCACGCCAGTGCATTGCAGCCAGTGGTTGCCATGGTAACATATCGACTCCGCGATATGGAATAATACGAGCACATAACTGGCTTTAATTGAACTTGTGAGCCAAGAAGCTATGCCAAAAACTGTTGTTTTTTATTATTAAAGGTTTTACATCTTTTTGTGTTATTCTTTTTCTCTAGTGCAATGTTTATCATGTTATCATTTGTTTCATTGTTCATCTAGTGCTTTGTCTATTTCATTCATCAACTATTTATGTTGCAGGGTTATTTATGTAATTTTTTAATGTGATATTTTATTTGGAAGGATGATGCAAGTTAAAATAATGCAGGTTGTAACAGAAAGTAGTGCCGCTCTGGTGTGCAGAACAGCCAAGGCCCGTTCGCGCATCAGGCGGTAAGAGTAGTCAGCAAAGGAGCATTGGACGAGGGTGGTGCGTGTGTCGTGAGCTCCAGTAGTACCCGCATGCACCGGCGGCTTTCAGCATATTTGGTATGGACATTTAGTTTGCAATAGACTCTTAACATTTGGAACCTTTCTTATGTAGCCGCCTGGTACACCTCCCTCCCGTCCCTCGAGAATTGCATCACCCAGGGAAGTTTAACTTTACCGTAAATTCTTGTGTCGTAAGATGTTTTCCAGTGTCACCGCAGTGGCCGGTTCTCGTCACCTCTTATTCATGTAAAGTGCACGCCTAGGGGGATATGTAAATTCATCGGAATAAATACGTTTGTGAACTGAATGGTAAGTCATTTACTTTCGATTGTTCTATGCATTTCAGGGTACGTGCCTTCATAATACCCGCTCAATCAAGTCTTAAGTCACTTCTTTCTTTTGCAAGTGTCAGTTTAAGCATTGTTCCATATCTTATGGGTGTGTGGTTGGCCGTGAGAATCCACGTACGTGAGTGTAAAATGGCTAGTCAATTTTCCCGCCAACCTACAGGATCATTCATCTGGATTAACAATCAACAGGGCAGAGGTCATCGGCATGATCGGCGAGGTAATTGGGTCCAGGACGATGGCCCGCAACCCCAAGATCAGCAGAGTCAACAATCACTTTGACGTCGCCTCGATGGCATCTGGCACCTGCCAGGTAACATCACATCCTAGACCTCACCTTCACCACCCCCAAGTCCATTTCCACATTATTCCGACACCCCTTGTGGCATCACGTGAATTCTTCCTTTTCTTTCGTACTTTGCTTTGTGCAGGTTTAATAAAGTTTCCTTCCACGACTTCTTGCTCATTTTCCAATCTAAAAGAAATAATAAGTGGTAAAAAAACAAAGCAAATGATAAGGAATATTAGTCACAATAAATCATCAGAACTGTCTGAAACAGTAGGCTTATCAGACACCATATTTTTTAATTTCGCAGGTGTACCAATGTTGCACCATTATATTTATCATGAAACAAGCTTTTACACAAACAGCTGAGGTTAGTTTAGTTACTAAAACTATATTTTTTCTTTGACACTAAGGAAAAGAAATCAGTACCATAGTTGTGGACAAAACAGCAATTGGTGCTGTAGATTTTCTTCAGTAATACAAATGCATTGGACGTAACTGCAATGGACTTGACGTGTTTGGAACTGTTTCTAGTTTTCAAATGTATTTGTACTGACACAGCAGTCCAATTTACAAATAATGTCCCCTACACCAAGAAATTGGTTTCATACATATTTATTATAAGTAAGTACACCTCAATAAAATTCGATCAAACCAAAGCTTGGATTAAATACGAGATAATTATGTACCATTTACAAATCTGATTAAATTCAAATAATACAATTTATATTACACCAGCCTTTTCAAAACACATATTTCAAAACCACAAATATTTGAACTCATAAGGTAATAAGTTTCCGTTTACAGAGCAGCAATAAATTTGATAGAAAAATCACAATATTAAAAAGCGCGGTGAACCATGGAGCTCAATTAAAATAGCATCAAGCCTATTTAAAACAATGCCACACTATTCAGGTATACTGTGATGAATAAGTGTTTAGTAAATTTTAACTACACTCCTTTCCAGCGTAATATATAAATTATCATCGGGTCTCCATTAACGGGCTGCCATTTTGCAAAGTTTCTCAATAATTTATCTCCAATGTCGTATACCAATTTGTGGAAACCTTTTAAAAAACATGAACATGTACGTGTGGATAGCTTAAGGCCAATGTTCACAACCTATTCGTAACTACCTGGGCCAAAATTAAGAGGCAAAATATAGGGTGATTTGCACATTAAGTTCATGTAAAAGGCTACTAAATATTACCACCTGAGTTATGTCGCTCACCAGTGATGTAGTGGAGGCGGAGCGACACCCCGACACTGCTTTTGAGGCAGGAGCGGAAGCTCTGCCACTGTTTTTGTGTAAAAATAGAAATATGCAAAAAAAAGTTATACAAATGGTCATTGAGGTGCGCGTGTAAGTATCGTTTTCATCACTTCATCGCTTCTCCCAGAACTCACTGTGTCCTTAACTGAAACTCTCCCTATATATATATTTTGATTGCTCTGTTACGAAACGAATATGTAAAGCTGGCATAGTGCGTACCTTTCGTCGTGTGCGCACGGTTGCACTATAGCATCGAGATAAATCTTCCTATTCTTTTTTCGTATTATATTTCATGCAATGCGATACCAAGGATTCGCTGGCCACGTGCAGCAGATCGTGGTATTTTTAGAAACAAAACAACTGCAAGCACAAATGATGCTACGAACTTTTATTTCAATTTTTATCTAATTGCAGCGCACAGTGCCGCCACATAAATCGTGCGTGAGTTATATATTTTTAAGAAGGTGGGTTGGCACACCATGCGCAGTGAAATGAGTTGGAGCAGTAGTGCGGTATAGCACTGTGTTATTCAATTCTAGCGACAGGGCAGTTGCGAAAGTAAATACTGCTCCTGTGCGAACTGGCTACATTCCTAGTTCAGTTTCGTATTCTATCCCACTAATTTGCATGCATTTGTAGACTGTGTAAGTACTGTGGTTTATAGTTTTTGATGGCCATGTTACTAGTAAATAAGTGATTGTATTGAGACAGTTAACTGACTACCTACACAGCATGAGGAAAAGACAGTTGTTTGAAAATTGAATTTTTTTTAGCTATTTATCTACAGTTATAATGGAACAAAAGCAGAAACAAAAAATGTTAACTTCTTTCTTTCTCGCGTTGTTCCTGGTATTAGTAGTGCTGGTGCTTCAAAAATATCCACTCTTGATATGTGTATCTCAGGCACCTGAGTACTGTTTAATCAACTGAACGATTCGCGTACAGATGATGACGAACTCGTTATGAAAGATGAAGACAGTTCTGGTATGACTGCAAGTAATGTTGAAAGTGTGGTACTGCAACACTAACTAGAGGTTTGGATTGAAGAAATGCATTGTCCAGAAAAAAGAGCTTTCCCAATTATCGATTGCAAGCAAGGTAAACCACACTGCAAAGTATATTTTGAGGTAACTCAATTAGGTGCATTCAAGAAAGAGCGGATTTCTATTGCTAATGAATGGCGTTCATATTCAGTGAATTACTATGGCTCTAACAAATCAGATCAGCTTAAATCACTAAGAAAAAATAATCAAACACAATAAATCTATTGCTCATAATATAGCATAGACAATTGATGAAACATCTCAGAAACAATCAATTGAAGTTTTTTGTGAATCTATGAGTGAAGCTCAGCGTGAACCAACAAAAGCGTAATTTAGATCAACTTATTACATTGCGGAAAATGACCGACCTCACAGTGACCCTTTCAGTTTGATTGAGCTCAGAAGCTAAATGGGGAACTGTTGGTGTTGGTTTACATGCTCGATATAGTGCTGTTGAAATTATAGAGCATATTTCAAGAGAAAGGAAAGAACAGATTATTAGATAAATAAAGAGCATTTCTGGGAAAATATCAATTATAATTAATGAGTCGAGCAGCCGAAGGTCAACATTTGTGTTAGTTGTTTATCTAAGATTTGAAACTAGCGAAGAACAACCACCCACTTATTTATTTTTAGATCTTGCAGAACTTTCTGATGGAAACTCTGACACAATTTTTCAGAGTTTATTATGCTATCTTAAAAAAACATGGATTTGATAGTGAATAACTCAAACAACACTTGGTAATATTTACAAGTGATGGTGCTAGTGCCAATTCTGTTGATGAGATAGGGGGGTGTGAATCATTTTCACATATTTATGGACAAATTATACACTTTGTATAGCTGGTCCCCAATTAATCAACACCAATTAGCTGAGTGCGCTGCAGAGCCGACCAACTAATGAATAAAATCGCCCGTATTTTGTCAACCAGGTGGTTGGCCAATTCGTTCCGAACAGTTTCAGCGGTATGGTTTGGATACAGCTCTTTATTCAATTATTTTTCAAAAGCCAAAGGAGATATGAGTAAATCTTCCACTGAAAGAAGCATGTACAATGGCTTATTGAAGCTATTTTCATCCAAGCGATTCTTATTTGATTTGGCCATAATGTATGACATTTTAGTAGAACTAGCTATTCTTTCTGAGAATCAACAAAAAGAAATGCTTCCATAGTCTATGCAGACAAACTAATTAAGCGATGTATCCGATTCATTGAATCCATCAAAGAGAAGCCTGGCACTCGAATTTTAGAGGCCCAAATTGTGATCAAGAATGGACAGTTTTGGTCCATGCCATTAACCGATAACGCGAAAATGGCTTCCATTTACCACAAATAACTATTGTCTATTGTAGCAAATAACCTGAAAAAGAGGTTGTTTACAACCATATATAGCCATGGGTCGACGTCGGCATCAGCTGAGACTGATATAAAGAATGTCCCGTATGAAATGCTTGAATCAAATTAAAGTTCTTGACTGTGATCAATGGCCTGCCGATTTGCCTGTAGGATATGGTGAAGAGGAGATACAGAATCTTTGTACAAGGTTCCAACTTAAGGCAGCCAAGATAAAAAAACACTTACTGGTCCTATCTTGACAATAAATAACCACTGTATTTCTAAAGAACTAAATGAGTTAATTAATTGCACAAAATTGATATTGTGCAGTTCAGCTGAGTACGAAAGGGGGTTCAGTTTAATGAATATCTTCCTATCTCCTACTAGGAACAGGCTTTTAATACCACATGTATATTCACTAATGTTCATCAAACTGTGTAGACCATCCCTCAAAGACTGGAACTCTGAGCCTTACATTTCAGCGTGGTTGAGATTGCACCATTCGGCAGATGATACCAGAACCCGCGTAGCAAAAGATGCTGAAAAAAATGTTTATGCTAATTTATGATAAATAGTGCCGAATGTAGATTTTTGTGTAATCTCATGTGACGGGGTTGTAGTTTGTTATAATATTGTATGTCCCCCTAATGTAAATGTAACTATTGTGTGCTGTTGCTTTATAATTTTTTTTAAATTAAATTTTCCCCTCCCCTTCTCACCAAAACAAAGAGTCACAAATATAAAGATGTCTGTACTGTAAAATTTGGAACTACAACACTGTCGCTCACCGACCAAACCTGTAAACATTCCTATTAACTCGCCGTACTAGGTATTTCTGGGGTGAGCAGGTGCCTTAACACAGTACAGCAACGGGAATTCATAATAAACTATTCTGTTTTTAGAAATTTGGTCCCTACTGACTTCTTTAAACTAAACACATGAGAATATCTTTCAGGTTAACTGAGTTTCCCCACACAACAAGGCAACCTATTATTACTATATGATTAAGACAATACAGTAATCCCTCGCCAACCATGGGGGATACGTTTTTTAAAAACACAGTGGTTGATAAAACCATGGTAGAAGAATACAAGTTTTTATGGTGGAAGGGGGTATAGGTTAATTCGGCCATCTAATTTAGTGTTTCATTAATAGAAAATCGGATGTATTGCGCACAAAACAGTAACCAAACACACTGTTGGAGATGCCTTATGTTTGAAGCAAAACACAGTATTTATTTATTTATAATAGATATAAAAATTCATATTAAAAATTAAATCACTAGTGTGCTGGTGCTAGTGTACCATGTGTACATAGCTGGGCGAGCGACTAGATTCTCTGCAGCTCAGTCAGGCGCAGCTGCTTGCTGCTGTCACTCGGTCCTAGATCCCGAGGCTGGGTAGCTGTCGGTCGGTCACTACAAGATTACTCTGGTGTGTGGCAGCTCACCAGCCACTGCCAGGTTTACTTCGTAACAGCGGTCCGGTATTGTAAAAACATGCTGATAGATGTAATTCACATGAATGTGTTGAATGTCTACGAAATTTAGGTGGCGTATTGGTCTCTGCACTGGCATAATGAGGGTCGGCAATGTTTACAGGAATAAAAAAATTTAGTGTGGTCGACCTGAAATATTAATAATTATTCCAAATTTTTCATCAAAACTTCAGACATGGCCTATACACACACATGGCCTTACTCGCCAAAATATGGTAATATAAGAACACATTATATATGGACACAGTTACCTTTTTACACTTTACACATAAAATTGACTTGCAAAAAAAATTCTTCACCATAAAAAATTAGCACCTTATGTAGGCATGGGCGCACATAAACTTAAAAAAAAAATCTTTAAAAAAGGACATTGAATTCAATTCGTAGTTATCGTACATTTACTGATTAAGATACTAGTCCATGATGTGCCGCTATTTTTCCAGCAAAAGAGGAGGGATGATGGAAGTAAAAAACGACAGGGTGGGTAAGGCAAAGGCGGCAATATGTGACTAGAACAAAGAACTCTGACTGACCTGGTCTGCAACTCCTCCCTCCCCTCTTTTTTCCACAAACACCTCAGCTCCCTTCTGGCAGGAAGTAATATATTGCTTCACACTGCTTGGGGCAACAAATGTCAAAGTCTATGATGGCAGCTTGAGAAATGTGCGATCACTATCATCAGTAACTGCTAGTTTTCCAGAGATTGAAAACTGTGGATAATAGAAACTTGTTCCACGGTTGGAGAAAAGGTCAACAAAAACAAATCCTCGCATAACTGAAACCACTTTTGAATATACCAAGTTTGACGAGGGATTACTGTACTGCAGATGCCACAGGCCCTATTAAAGGACACCTAGTTAAATTGACCAATTAAAATTTATTATTAAAACCACACCAAAAACCCATGCGCCGGCACCCTAAACTTATATAAATTAAGGGTCATTAAAGTAACGCATGATTAAAAACCAGACGCAACAAGACAAATAAAATGTGTATGCCTGCTGCGGCATCTGGACCAGCTGATAAAGTAAAGAGGCGGGGCCAGCCGAATATGGCAGCAAGTTAATAACAAACAACTTCAAACCAGCGAAAAATGCTTGCAAGCCAAACCTAATTTTAAAATATTACACACGTTAATCTTGCAAGCTATAAAAAATTACTAAATGCATAATCTTAAAGTCACTTTCCAGATAACAAAACTGCAATTGCAGAATAGCAAACACACTGGATTTAATGTTCATTTAAAAGTCACCTTCAACATTCACCGCTCGATGCAATCCCATTATTTAATTTACAAAATGTATTTGGTACATGGCCATAACAAGGTATTACCACATGCAGCACTATTAAAATAATTCATATTATTTTGATGCTCGTTGAGCAACTGAAGCGTTGCAAATTCTCGATGCCTTCATATCTTGGCAAGTGCTTGCTGGCAGGAATCATTAAATGGGTTGGCAGTTGTCGACCCGCACCTCTAGCTCCACTTACGTCGTATCACACACATAATGAGTTAAAAATTAGTCGCGAGAAAGGAGGGCTATTAGAGTCCGCCAAGGTGGAAGACTCTGCACGCTGCGATGGTGGTGGCGAGGTGAACTAAGGTCCAGATAGAAGCACTGCTGCATCACCCCTCTCAAAGCAACCCTCACGAAGTACATATTCTGATATAGGCTCTGGTAACCCTGGCACAAAATTCCTAAACGTTGAACACCCAGGAAGTTCATAAAGACTGAAGAAGAAGAAGGATGAAGTAGATAAGCATATAAATGGGAATAGACTCCCAAAACGAACAAACAGTACACATTACAACACGTTTCAAGGCAGAATGAAAGGCACAAACGATTCTTCGGTTGTTTCTCTTCACTCGAAGACCAAGAGCAGCTCTGCCCCAGGGAAGACACACAGAAATCCAGTTGAATCGTTCAATAAACCAATGCTAGGTTTCTTCTCGAGCTCATAGAATTGATGTGGGTTGGTGATTTGGGCGGTTATGTAGAGGCGGGGAGGGGTTGCGGAGGGTGCACTCCAGCAGCAGAATCTTGAAAGATGAAACCATGAAGCTCTACAAGCAACGTCCAGAGGGCCTCCTCAGCATGGCTCGAGGGGAAGATGGGTTCAAACATTAAATAAACAAGGGTAATATTAGAAAGGAGAATAAAAATATAATTAACTAAGATAGGATAAGGTAAAGGGAAGAAATGGAATCCAATATTACAAACAAATACAGATAATATGTGGGAGCCAAAATACTAACTAAGACCTAGATACAAACTTCTTTAAATGTGCAACATGCGCTTTACGAAACTGTTCACCAGATGATGGGAACAAGAGTTTAACCGACTTGTGCCCTAAGTACTACTGTTCTTATAGGGGCCCCTCGTATTTAGGGAAAAGTTTTCCTGAAAGAATATTGACCAAGTCCGCCAGTCGAAAAGACTTCATGATTACGAGATCACCCAGCGCAAAAGAAGGAGAACGTGAAACATTTAATCTATCATTCAGAGCCTTCTTGCTGGCAGACCTCACCCAGCAGTCTGTCCTGGTCAGCCATGGACAAATGAGAGGAAAAAGGTGGAATGTTCCAAAGATCACAACGGGTATGATCATGGTTATAAAAGATAGCCAAACAGGCCTTTAGGTCCTTATTGACTCGTTCCACTTGATTCCCTTTAGGAAAATATGCACTGGAGGTGAAATGTTTGATTACCCATTGGAAGCACATATCACTAAACAGCTTTCAAATAAAGCACTTAGCAATATCTGTCAAAATTTCGGCTGGGGTAGTGAACACTTTTCACACCTGTTCGCAAAGTACCCGCACTATCGTAGAGGATTTCATGTTCCTTAGGAAATGTAAGATTACAAACTTGGAATAGGTGTCCAACAAAATAAGGATGTATATGTTCCCTTTACGAGAATGGACCAGTGGACCAAAAATGTCCAAATGGGCTGTCTCCCATGGCAATTCTGGTTATTGACATGCAGTCTGTCTAACAATCATTTCCATGCCTGTTTGCATTTCTGGCATGCTTCACAATACCACACGAAGGCAGACACATCGCTTCTCAAAGTCGACCATGATAAATAATTTTGGATCTTTTAGAAGGTCTTACCGATATCCTAATGCCCACCGAAAACCGAATCATGAAAATAACTGACCACCATATTTTGCAACGAGAGTGGAACCACAATATTACGAGCATTGCCCGGTGTAATGAAGAACATCCTTGTCCACTACATAGGGAACAATTATAACTGCCTAACACAGTACCACCTCCACTGCCACAATTCGTGTAAATTGTATAAATTGAACAACTAACTTAGAGGAAGGCCCCAATTCCTCTGCCTCTTCCTGACATTTTGCGTTAACTGCACAGAAATATTTTATTAAATTAATAAAACCAACTTTTATATGTTTTTACCAAAAATTAACAAGACCAACATCTTTATATTCCAAATTCCGTGCCAGTAGCGACTGGAACTCCACTGCCCTTCTTCTCACTTATGTAGGTAAAATCAAGGGGAATAAATATTGGAACAACCATCGCCCAGGGCCTATACTGAGTCACAAAACCATACACCTGCATGTGAGTGCTACTAATGCCAGGTTAAAGTGCCTATATTTAGGGGTGAGAGGGGCAGGGCAGGGTGGGTTAACCGCCGCTAACCCTGACCCAATCAAATTATTACTGCCTGGGAAGACAAGGGCCTTGGTCTCTACTTCCCCTGCGCTGAGAGGCCTAGCCTCAGTGATGATAAATTGGTGGCTTTACCTCCTCGGCCACATGTGAACAGAAATCATCTTCGGCTTGTGCTTGACATAGCTTAACAAAAAATTCAGGGAAATCCTGCATAAGTTTGATGGAAGCCTCAGGATTCTCTCTATGTCCACCTCAAATTCATCCCTATCATACATCCTGGAAAGGGCATCGGCCACTTGATTTTCAGCACCACGGATGTGATGTACTTTGAAGCGCAACCTCGTGAGACGCAACCACCCATCGTCCTAGTTTTCCCAGCTACTGGAGGCGGTTAAGAACCCAGCTCAAAGCCTGATTATCCGTATATAGATCACATTCATTGTGCTCTACATACTTCATGAATTTTTCTAAGCCAAAGATGCAGGCCAATGATTCCTTTTCGTAGATTCCAAGATTGTGTTCACCTTCCCTCAAGGTACGGCTAGCAAAGGCTACAGGCGCTAAACCAAGTTCAGTCCTCATGCTGGCTCAGGAAAGCTCCTAAGGCCAGTGACGACGCATCGACCTCGACCACGAAACATTTCAAGAAATCGGCCAAATGAGGGACAGGGGGAGATGACAATATCTTCTTCAGATTTTGAAAAGCACTTTCCTGCTCGGCACCCCAGAGAAGTGGAACATCCTTCTGCTTAAGGCGGTTCAATGGTGCTGCCAGTTCAGAATAGCGATCAATTAAACCTTGGGTAGCATCCCATTACTCTGAGAAACTTCTGTACACCTTTAACATTTCTAAGGCGGAGGAAATTAAAAATTGTAACCACCCTGTCGGGATCGATAAGAAAGCGCCCCTCGCACAAAACATAACCGAGAAATTTCACACTATTGGCACAGTCACCTTGTCAGAGTTGACGGTAAGGCCTAATTCACACATCTTAGCTAGAACTTGTCTCAAATGGTGTAAATGAGATTTCCTATCTTCGCTGTACACGGTAATATCGTGAATATAATTGAACACGAATTAATATTTAAATTAGGACAAGACATAATCAAGCACGCGAGACAAGGCCTGGCTACCAAAGTTTGACCCCGAAGGTATCCTCTTGAATTCATGTTGATTCCACAGACTGAATTTCCTACAGGTAATGTCCAAGAGGCAATGGTGGAAACTATCCTTAAGGTCTAGTACTGAAAACATTCAAGCCTTCCGAAGATATTGTAGGGCACAGTCTATCTGGGGAAGTGGAAAAGGATCTTTATGTATATTATTATTGACTAAGGAATGGTCTACTACCAAACGATATTTATCACTGTCCCTTTTACGAACCAAAAATCCTGGCGAGCAGTAGTCAGATGTAGATGGTACTATTACCCCAGCCTCCAAATATCCATTAATATGGTCTCTAAAGGCTTGAAGTCTAGGGGGCGGGCACTTGAAATGCCGGTCACGAATGGGAATATCATCAGTTAGTGAAAACCGATACAGCAGACGTAGCACTTCCCAATCTTGGACGTAACCACATCAACAAATTCTTCCTTTAAGCTTTCCAGCCTGAAATTATAATTCGCAATTTGCTCATCCTGCTACTCGATGGTGGAAAAATTTACAAATCCTGCCTCAGAACATAAAACAACATGTATGTCCGGTACAAAGCCAAATGAAAGAAAATTTTCATCAAAATTAACATTTGTACATGTTATCCCTAAAAACTCCAAAACAAGAATAAAATCATGAGATAGCAGCGTAAATACCCATATCGGGAAGTTCCAAGCTCACCTCCCCATCTTAAAATGCAAATTAACCAGAATATCTGATTTGATGATGTCGTCATTGGCAATACAAACAATCCTTCCAGGCATTTTGCAAATACAACTGCTGGACAGGATCTTCCAATCCGACAATTTATTTAGAAACCCTTGGCTCATAACTGAAATGGAAGAACCCGTATCAATGAGCACAATCAAAATTACGGCCATCACAGGTACACATAGAATACACTTGGCTAAATCATGTGGTTTTGCACGAGGCCGATGATCGAAGCGACCATGTCGCATGTCAGTCATGCCTCGTTTCCCGACCTAGGGCAAAAACATCTTACATGCCCGACATCGCCACAGCGGAAGTATCGCCTTTCACTTATAGTGTGTTTTTCCAACTGACATTCAGCTGAATGGTGACCTAGGATAGTACAGTTAGCACAACGCACGACTAATCCACGTCGCTAATTTCCAATGACTTTTTGCAAATGAAGAGACTGTCCCGACACACTGGCCAACGTATTTGCACAAGCACAAACCAGAGGTGGATAATCCATAACATTTTTGCTCACAGCCGCAACACTACCATCTACCTCAATGGCAATTTGATACAACTCATTAAACATTGTGGGTGGATATAACATCATACACTAAACCTTCACATGCGGAGCAAAATTTTCGACAATAGTGGTTACTAATTCAGGCTCACTCATAGTCAGACTTAAAGTGTCGTGATATGCACAAACTGATTCAAGAAAGTCACAAACAATCTCATCAGGTTTTTGAAAACAATAGACCAAGTTCGTTTCGCACTGATGCCTAACTAGCACGGGAAATAATGTGTGCAATACGTGCGCCTTAAAACCCATAAATATTCTACTCTGCGACAGCGACAGCTCCTCGTACAACAGCTGTAAAACAAGGCCTTCGACCTTGACCATGAGTGCCTTTAACAAGTGTGTGTCTGGACCCAAACGTAAACGAGCTAATTTAGCTACCACAATAAAGAAGGTCATGAAAGCAACAGATTCTACTGATGTTAAAGGGCTGATTTGATTAAAGGCTAACATAAAAATTTTGTTTACAATAACGGGTGATTGGCTCTCCGGGGCAACTTGGCCAGGCGTGATCAGTTGTAAGGAGGGCGCATTTTCCTTCCACACACATTGCACAGCAAGTTGGCATAGGTGTGCCAACATTAAGGAGTTGTCCACAATGATCTCGTAATCGTAGAGCATCGCCAGCAGATCGGTCTTGCTCAATGAGTAGACAAAGCCAACTGTAAGGTTAATGGTGAAGGCCGAGTACATGAAACATACAAGAAACAAACCAGAGTTGAACAGTTTTGTACTGACACAGCAGTCCAATTTACAAATAACTTACACTACACCAAGAAATTGGTTTCATACATCTTTATTATAAGTTAGTACACCCCAATACATTTTAATCAAACCAAAGCTCGTATAAAATATGAGGGAATTATGTACTATTTACAAATCTGTTTCATTCAAAGAATACAATTTCATTTTACACCAGTAGTTTCAAATTCATATTTTAAAAAACACATATATTTGAACTCATAACAGGTTTCTGTTTACAGGGCAGCAATAAATTGTATATAAAAACAATATATTTAAAAGAGCGGCAAACCAAGGGGCACAAAAAAATATCACCAGGCCCATTTAGAACAATGCCACAATATAACACTATTCAGGTATACTTTGATCAATAAGCATTTAATAAATTTTAACTACTCTCTTTTCCAGCGTAATATATACATTATCATCAGGTCTCCATTGACACGCTGGCATTTTATGAAAGTTTCTCAATAATTTATCTACATTTTCATATACCAATTGTTGGAAACCTCTTAAAAAAACATGAACATATACCTGTGGATAGCTTAATACCAATGTTCACAACCTCTTAGTGACTACCTGAGCCAAAATTAACAGGCATATTATAGACTGGCATGCACATTAAGTTCATGTAAAAGTATACCAAATATTACCACCTGAGTTATGTCGCTCACCGACCAAACCTTTAAACATTCTTATTAACTCATTGTACTAGGTACTTCTGGGGTGACCAGGCACCTAACACTGCACAACAACGTGAATTCATAATAAGTTATTCTGTTTCACCATAAATTTGGTCCCTACCGATGCTTCATCTTTAAGCAAAATATATGAGAATAACCTTTCATGTTAAATGAGTTTCCTCAAACAACATGACAACCTATTATTAATATATGGTTAAGATAATACTGCAGGCGCTGCAGGCGAATAAGCAGCCCCATTAAAGAATGCCTTGTTAAATAGACAAATTAAAATTTATTATTGAAACCACACCAGAAAAAATGCGCCGGCACCCTAAATGTATATAAATTAAGGGTCAATGGCGCACGATTAAAAACCAGACATAACAAGAAAAATAGAATGCGTATTCTTGTCGCAGTGTGTGGAACAGCTGATAAAGTAAAGGTGCCGGACCAGACGAATAGAGCAGCAAGTTAATCACAAACAATTACAAACCAGTGAAAAATGTTTGTAAGCCAAACCTAATTTTAAAATATTACACATGTTAATATTACAAGCTATAGAAAATGAATAAATGCAAAATTTAAAAGTCGCTTTCCAGCTAACGAAACTACAATTACTGAATAGCAAACACACTGAAATTAATGTCCATTTAAAAGACGCCTTCCACACTCACCGCTCGACACATTCCCATAATTAAATTGACAAAATGTATCTGATATATAGCCGTAAAAAGGTATTACCACATGCTGCAATATTAAATGAATTCATATTACTTGTATGCACCAGCATTGTGGTTGCTTGTCTAAAGTTCTTCAATGTCTCATTAAATAGGAGTATTAATAATGTGCGAAATTTCGCTTTCAGGTAATTTTGGGTAAAACCTGTGGGCAATTGCACCTTCCGTGTAATGAGTTCCGCGAGTGAGTGGTTCACTTGCTGACTGTTCTTCCATGGTAAGCCAATCGGCGTTGGAATATTTCAAGGAATTCTGATCACTGCACCCTGTAGTGATTTAATGATTTCCACTAAGAGTGGGCATCTCTGGGGTGATACTCTCTAACGAAACCAGCTTATTCTTCTTCCCAGATGCAATACCGAGTGAGTCTTGAAGTAAAGTCATTCACAAAAGTGGTAGGGTCTTCCGTTGCCATGCCAACAAAAGTTGGTAAGGTCTGGAACTTAGCTAGCATTTTGGTTGCAATCGGCCTTGGTTGTTGTTACATGTTTGAGCGAGCAATGTTTTGTTTTCGTGTTGTTGTTGCGTTAGGTTGGTACTGATGTAACCAGGTGAAAGGTGTTGCCAAAGGTAGTAGCATGGTTTGATACATGGATGTTGGAAACAACGGTAATTGTTGGTAGAACAGAGAGGTTGACATAAACGTGACAGGAGTGTCTATAGAATGCAATGGCATGGACTTTGCCAACGGGTTGGGGGGGGGGGGGGGGGGGGTGCCTGTTTGCTGCTGGCCACGTTCACGCTATTGGCGTGTGATAGCTGTGTGTTACTTGCCACAGCGATGCAGTCTTGGCCAGTAGATCCATTCCACTCGCAGCTGTTTATACATCTTTTGGACCCCTTGCTTCCACAATTCTGCCATGGTGGTTGAAATATTTCTTAACTCCCGCAATTTTCTGATTTATCAGTGCCAATGTTGCACGTGATTTGAATGCTTTCGCTCAAGCTGCATTGCTGACATGCAAACTCAAATTCCATCACTGTAATGAGTTCTGTTTCGTTCTGGCATTTCCTGTGATATGTTGCATTGCAGTGTTTACAATTGAGCCGAATTGTGTTTTTTCTGATGCATAAGCTGTTATTACATGGTTTTGGCAATTGGTAATTTGGGAACTCTGGATTATCCATAATTTTTACTATCTTCTGAGGCTGTGGTGGTTTCACTACCCCACTTTTGCAGTTGGTCCCATGGTTGCTCGCGGCATGGTTGCCTGTTAGATAGGTCTTCTGATTGCATCGGCAGTACGAAGTGCCGAGTTCGTTTTTGGCTATAGTGTCCCATGGTATCGGGCACAAACACTGCAAACACAAAGGGGCGGATGCACCACTCTGCATTTGGCCAGCCATTGTTTACTAACAGCAGCTCACATGCGTGGTTGACATGGAGTATCGCCGATTTGCAGTGCTGGAGGGGAGGCAGCACCTTCCCTCTCGAGGCTGTGGCTCACGTGTGCCGACAGGAGTTAGTGACCAGGCAGTGTCTTGATGGGGGAGAGCAACCCCACTCCCGCTGATCGATCTCCGTTCATCTGGCCAGTGCCAGGCAGGCAGTGGGTTGCTTGACATCGCACGCTGTTCCAAAATGGCCACTCTTCTGCACATGCCCGCCTTTGCCTAAGCAATGGAGGCTGCCTCGCTCTTCTCCCATGCTTTCCGTAATCACCCATGTGGTGCCTATTCCTGGCTTCTCGATGGTGTGTAGAGCGACGTGGCACTATAGTTGACTCTGTGCTGCTTCTCTGTCGTCCCTGCTGTGATGGTGCAGGGAATATTGTGGGAGTTGTGGGTAAGAACTCCAATAGGAAAAATTCTCGGGGAAAATAAATTTTGGTGGGTTGGAATTTCGATGTGGAGATTGATGTGTTGGAAGATTAGGTCACATGGAGGAGCACCAATTTAATGTTGTGTGGAGGTGTCATTAAGGGGTGACGGTATATTGGAGGGATGGCGAGGTTGTAGGTGAAGATGGAGTTGTGATTATTTACCCGGTAGGCACCAGGTATCATCCAGGTCATGGTGATGCAGTGATTTCTGGTAGAGCACACTCTGTAGATCTTCAGGCTGCGGGCCGTTCTCCCAGGACCCAATATTCCATTTTGAAGTGATTCTCCCCTCATTAATAATGTTGCACATTATTTTATACTGACTATGCTGGGTGACCTCTTAAGGCAGGTTAAACACCGTAACTGTAGCAATACAATATTTAATGGTTACTAACCGGTAGCTTATCGACTGACCACAAGTCTTGAATACTGCAGTTATGCAACAATTACACATAGACACTTGACATTATTAATAAACACTTGATGAGACATTGGACTATAATGGTATTCTAAGGGCTTGTGCCCTGACAAACCTTGCATTTAAACATGTAAATAATACACAGGATCACTGTTCACACCTATCTTCTGTGACTATATTAGCATTCCAGATTTGGAACAACTTACATTTGTACCAGGCACATCCCACTGGTAAGGCTACACTGTAAAATGAAGGGCCAGACAATGGTTAAGTGTGAATTAAGCTACCTATGGCAATGGAAACCACTGGGGAGAGGGGCAGGCATATCCGGCAGCAGTTACAAAGCAGTTCCGATAAAATTACTGACTATTGCAATGAAGTGATTGACACAAAAATGTTTGCTGTCTTAGTGCGCACGATCACAGCCTTGTCCCTGATAATTCTCAGATGCTACTGCTGTGACCGGCTTGGCACCTAACCGGCCCTGGTGTATGTAAGCATGCAAAGCGGGCACTTCTTTCTTGGAACCTTGCAAACAACATTTATTATACAGACACCCTTGCGTACCTGCTAAATACTGAATACACAAATTTTCCCTTCCATTAAATGTGACATAGCAAAACACTGATCACAGCATTGAAACAAAATGGGAATGACTACATGTGAGGTGTAACAACACATTGCAATATAACCCTTAAACACAACTCTGCATGCCAGGCTTTATTTCTGGGTTTCCTGATATGCGATTTCATTATTAAGGGTTTCGATAGTGTCTACCGTTAAGCACTTTTGCCTGGTAGAACTATTTGCATACCTTTGCTGACACTGATGTGCACCACCCTACACTGTAGTGCATGAACATTCTCCGCGCCTACTTGTCGCACTCGCTGCGCTCGTTACATTAAGCACATGGGTGCATCACCTAGTATACGAATCCACACACATGTAGAGTGACTTGCTAGCTGCGTTGAACTCCATGTTCGGCCGAGCAAATGGTCTCAGGAGGCGAGGGACGCGAGCACACGTGAATATCCTCGAAAATAATTTCAGTATATATTAATGTAAGTTTTCTAATATTCATAATCATGTTGAAAAGAAATAAGTAATGGCTCTGAACTCTCTGCAGGGTTAATAAAAGAAAACAAGGACATTTTATTTTTTAGTATGTTTATATTTAAATTGTTATGCTAATGTGGTCATGCAAAAAATTCAGCTCGTGAAGTGGCATGAGCTCTCGGCAAGGACACTGCTCGCCTGCGCTATCCCTGGCAGTCTGATTCAGTGGTCGTAGGTGGTGTACGTGCATCGCATTGCAGAGAAACTTAATACTTTCTACTTACCACTTCAATGCAATATACTAACTTAACTTACCGGAACATTGTGCTATTTTTTTAACAGCTGTATCTATCACATCCACAGCACACCTCTGTCAGCTCATTTTCCGACCAAGGATGTTTTAATTTCTGTAAATTATTTTAGCACCATTTTTGGCAACTTCACAGCTATGTCCACTAGCCGACCTTGTAGGCCAGACCTGCTTAATGTGTAAATATCTACATATAAATGTATACACAATTACATAAAACAACTTAGTACTGAATTGGCAGCATTTTCGTGTCATTTAGTAGCGGTGGCTGCTGCTGAGGTAGGGCTGCAGAACGCAGCCCTCCTAATAAAATCTCAGGATGCATACCTCTACTTATCTGCTACTCAGTAAATAATACTCAGTACGAATATGGAGGTTATTTCGCAGCCAAAGCTTTTGAGATGGGACGAGACTCTTGTCACAAGAGAAATGTTTTTGGAAATGACGAGTGGTGGGACGTCAGATTCTTCGCCCCAAAGTAGGTAGAACTAGTAGAGAGAGATTATTGTAACATATGACTAAGGGTGATACGGGAGGGAGGGAAGACTTCAGGGGCTCTGCCATTTTCAGCCAATCGCTTGCTGTAAATTGGAGAGAGCTTGATGCGCCCTTTCTCAAACAAAAAAATGGTTTCCTGGAACTTGACAAAGCTACCAAAACTACATGTTTTGTAATCAGACTTTCACGCTCCACTCTTTTGCAGTTGTTAAACACATTTCTTAACAATGCTTGTATTTATTTCGAATATTTTTTATTTATAGATATCATTTAAACTCGCGTGAGCTTCAAATAAAGTGTGTAATACTTTGTTTAAGATTGTTGTAAATTAATGATGAGCTATGAGCATCGGTCAGAAGCAGGGTTGAATTGTTGTTAATGTCATGTTGTGTAAACTTGTAAATAATTTCTAATTCCGGGTGTAACATTTTAAACCATTATTACGACAAAGATTTTCAATCACGAGAATAAACTAGAGCTTCAGAATCTGGGACCAGCAAGGCCACAGTTAAATATAATTCAACAACAAAGCCAAGGTGGTAAATGGTTCGTATACGAGAAAATTCGACGTAATTACATACAATTTCACGGACTGGCTTTGCCGGTGTGAAGTTGGAAATGTGTTGTTTTGTATAATTTTTTTTGCTAATGAAACCTAATGATATTGCGTGGACTGTCAATGGGGTAAAATATTTAAAACATTTGGGAGACAAAGTAAAAAGACATTAATCATGTTCCCAACAATGCCATAAAATTTTCATTGCTTGGTAAGGTGAATATACATTGCCAGTTAGATAGCTTGTACAGGTTGACGAATGGAATTTTTTTTTTTTACAAATATATTAATTAAGATATGCCACTTTCATACTCTAATTTAAATTTGACATGTATTTTGTATGTAGTGTAGGCTATGTAAATTAGTATTTGCTTTTAAAAATATTTGTTTTAGTATATTTAAGTTATTATCATCATTAGTATGGTAGATTGGTTATATTATGTTATCTCTTGTCGTCTCATGTAATGTACCACACCATGTAGGTACTGGTTGGATGGCATATAACTTAAACACACTTAAAACAACTACATACATGTGATAGTGATTAGATCTGAACCAGCGGCCACAATATGTTGACCATTACAAATCGGACGATGATATATTTTTCTTCAAACGACAACACTTATTTTTTGTATTTAGCTACATAAGCTACACATACTTAAGCCTGTCGTACCCAATATATTTATCACTGTGCCTATTTAAAAAATAAATTTTGTAATCATATTAGTTAGGATCGCTACACCCCTCCCAGTTTCAAAAGTCACCAGCTACCACTGTTTAGTAGTATTGAAATTCAAGACTTTACCCTATCCATGCACTCTTTACTGCCTCGTGGAGGCTAAACTATAACTCCGAGGCTTTCGCTGGGGAGTCTGATGTCCTGTTTACATCTTTGTCTTCCTTGGACTTAGTGCCATGTGTGTAAGGGGACACAGCCGCATGGTCGTTCGCAAACGAGCCTGAGAGCAGAAGTCTCGTACTCACTCGGTGATTATTCACCATAAGCAATGTCCGTTCTAGTCTCTGTCATTAGGTGTATCAAGGCCCCAACTACCTGCCTGTATGGAAATTTTATCTCATCTCTTGCTTCTTCTTTGATAGCTTTCCCTGGTTCCAATTTCTCTATTATGTTGGGAGTTGCTACTCCCCTGCATCCTAACATTCGAAATCTATCCAGTATTTTATATACAAAACCATTCTGGCTAACACGTATAGTCCCATCCTCTTTTCTATTTATTTCCAAGCCTAAAAATTAAGTCGCAGGAGTTTCTGTGATTTCGAATTCTGTCCTCATGGCTCTAATGAAGTTAGTTCATTCTTGAGTGTCATTGGCAGCGAACAGCCCATCGTCCAAATACATAGCCAATGAGATTTTCTAACTTCCTTTTATCCTTATGAAAAACACGAATCTGCATCACTAATTTTGTAAATTGTATTATTCAGAAACTTTCCAAACCTTTGATTCCAACAGCGAGATGCCTGCTTAAGACCATATAGGCTTTGTTTGAGTTGCTAACCTGATCCAATCCATTATCAAATCCCACTGGCTGCTATATGTTAGATCTTCTGTTAGATCATCGTACGAAAATGCTGTGGAAACATAAAACTGCCGTAGTGGTAAACACTCACTGGCGGCGACACTCAAAAGATATATAATCATTCTTGCTTTAGCTACCGGGCTGAATGTCTGATAATAATCAATTCCTTTTCGCTGTGAGTAATCCTTTACCATTAACTTACTTTAAACCTTTCTGAAGTTCCATCAGCCTTAGTTTTAATTTTATTCACCCACTTATAAGGAATTGCTTTCATTCCAGGCGGCAATATTTGTAAGGTCCATATCTCATTATCCATTAGTGATCTCATTTTACTCTCCATAGCTCCTATTCAGTCTTTTATTCTTAAACCACATTCTGGTTTTTCATAGGTTACTGGTTCTTATAGCTGAGTGACATCTGAAATGGCTGACATTATGTAGTCATCAAACCTCTGCGGGCGCCTGATCTCAGCTCGATTTCGTAGTTATCGTTTATGTTGTGCATTAGCCTCTTATTGTTCTGCAATGAACTCATCTTCCTGCTCATCTCCCCCAGCTCATGTTATACAGAATCATGATCTTAATTGTTCTATTCTTCTTCCTCATTAGTTTTATCTTGAAAGTGAATTTTTCATTTTAATTCTTCTGCATTCCCTTGACTTGATTGGTCTTAAACTCTCTCATCCATATTGTGTTTGACTATATGAGAATTGTATAGTAAATGTGACCTCTCTAGACCTTATTACCCGATTGTGCTTGTACACCAAATTCTGTACCCATCATCTCCGTCATATCCAAATAGAACTCCTTTTTGTGCTTTCTTATCCATATTTATTCTCTGCTGCTTCGGGATGTGTGAATAGCAAGTAGAGCCGATAATCCTAAAGTTTTTTGTGTTTGGTTTCTTACTTAGCCATAATTCATAACAGGATTTCCCATCTACGCTTGAGGGTCTTGTTCGGCTCAAGATGTAAGACGCCGTATTCACCATTTCTGCCTACAGAACCTGAGATGAATTTCCATGGGCGTGCATAATCGAGAGAGCTGTCTCAACAGAGGTCCTGTTTTCTCTTTCACTGCAGCCATTATGCTCAGGAGTGTAAGGCATCGTCATCTTTGCTTTATTCCATTTTCTCTTAATATTTATTTAACTGCACATTTGTCAAACTCCCCTCCACTATCACTTAAAAATGATTCTATCACATGTCCTATAACTTGAGTCTCTTCCTAAAATTATCTCAACTTTTCTGGTACCTCAGACTTCTGCCTCATATAACAGAAGGAGCGAAACCTGCTGAAGTCATCCTTAAAAAGTACAAAATACCAGTAATTTAAGAGGGAGTGCGGAAACGGACCACAGACATCCGAATGAATCAGTTCACTCGGGCACTTTGCTCTTTCTCTTTGGCCAAACTTTAGTCTATATGTTTTCCCATAGATACATCCTTCACAATGATCATTTTATAACTGCAAATTGATACTAAATTCTTCTAGTGTCTTTATTTTGACATACCTTTTATTTTGATGTCCTAATCTTTCATGATATAAATGAATTGAGATTGCATGTCTCAAAAAAGCAATATCTTTTACTTTGACATTTCTAAATAAAATCTTGTATAGATAACCGGCATTCGTCGAGTACCTTCCCATTTCAGTTTTCCATCCAATTAAAAATAACATTTATTCACGGTCGAAGCAAACCCACTTCCAAGGTTTTTGTCTTGTGCAACTAAGACCGAAAACAGGTTTCTGCTAAGTTGGACATACCAAACATCGCAAACCTGTAGCCGTATCCACCACCCAACTTGTGCTTCAACCATAACTGATTCCTTACCTACCAGTTGAATTGCTTCACCATTTGCTTTATTTACCGAATGAGTCCCACTAAATTTTTAAAATATGGTAAAACATCCCTCTGAATTGTTACATTGTTCGTAACCCCTATGTGTACGATCCAACTGTGATCATCATTGTCAAATGCCAGAGATGCAGTAGCAGCCATGCGGCCCTCGACTGCTCCAACTGACTCTTTTAACTGCGAGCCTCAAGTCTTCCCCTTTGGAAGTGGTGGTTTACCATCTTCTACCCATTTTCTGCAGTTCCTGACAATGTTACCCGGTTTTTTTGCAGTAATAACGAAGAAATGGTGACTTACCGGTGACATGTTTGGCCTCTTTATCTATCAAATTATCCGATACCTTTCTTGATGTGCTGGTTAACGCTTTCTGCTCTAAGTCAGCTGTCCTACTCTTTAAGACCTTTTCAAATGCGCAAGAGGTTTAAGAGGTTTTATATTGTTCTTTCATATTTATTTGTAGGCAGCCAGCTAGATTTAAATGTAAAATATTCTTCAGGCAGTGTACCTAAAATCTTACATATCAGTGTAATGAGTTTGAAGAAGAAAAAAGAAAGTAGTGTTATTTTGTAAGAAACTACTAGAATAATAATGATTGGATGCAAATAAGATGGATGAGAATGGACAAAGAAATATGTGTATTAATTAAATAAATTAAATATTAGAGTCAATGTTCATGACTGTTTTTAAAAAAAACATAATTATTTTCTTAGTATTCAGGAAAATTGCAGAAATTAACTTTCAATTGTCATCTCTAGGAAAAATTTAATATTCCAAACTATTAAGAAAACTGAATATTTAATTACCTTAGACATTACCACTAATATCTACGTATACCATTCCAAATCAATGACTAAAACTAGATACTAAATTAACACATAAACATATGAAAACATAATGACCATACACTTCCACCCAATAATTAATTAACATGCACGGCTTTAAAATTCTGTGAAACTCTTGGTCTCCTCTGGGACTCTTCCAATAACGCAGATCAAAAAAATAGTGACTCGCCATTTAGTAAGGCTTCTTACTAGCCTATTATAATTTCATACAATACATATTCCTTTAATTGATATCATCTCTTCCGGAATGTGATGAAACATATGTGGTATTCATTTTAAAAAATTCTGGTTTATAACTAGTCCTTTAACCAGCACACACACAAGGAATAATTCTTTTTTTGGTTACACAAGAAGTTCTATATGTACATAACAACAGCTTTGCTTGTTTTAAAGAATATTTACAACATTAACAGTATAGCACATATTTGCTCTTAGCACAATAATCTTAACACACATCATTAAAAATATAAGGTAGCGCTTTTGCTCTGCTTTACACAAGCAATCAACCAATCTAAATAATAAACTGTTCCAGAACAACCCACATTCAGATACACGAATAAATTAAAATTTGGGTAGGGGTCTGTAAAATTATACCTTTACATTAGTAACGAATTGGGTAGTTCACAACTACGTTCTTTATCCTTAGATAGTTCTTTTGTGAGTATGCTACATACGGTTTTCAGTTTTGACATATGTGTGCCAATACCGTCATTACTGTCCTTTATAAAACTGAAAAATTCCATTCACACATCACAAACTTTATCATCACTTCCCATGTCTAAGAGTCTGTGAAGTTCAACTACTCTTCATGACCTTCTCCAATCAGGGCCGGATTTCTCATTAGACCGACTAAGCCCAGGCCTAGAGCGGCACTTTTCCAAGGGGCGGCATGGAGAAAGACACGTCTGCCTTAAATTGTCATAATTGAAGCTGAAGACAGCTGTGTTACTTCGCTATCACTGTGAAATGCGACACATAGGCGTGAACATGCTGTGTTGATAATCTTCGCTTACACGACATCCTCTAGATGATAAGCTGCACCCAGTGCATATTTGATATACACTGTTTCCATTTTAAACCTTTATGTTCACACAGGAATCTGTTTGATAAATTATCCTATGTATTTGAATTCACAAAACTCCCACCCTGCCCGTTTCTGCCGCAGATTTATCACATAAATTGTTCATGAAAAAGGGGGGGAGGGGGAGGGGCAGGGAATTTGAACATTCACCGCCCTCGTGGTGATGAGAGGATTGACCATGGCGATAAGGGCAGTATGGTTCAATACGATTGTTCTCTGTTTTTGTAATGGTATAGTTACCATTTGGCACTAGTTGTCATGCTGATGTGATGCGGGTGGCATGTCGCGGCACAGGCCACATCAAGTCCGAGCTTATAAGTGTAAAATACGCGCATGTGTATCCGTGTGTTTAAATGTTGCGAATTTAGCTGCCTCTGAATCGTGAACAAAATGAGTAGGCCTACCCAAAGAGCAAGACTCAGTGGTGCTCAATACATAACATTAAAAAAAGTTAAAGAAGAAAGGAGTGGTGCTCTTTTAAAGCAGATCCCTAAGATTTCTTCTTTTTTGTATGTGAAGTGATAACCGACATGACGAAGATGTCGCCAATGCCATGGCTGCAAGTGATAATGCTTTCAACAGCGGCAGTGTTTCTATAAATCGTCCTTCCTTTGATAGTGATGACTTAGATGCTACCGATACATGTGTTTCGTCATTCCCAGAAAAATTATTTTCTGCTCAAGAACAGCGAATTCCAACATCAGGTACCAATAATTCACTGAACAGTGGCAGTATCCATCTACATATCCATGCTGAAGCGACCTGTACGAATTTGATGGAGCCAGATGCAACTTGCAATCCTAAGAAGCTTGTTTTTGAACCTAGTACAGATCCAGCCCAGTGGGAAATTAATGAGGAGCTACGAGACTATGTGACTGTTCATGGAATCGAACAAAACTTAGATGCAGACTTCATTGTTTCAAAACATAAGTACCCTGATAAATAAAGGCGTGTTTCAATGCATATTATTTTTTTCTCGGAAACTGCATAATTGGGAGACACAAGTTAGGTATTGGCTAGTATACTCACCATCAAAGGGATGTGTTTTTGGTGAGATTTGCTTGCTATTTGGCGGGGTAAATGGTATGTTTACTTCAGGGTTTAATGACTAGAAAAATGCTTTTAAAAGGGCACAAGACTATGAGAATTCATCTCAGCATAAAAATTGCATTTCAACACTTAAACTGAGAGGAAATACTAAAGCAAGAATTGATAACAGGCTCGTTGCACAGTTTGAGCAAGAATTCAACTACTGGAAAAATGTTTTGAAACTTATCATCGCAGCAGTGAAGTATTTGGCTATTAGAGGGCTACCATTTCGTGGTACTGATGAACACGTAGGCAGTAAAAGCAATAGCAATTTGCTATGGTCCTAGAGTTTCTTGGAGTGTTTGATCCATTCATGGCAGAACATCTAAGAAAACATAGAGACAGAGGTTCGGGACATACATCTTATCTTTCCAAGACCATTTATGAAGAAGTGATTATTTTGATGGCTGAAAAAGTAAGGGATGAAATTGTGAAGGAAGTGAAAGAAGCTAAATACTTTGGTATAAGTGTCGATTCCACTCCAGATATTTCACACACTGATCAACTGACATTTATTATATGCCATGTTAAGAAGGATGGAGTTGGAGAGCCAGTTGAACGGTTCATTTGTTTTTTATCAAATTAAGGACATAAGTCAGAGGAATTTGCCAATGCTGCATTTTTACTGTTTTGAGCAAATATGAGTTTGACATAAAAAAACTGCAGGGGCCAGTCATATGACAATACAACAAATATGTCTGGAGCATATACAGGCGTAAAAGCAAGGGTGAAGGAACTTTGTCCCTTTGCTGACTATGTGCCCTGTGCAGCACACTCTCTTAATCTTATGGGTTCATGTGCGGCGGAATCTTGCACTGAAGCAGTATCGTTTTTCGGACTGCTACAAGAACTGTACAATTTTTTCTCAGCTTCCATATACCGCCGGGCTCTCTTAGCTCGAAACTGCAAAGGAGAAGGAGGTTGGACACTACAAAGTCTGTCGAAGACTCGTTGGTCTACTCGAAATAATGTGTGCTATGCACTAGAGAGCAATTGGTGTGGACTATTTGACACCTTGCAGGCTTTAGAAAATGATAGTTCAGAAAAACCTCAAAGGAGGAATGAGGCATCTTTATTGAGACAAAAATTAAATATACTAGAAACTGCATTTATGGTAGTCTTCTGGACTGTAATCCTTCGTAGTTTAATGCTGTTAGTGCCAAGCTGCAGTCAGTAAACATAAATTTGGGGCAAGTTGTGAAAATGTACAATTCGCTGTCTGACTTCGTAACAAATTTAAGAGAAACATAAATGTTTGACCACTATGAATGCCTTGCGAAGTCGTTGAGCAGAATAGAAATATACAAATTTGACGAGGGAAGGGAAAAGGAAGCACACTCTGAGGCCTGATGAGACTAGGGCTGGAGAAATAACTCTTAAGACTGGGTCAGATAATTCTCGTGTTGGTACATATAATGTAATTCTGGATACACTAAGACCAGAACTACAAGTGCAAAGTGCACGTTACAATGAGCTTCAAGAGAGGTTTGGCTTTTTAGAACATCTCAGCACGTATGAACCAGCACAGATTTCTTCGGCTGCACGTAAATTGGTCTCTTACTACAATAGTGATCTTGAAGCATCTATTGTAGAAGAGTCATTGCATCTTAGAGAGCATGTGAAGCCACAAACATCTGACGACGAGGAAAATGTCAACCTAACAAAATTAAGTAAATTTTTTAATCAAGAAGGTTTTTTTTTTTTTAAGTCTATCCCATTGTAAACATAGCACTCAGAATGATTCTCAATGCTCCAGTAACAAATTGTTCAGGCGAACACTCTTTCTCTACTCTACGACGTGTGAAAAACTACCTGAGGTCGACCATGGGAGAAGACAGGTTAACGGCCGTGGCATTGCTGAATATCGAGGGGTAGATGTTGCAGAATCTGACCTTCCAGTATATTATAAATTCCCTCTGCCCAAAGGAACACTAGAAAGAAGAGTTTCGGACATGACATGAGTTATCTTCCTATGCTTAAGTTAAATTTTTTTCTATCATGGAAAGCAAAAAATCTCTAAATGTTGTCCTTACTATTGAATTATACCATGTCAGTGTTTTCATTGCATTCATTTTCATAATATTTGCAGTTCTCATTGTCATTATTCTTATGATGTGATTTATTAACTATACATTTACATGTTAGTTCAAATTAAAATGTCGCACCTCGTATGCTTTCCGTGGACCTTAAAATAACAACTAAATATGAGATAGAGAAAGTAAAATATGTTTCCTGGAAGGGCGACACATTTTTATGGGCCTACATGCAGCTGCAAAGGAAATCCATCCCTGTCTCCAATGTGTCTTGTCATATTTGTAGTCAAAATAAGCAATGCATTGCTTTCAGCCTTCACAAACTTTTCTACATTTGAATTATATAATGTTAAGTCTGCTGGAGTACCATCTATTTTTAATGCTTCTGACTCTTGTAAAATTCCTTCCAAAATATCCCAGTAACTACACACTCCATGCAAGAGGGCACTAACTTTGTACGTCCATATTCTCCAATTAGGATGGTTTCCTAAAGACTTTGTCTCATCTAGTTATTCACAAAATAGGAAACTTACTGGAACCCATAAACTAATGAGTTTTATTCATAGACAATAATAATTATGCTATTGAACAAGAACACAAAACAAAGGATATACGCTAGTTCTCTACTGCACAACTAACTCTCAAGATAAAAGACTACACTACTGTACATACGGACAATAAGGGAACTACAACATACATAGAAACAGTGAAAGAAATGAAATAAGAAAATGACCAAGTAAAAAATGTCACATTATGACAAAATAGTAGGAGTATGGGGAAACGGGGACACAGGCTGCAGTGTGAGGATCTGAGGAACTGACAATAAAAAAATTTCCCATTTTTTTCTCCAAAAATCGGTAATTTTCACCTTGATGTCAACCGTTTTCACTCAAAATTCCCCCTTTTCCTTCAAAATTTCCCGATTTTCCCTAAAAATTGCTTTCTGCTCATTGTGATTGACATGCCTCCTCGATGTGGCTGAGATTTCCAAAACTCAGTCACATATTGAGAAGTTGATAAAATAAATAATTTTAATAAATATTTTTTATACATTTAAATATATTTTTATAATTAAACTATTTACAGACATATGTATTAAGTGTACCATATCACTAGACTCGTCTTTTCAAGGCGCACACAATCGAGATATCATGACACCATTCTATCTCGAATTTTCTTTCTCTATCATTCCATTTTGGCTCTTTCTCTCTTGTCTCTCTCATTCAATCTCTTTCTCTCTCTTTACTTTCTCTTTCTCTCCGAATATTTTTCTTTCTCTCGATCATTTCTCTCTCACTGTCTTATTACAGCTCTTTCTCTCATCAGTCCATTGATTTTCTTGGAGTCCTCCCATTTTTTGTTCTTTCATTTCTATCTCTTTCTGTCTTGTCTCTCTTATTCGTCTGGCAAATTACTGACAATTGTTCGATTAATCTCATTTAATCCACTGATTAGCCACACATATTGCGGAAATTGTGGGCAGGAAGTCCAGTAGGAAAATATTTTGCGGAAAATAATTTTGGGGTTTTTTGGAATTTTTTTGATGCTGGAAGAATTAGGCCACAATGAGGGGTGCCATTTTATGCCTGATGGTAGGGTCTTAAAGGAGTGATGGTGCATTTGTAGGGGAAGTGATGCTATAGGTCAGGATTTGATGTTTTAACTGGGCACCAGGCACCATCCAAGGACTGGTGCCGCGAATTTGGTAGATCTAACTCTGTTGATCTCCAGGTCGTTGGGCTGTACATACGGACCCGAATCCTCCAGCTGGTGATTGTTGTCCCATCAATCATTAATATCGCCAATTAAATTCTATAATTAGTGATGTTATAGTGATAGGGGTGTATAGTGAGTGTGTACAAAACCCTAACTAACATTACACTACCATATGAGAATAATAGGTGGTTGGATACTGAGAGCCCCAGGGAGAAAAGCAGAACGAAACAAGGATCTTACAAAACACGTCTTTAAGACTTAGGCACCAGGTGCCTAAGTGGGGAGGAGAAGGCAGGGTGTTAGCAACACACTGCCAGCACTACAGTAGATAGAGACCAGCTTGTAAAACAACTCAACACTTCCTAGCATACAAGCAGGTATGCCAGTACTCAGAGTGATCTCTTTTCAGTAAAAAAAATCAAAATAGTTTCAGAATGTAAGCTTTAAACTTACTCAGTTAGTCAAGATAGAATTCTTATTCATATGAACCATAGACATTGATATCAAGGCACTACAATGATAACACAACAGCATTAACTGTGATTCTGACTTTTACTAAGGCTTAAGACACATGAGAACACTTGGGAAAACAACATTAAAATAAGAAACTGCATTAAAAAATCACACGAAACTTTCTTATATTTAGACAAACAAAGAACACAACATTCAGCATGAGAAAATAAGAACTAATTGAATTAAGCAGAAGAGATATCAATTAAGAAAAACAGAAATATGACAAGTATCAACAAACAACGTCAATTAAAACTCAGTACTGCAGATCTGTTTTGAGTAATAACTCCTTTAGTGTGTAGAATTTTGGTGTACGTCACTTTCAATTATCAATTAAATTTCAAGACAAATCAAATATTCAAATAAATATTTATCTCTCTTCCTGTGTAATTTACTACTAGAGAATAGGCCAAGTCCGTGAGTTTAACAAAGTTGAAGAAAACTGAAGTTAAAGTTCACTTAAGCTCAGGATGGACTCAAAATTAAAAGAGTCTTGACAAAATGTGGTCTGGGTTTGGTAGTAATAAGGCTCTCGAGATGTGTTGCATTTCACTTGAAAAATTACACTCACTTGAATGCCTGGTTGTATAAAACGTCAAAAGCAGCTGGCGGTGTAGAAGTACCGCCACAATACCTCGTTTTCGTAATCCTGTTACTGGACCATACCAGAATAGTATCGCAGTCGGCATCAGTCAATTTCAATACTTCATATTTCACTGTCAAACTCGCCACCGGATCTCTTCTTGAATAATCCTACTATCAGAAGAAGGAAATTCGGGGCCTCCACACCCATGCTAATTGTGTATATGGAAGTCTGAACCCTCATTGTTATCAGCACAACTGGGATTCGCTAATATCAAACTCGAAATTTAGATCACCCTAAACAGGGGTAGCATACAGGAAATGTTCCAAAATAGCTGTGAATAAAAGCGCAAAGTCGAAAGGGTAACGAGAATTACATATATCCACCTAATTTGTAAAAATAAAAAAATATTTTAGTGTGGAAAATGATAGTCCATTGAGGTTATGTATGAATGTTCATGAACGTAAATGTTTACCATCAGTTCTAAATATCTCAAAATGTGAAATAAAGTTTGTAGTAGAAAATATTATTGTTTTGTAACACAGATAGCAAGAGAAATAAGTTTGATGTAAACATAAACAATTTGCTGTCAAAGTGGTCGTCGGCAAAATGTAAACAAACTTTATTTTCAAAACAACAGACAGACTTTACATGGGATGTGTAAGGACTAACCCTACATATGCCCCCGCTATGTTTATGGCTAGAATTTGCCTTTATACTTGAAGAAAATTATAGATTAATAAACATTCTTTCTAAAACACATGTAAAGTTTGATATGTGAAACACACGTGTAACAGATTATACAAACATCAAAGTGTTGTTATGACAGTAGAAGTAATATGATAAAAAATTAATAGTTGAAAAATTCCACTAACAACATTACACAGTGCAAGCAATATACCATCCAGAATAAAATAACAACCTTATATTTAACATCATCAAGATGTTCAAAAACACATAAATCAAACACAAAAAAATAATTTCTTCAGAAATAACTTGCAGATTAAATATAAATTCCTGAAATAGAAATCATAACATTCAATGTACACTTTAATGACATCCAATAATAAGCAGTTTGTCAAGAATTTAAACTAGGATGTTGTTAGTGGCGTGCTGATTAGCAGACACTGGAAATCCAGCTCAGTAGCGATGTGGTTAACATCCAAACGACCAGTGTTAAGATGGCTGCCACCTTTGATGTGCACGTCGGCTCGGTGCAGGATCAGGTGGTTATCTATTTTGCTGTAGAAAATGTCGTTGGCATCGGTTCATCTACAGGTTAGTCCATATGCGATCTTGCGGAGTGGTTTTTGGTGCATGGAACACATTTCAAACACAGTTTTTATCACACTAGATATAAGCAATGTTTTGGTGGTTATGGCACCTGCTTCACTCGTAATGGTTGTTTACATTCAGCTTTTCCTACAAAGTTCACATATTCTTCAATCAATTTATTAAACAACTTTCTTTCAAAAGTCACAGTTGTAACGACACCTCCTCTTCTTGCTTGATGTAAAAATTTATGAGTTTATTCAAAATGTGGGTTTAATACCTCACTGTCAACCATCCACTAGTACTATCAAAGGAGAGATTGACCGGTCAATGTAACATGATTTATTTGGTATGTTGCCAAGCTAATCTCCAGTCTAAATACAATATCAGATGAACCTAGAAACAATCTAAGGGATGAAGAACTTGTCAAGAAAAATCTATTCCCATTGTCCTAACAACATTCTATAAATCCCAGCAACGTAAAATTCTAACAATACACTGGTGTTAAATGAAAATTAAACATAGACAATTGCAACACAAGTAAATTCACTAGGAAACACCAACATTTCAAAACATATGCAACACTAACAAGGAGAAAACAAACAAAATATGCCAACCACTCAATAATAACTAATACGCTAAATAAAACTGTTAGGTCAAAACGTGTCGTTCATCACTACGGGAACATTCCGAGAAGATTGCTATGTCCTTTTCCCAAGGGCATGGCAAAGGCATAACACTGCCCAAAATTCAAGCAAAACCAACTATGCATTTGAAAATTTCCTCTATGCAAACTTCAAAGTAGTGTAAACCTCCAAACTTGTCCTTAATAATATTAAAATTACTGAAAGAAGGAAAAAAAATTTGACTTAGTTTATTCATTTACTTTGTTCAAAATATATGCGAAACATTGTTCACAATATCAACGTAGAAAAATGCAAAGCATGTAAAATATTTCTGTACTACAATTTCTTATTTCAGTATTACAACTCGTGGGCAACTTTAAGCTATAAAAACCTGACTAAAACTACCTTTCATAAATTCAGGCATATGTGCACCACAATGCATTGTAACTTTGCTAACTCTGAAAATTATGTTATTGTCCCAGAACTACAATGGGAAAAACAGATATACATATGTGCTACGACATGTGGCTGATTTTCAGTATGCTCCAATTTAATGTGGACTAACTTTAATTTTGCTGAAAAGTCAATGTATTTTTATGTGTGCGCCAGTGAATATAATAAACTTTGAAAAGTGTCTTAAATGTTTTCTAAGTGTCCCACATGGACAAAAGTGATAATCATATTTTTCATACAAGTACACATGACACATCATGGCTAATTGTAATAGCATCAAGCTTTACCAAAGGTCAAATATAGATGTGCGCCAGGGCGCATTGTCGCTAATTTATTTAAAAGTGGTTTAATACCTTCCCACAAGGACAAAACTTATTATCTTGATTGTTCATAGAAGTGCACATAACACGTGGCGAATTGTAATGGCATAAAACTTTACTAAGTACAAACAAACATGAGCGCCAGAGCACATTGCAACTAATTTCTTTGAAATCCGCCATACAACCCATAGGCAAAAGATACTTTGACAAATTTTCTGGGGTATAAATATAAAAACATGAAAAGATCATTTTCTCCTAATTTGACATTAATTAAGCACAAAGTCCATAATGGACATAATTGAACCATAAAATGATCAAAACTGGACCCAATCTAAAACCACTTGGTTAAAACCTTTTATCATTTGCATGATTATTTTCGGCAAATACTAAAAATTAACAGTTTTTAAAAGTGCCTATTTATAGGCAATGTATAAATTTGTAAGATATTGCAGGATGATCTGAAGTGCCTACAATTATCAAGCATATTCTACTTTTCAGGCAGGATGAGCCATGAATCTATTTAATTACAACATTACTGGTGCGAATACTTAGCTTAAGTCGGAGACCCCAGGCTGTCCATGTCTGGTCTGCTGAGGCCGTCTCCCGACTAGTTATACTATAACTATATACTATACTATATACTATAATCTTACTATAACTCCTAGCGGGGGTACCGCTAGTTCCTTGTCCAATCGGGGTCTGTGGAAGGTTCCACCAGTTTTTAATTTTTGAAACACAACTGTCACTTAGTGGAAATGGCGTCACATGGTGTATGCCCTTAGCTTGAAAACGACTTTTCCACGATGACAGCACCACACGACGACACCTGTGCAAAACACCATAGTTACTCATTTTCAGAGTCGGGCAGTCCACAATGCACGAAGGACATGTGTTACCTGTGCTCCGTGATTAGCCATGTTGTGTTTTCCTGTAGTCAACAAGAAACGCATCTACACAGAATCAATGATGGACATGGAAAATAGGTTAGGCATATTATAATTTCAGGTAAAGTGTTTTTGTTCTAGACACAAAAAATGTTTCCTCGTACTCCCGTATACATTTTTTGAAGTTCGCAAACGTCACAAACGGTAAACTTTTTACAGTCTTCAAGTAGGCGTCTTGGTCAAACAGGTACGTGTTGTTAGTGGGGAAGGAAGGCGAACTTTACAGTAAACTGAGACAGGTGTCTCAAGATAAAACACATAATAATGAAACGAGTCATTATTTCCCTGAAATTAAATTTGTTTCCATGTTCGAGATGGGTTTAACATCAAAATGGTGAGTACAAGGTCGTCGACACAACTACATGGATAGGATAGTTTGGAATTTTTTCAAAATTATGTATGTTTTCAAGTGTTAAATCTTCCTTTGCCTTGGTGTAAAGGCAAAGTGGTTAGGGTCATACATGAAGTGCAAACAATAAAACTGTGAGATTAGCAAAATAACTCAGGCTTTCTGTGACTTTGACTGTACAATTAACATGCATATATGTTTTTAATTTCTTCTACGTTGTCTCTAGTAACCGCAGCACATAAGAACAGCATAAGTGACATGACCTTTCATCATATTCTTATATTTCTTCTGGGCAAGGTGAACATACGTAACAAGCTACTCAACAAGGAAACACTGACATAATACATAGACCGTGAATACATAATATACAATACCCTATAATATGCAATACATTGCAATAACACTTCAATAAATACATTTGCTGCTTTCACTCAAGGCTCAAACATGATAATAGCTCTGGGTATCAATAACGTGTAACACACAATGTAGAGAATCTTGCTCTCCGCTGTACATCTACCCATTAAGCTACATCACTATAAAACTCCCTTAAAGTGGCTTCACACCTTTGCTGTCTGGTTTACTTAGCTTTAGCTGAATTTCCACATAGCAATCGTCACATATTATCTGTGTTATTCTAAATGGTACTTCTATATATATATATATATATATATATATATATATATATATATATATATATATATATATATATATATAAACAGATTCTTTGTAACACCTGCCCAATAATTGCTTGAGGGGGAACATGGGGGAGGCAATATCAGAGTAAGAGGAGGATATGTTATGGGTACCCAAGGAAGCATGCTGGGTCCTTTGTTATTTGCCATAATTGTAAATGCCATGGGTTTGGTGATTAGGGGAAAAATAAGATTGTTTGCAGGCGATTGTGTTGTGTTTGCTGAAGGGGGCAAGGGGGAGGTGCGGAAATTTGCAGCCGGACATTGATAAGATGTGGTTGTGGACCAGGAAAAGTAAAATGAAGATAAATGTAAGAAAAGCTAAGGTAGTAAGGTTCACAAGGAAGAAGATCATAAGCAGGGACATGTACAGATGGGAGGGACAAGAGATAGAAGAAGCAGCAGAATATAAGTATCTAGGGATTGTACTGAAGGGAGATCTCAGATGGAAAAAAACTGGTAGAGAGGGTGGTTGCAAAGGGAAGAAGGGCTCTGGGTATGCTGGGAAGGGTGCTGAATGGATTCAGCTGTGAGGTAAAGGTGTATGGCACAATGGTACGGCCAATGTTAAAATATGCTGCAGCAGTATGGGACCCGTATGTGGATGTGGAGGTGCGAGAATTGGAAAAGGTGCAGAGAAGGGCAGCAAGATGGGTGATGGGTAGGTGGAGAAGGCAAGGGCAAGATGGTGAGGAAGAAGGGAACTATAGGCCATCAGTGATGATGAAAGAAATGGGGCGAAGCTCATTGACAGACAGGAGGGAAGTTGAACGGCTAGTCAGGATGTACAGGTGGTGAATGAAGAGGGAGGATGGGGAGGGCTACACTGCAAGCTAAGTAAGGGGGTGTTTAGAGGAAGAGGAAACAACAGTGAGAAGCTTCAGAGGGCGTGGAGGAGAATGGAGCGGGTTAGGCAATCCATGCTTGTAAGGTCTGTGAGGGAGTGGAATGTGTTGAGGGCAGAATTGGTATCTGTGAGAGGGGTTGGTAAGTTCAGGAAGGGAGTGGAAAAGGAGTTGTTTGGGTGAAGGAGAAGTGTGAGACCTCGCCACCAGGTAGCAGACTAATTGCGAGTGTATGTATGTTTGTTTGTTTGTATTTTAAATATCACTTGCCAGAGGTTACCAAATATAATTTTTAATTTTCCTTTACTTGATTTGAATACTAAAACATTTCTTTTGAATTTACATATGTTGTTGATTAACATTTCTCGATAGTAATATTTGCATATGTGATATATATATATATATATATATATATATATATATATATATATATATATATATATATATATATATATATATATATATATATATATATATATATAGACACACACACTCATATTAAATTATTTCTATGGGAAGGAAAACGAATTGTTTTTCATAAACATTAATCAAGTTAGTGCAGAAGTGTATTATATAGAACTGATTATGATATTCTTGCAAGTAAGATACCTTTGTCTTAGAAATGGTTTTTGTTTGGAACTTTCGAAACAATACATTACAGAGTTCTGTTAAAAATTAATATTTTGGCATTAAGGAAAGAAAACGTTTGAGTCGAGGTGTCATTCTAATGAAGCCGGAGAAAGATGATGTCCGCGACGCAGAGCCGATCTGAGGGACAACCAACATTGTCCCGAGATCTCCAGGAGGGCTTATCGAGTGTCGCAGAGGCGCGGTACTACATCCTATGTCTGGAGTATGCAGAATTGAGAAATGGTATTTTAATTAAATGAGGATATCGCCGCTGTCAGGTTCATTGTAGTCCAGCTGCCATCTCCAATATTACGATCGCCCTCAAGTATGGTCTGCATTAATGACAGATAATCCTGCTGTCATTTATTTGCCAAGACTTTCCTACCAACAGATTTTATTTAACTGAACCCATTTAATGCCATACCAGAAAATAATTTTTCTGAATACTCTTCAAGACTTTCGTATTAACATGGAACAATAACATGAACTTTGATCAACTTTCAAAAAGACTTAATTAATTGCATATTTAGAAGATAATTTTTCTCAAATTAATTTACAGCATATCCCAGAAGTACGAGTGTAATGAGTATGTCTGCACTATGCACTGTAAGCTAACCTGGAGCATTTTAGTGATTTTGAAACACATGCCTATCACCTTTATGCAAACTTCACTGTCGTTCTAAATATTAACGTTATTTGTTTAGATTATATTTTATTTGTTCAAACTCAAAATTCCTTTAATAATTTGAAATAACTGACAGCAGTCGCATTCAATGTTCTAGCATAGTCTAACTATTAATTTACCAAAGAAATGATTATTGCAGTGTTTGTGTTATGTTTGATTTTACAGAGGTGTTAGTAAAATCCACTTGAATAATCCTATTTATTGATTGTTATTTTAATGTGTTCTGCAATTTTAATCAGAGTCCTATTTTATTCTGTGTTTGATGCGAAACATGCAAAAGTGTATTGTTATGTCAAATTGTTCTTCTGTTGTTCAAGCATATAATCTTAGAGACCCGAGAAGTGCTGAATACGCCCATCATATGATAGTAATTCATTCATATTTTGTCCTTGTGTCTTTCATCATCAATTTTCATATTTTACCCAATCTAACCCCTTTTTAAAGTTGTAAACAACATTATGTTATAATTTGTCAGATGTTGTCATTTTATATTATAGTGGCTTGCCCAACGTGCTAGCATTTGTTATTTGTTATACACATTGTCGCTTGTTACCACCAGTTTATGTTATAATACCCTAGATGAGGAAGAAATTGTACTTTAAAGTTACCATGCGCGATGTAAATATTATTTTGGAGCCTTCTAATATAGTTAAGAACTGCTTTTTCCAGAGTGCCGAATCTTAGAACCCAGTAGCCGGACACAAGTCAAACTACTACAGGAGCCTGTATTGAACTTTACTACAGACATTCCATCAGTAAAATGATAGGGTCACTGTAGTAAGTTCCATAGGTACATGTAGTACTGCACGCCGATTCAGAGTCCTACGCATAACAGAGATGGCGCTCTTGTAGCGCATACCAGTTTAACCCTTATAGCTCCTATGCTTCTCGGTCAAGATTTTAGAAAAACGATGCAGGAAGACTATGTACTGAAACGTTTTTTGAGGAATAGTCGTTTGTACGTAAACACATATCTTGGTGAATAAATATTTTGCAAATACGACTTTTTGTCAGAAAAAATAAAAAAACAATTATCTATGCCCTTAATTTTTTTATTTTTGTCAATTTAAGTGTATACGTGGCGAAAAAAAAGTTGTGAAACTGGTCAAATATAGCATTTTTAAAATTGCCTACGCAGTTTCCTTAAGCAGCAAGAGAAAATTACAAAGGTACGGGAGTAGTTTAATCTGAGGGCTTTCATAGCGTGTAATAAAACCCCACTGTTACAGATCTAATTCGAACAGTACAGCCTCACAACTTCTCACCGTTGTGGATGACATATTTTGGTGTGCACATTTCTAGCATGTACTTAATAACCTGCCATTACTCTACATGCTCGTTTGCACACCTCTCGATTTGTGCAGGTTCACTTAAGTTTACTTCTGCCCATACTGCATCCAATTGGTTGAGCTTCGCCTCATGTAGTTGGTTCTGCGAATTTGGCGGAAGGATATCGTCGCACTCTGCCTCGTCGTACATAAAAACATTCGTGTTCTGTGCTCGCGACAATGCATCTGCTAACTCATTTTCTCGCCTGGGGATGTGCTTTACAGAAAAGTCATGTGCTTGTAGCAGCAGCGCCCCCAAATTGAGTTTACGATGTGCTTCCTTCATACTATTGAGCCAAAGCAAGCATCGGTTATCTGTGCGTAAAGTGAATCTTTGGTACTCTACATATGCACGGTACTTTGTAATTGTGCACATTACTGCCAAACATTCCCATTCATTTACATCGTATCTGCGTTCTGTTGAACACAATTTTGCACTCGCATAATCAATGGCATGTTTCTTTCCGCCCTCTTGACACTGGTTTAAGACTGCACCCAGCCCCTCCTGACTGGCGTCGGTCTGCAAAAACAATGGTTGTGTAGGATCGTACTGTGCTAGTGTTGTACATGCTTTAAACTGTTCTTTGATGGTTACAAATGCTTGCTCTCTTTCACTGGTCCAAGAAAATCGCTTCTGTGTTGACATCAATGCGGTTAAGGGTGCTGTTATGATGGCAAAGTCTTTTATGTATTCCCTGATCCAATTAATAAGGTCGAAAAATCGCAGTAATTGTTTACGTGTTCGTGGTGGACGTTACTGGTCAATGAATTGTATTTGCTCAGGTTTTGGCTTCTTTCCTTCTTCGCTTACCACATGCCCCAGAAGGTCTAACTCCGTCTTGCCTAGGTGACATTCACACCCATTCATTGCTAACCTCTCCAACACTAGCGACAGATTGTGAACGGGCTCTTGCCATGTCTCCGACCACACTATCACGTCGTCTAAATAAGCGAGGGTGCATTCGCCTATTAGCCCATCTTGCACTCCCACCATCATCGCTTGGATGGTGGCGGGTGCACACTTCAATTTGTATGGCATGTAAAAAAACTGATAATGGGTTCCATCTGGTGCCGTGAAAGCTATCGTCTCCCTATCTTGCAATTTTACCGGAATTTGCCAATATCCACTTTTTAAGTCCAAGGATGTGAGAATTCTGGCTTTTCTTAATGATTGTAAGGTGTCCTTAACACTTATATAGTGCGGTAGCGCTGCTTGTTACTTCATTGATAGGCCGGAAATCAACACAAAAGCTCCATCCTCTGTCCTTTTTTTGGGGCAAGTGTGATTGTGGAATTTAATTTACTACGGGTTGATTCAATTACACCACCCGCGAGCATTTCCTTTATCTGTTCTTTAATAATCTTTATGGTGTGGCATGTAGCTGCACAGTGAGGAGTAAAATGGTCCCACTCGTGTTAGTGGTATGGCATGTTCTGCTACGGTGGTACGCCTGAGTGTGTCACTTTGTGCAAATACTCCCCTGTGCTCATTTAATACCCTTTGAAATGCGGCCTGGTGTTGTGTCGGCATTTGGTTGTCAAACTCGGTCAGTTGTACTGCCAGTGTGTTATCTGTGCAACCGTGGTCAATATTATACACAGTGCGGTGTTCAGTGGAATCAAAATGAATACGCCTGGCAGCCGGTTCTACTACTGTTTTCTGTTCGCTAAGTCACAGTGCACCTAATATTGTATCTTTCGTAATTTTTGCAGTTTCTATTATTATGACAATAGTCTCTAAATCGTGTATACTAATGGCAACTGTTGATTGACCTTGCACACTATTACTTTCCTGTCCGGTTACCATTTTAATAACATGCTTGGTAGGCGTGATATCTGCTTTGTTTACAAAATGTGGTTGCAAAAAAAATTATGTGAGGCTGCAGTATCTAAGAGTGCGTTATGTGGTTTGTTGTTGACATATACCAGAATGCTGATAAATTTGGCCGTTGCTCCACTCACCTAAATAATCAGTGTTTGCCGGGGTGTCATGTCCGGTTGTTGTTATTGCGGAACTGGGGCATCAGAGGCATCCGGCCTCCTTACCCCTGCTTCCTATTTCCCTGCTGTGACTTGACAGGTCCTTGATAGCCATCAAGGTGCGGATTATTGGGGTACTGGATGTGCCAATGGTATTCTTCCGGGGGTCGGCAGTGGCGGCAGGGATGCTGTGGTCTCACTGTCACTTCCAGTCGGATATCTTGATTTGCGGAAACACACGCGACACTGTTCTGCTTGTTAAATCTGGTATCCCTTACACTATTTACACTGTTGTCAACAACTGAGAATTGCGATTTCTGAAAAGTTTTCTGTGGTACATGTCACGGTGCTGCTGTTCTGTTGCGGCCCATGCCACCATCGTGCATTTTCAATCTTGCTTTGTGGTTGGCACGGGTTCCATTCGAGTATGATTGCGGCCCTTGTAAGTTCTTCCATGGTGCCATTTAGCAGCGGCACTACTGCTGCGCTATATTCTAGCAGAACTGTCTCTGCCTCTACCTTCATTACTTTCCTCTCAGGTAGCTGCAGGTGAAAGCACCTTACCAAGTGTTCTTTGCGTGTGATGAACGTGGTGAGAGGATGGCCAGGTTGTTGGACTTGTAGTGTTAATTTTCTCTGTGTTTGCAATGATAAAAATGCGCCTCCTAATCGGCACTGAAAGTTGTGGACTGATTCTTGCCAGGATAGACCATAAGGACTGAGAGAATTCCACCAAATTTTCGCTTTGTTTTGTAATTGGGTTCCCACACATCCTATCATTTCCTCCTCCCATATCCTGTATCTCTGTGGACATGCTATACAGTCCCGGAGAAATGCCTGCTCCCACATAACTGGGTGACATTTGAAAGAGATTCGGTGTTTTATTTTTGTCTGCTTATTACAGTGGTTGACTCTGGTTGCTTTGAATCAGTGCTTCCGGTGTGCTAAATGGTCTCCACTGGTGTTCTGTCATTGCTTCAGTTCAGTTCGTCGTCATGGGTGTCATGGGGATATTGGTTGCAGATGGAGTGAATATAGGTTGGAAGTGCTTTGGGATTACTGAGCGGTGGTAGAATTACTGTAATATTTTTTGGTAAGGAGTGACAGGTATTAGTGGTCGAGGTGCTGGGGTCAGGGCGGATAGCTGTGGAACAGACTGTACCTCCTCATTGCTCGGGGTGCCAACTGCCACATGCATATTTTTGACTTGCATCCTCTGCTCTGTGCCTTCCTGAGCTGCCCATTCGTCACAAAAAATCCTCTTCTCTAAACCATTGTTTTCTCTTACTCTGTCTTACACTTCTCCTGTATCGGTGCTGTACAATTGCAGCATTTTTAGCTTTCTCTCCTTGCTTCTCCCATTCATATTGTCCATGAACACGCCGTAACATGCCTGCAGAACTCGGTGAAAAACTCCTCCCAGTTGAACGGTGCTGTGGGTTTCTGTTGCAAGTTTTCATTACACTGTTTGTATATGTATTTCTCGACTGTTTCACTCTCTGCTTGTCTCCCTTTGAGACATTCATGGTGACACTGAATAACACATCTCATACAGGTGAGAGCCTGTGTATTCTGTCCCATGCACAACAGACTACCACACCAGTTTACTTTTGTTATTGCTGTGAAAATTTCCTGATTATCGCTGTCCGAAATGTTTTTTTCCCGCTTCACTGTTCCCTTGTGGTTGCTCGCTGGGTTGGTATTTCGGAGGCAGTGGCAGTTGTTGTTGTCATCTTGAACTTAGCCAAAAATACTTGCGGCTTAAGTTTAAACAATGCAGGCAGAGGGGTACCAGTTCACTTTACTCTGTCCGGTCAGCCATGGTTTATAGTTGTAGTAAACCTTGTGGAAGCGTGGAGTGCACAAGTGTGGAGCGCAGCGCAGTTGGACCACAGCTGTCCCGCCCGACGTGATGCGAGGTCAATGTACGACATGCGCCCAGCTGACCGCCGGTCGTGCGGTCAGCAGATGGCATTGGGGGAGGAGAGTTTTTGTTTCTCCACCAACCATCCTCTTCCCCTCCTCATGGTGCAGCACGATGCGGGCAGAGGGGTGGTTCGGTGAAGCACTTCCAGCTCCCTTTGTCCTGCTAGCGTGCCAGGGTGGCATGGCTGATGTCACTTTACTGCTCCAAAATGGCTGCTTCGCCGGCCATGTGCTTGCCTTCCTGCAGGTAATGGAGGGCACACACTGCTCTTCCCATGCTTTCCCTTGTGCCGCCTGCTCGCGTTTCCCGATGTTTTGCAGGCATCTGGAAACCGTCCTGATGCTGTGAGCATGCTGTTGCAGTTCCTGTTGTCTTCTGCATTGCGGGTAATGGGAAAACAGTTGGAAAATTGTACAGGAGAAGAATTGAAATTTGGGGAAATTTTGCAGGGAATTTTTAGAGGTTGAATTTGCCTGATTTTGATGATCATACAATAACGGTGAAGGATAGGCCCCTAAGTTGCAGCACCATTTGATGGCATCCAAGTTCTAAGAGATGTAGTTCATCGATGATGGTCCAGAAGCCAGAACAAAAATTTGGAAAATATTAAAGGTTTGAGGAGCGGATGTGTCTGGGTGGGGTGAAATTGATGAAGGATTTTACCCGGGGCGCCAGGCACTACCAGACTTATTGCCGTGAAGTGGTAGAGCAGACGCTTCTCACTGGGTTGTGTCGTCAATGGCCAAAGGCAGCTATCCTTCCATACTGCTACACTCTTATGATGTTTCTTGATAAACTGTACACATATTACACAGTGGATTATTGAGGGCATCCTCACCCCCACGCTACATTACACACTGAAATACTTGCAAACAAAAATACGAGAGTTCCACACACGTGCAATTTGGTGGGAATTTGTAAGGGCCTGTACCCTGAAACTCCTAGCGGCTTACTTGAATAAAAATACCGATTTTTACGTATTGATATTTATTAGGAAGTTGCTAAACATGTCCCGAAGGCAACACTTTACAAAATACAAGCCGGACAAGGACAGGTCAGTAGCGGCAAGACTGATGAAATTTGGCGCGAAGCCCGTGCGTTACTTAGGTGCAGAATTACGCTTCCCCAGGCGATTCAAGCACTGGGGAAGTGAGAGGCGGTTTCCTGGGTAACTAACGAAAAATGTTCCGAAGATAATTAAGCTATTGCAGTGAAAAATGATTGGTACTAATGATGCATGTTGTCTGGGCACGGAACTGAATGATACGCGACAAGGGTATCTAAGCTCTCGACGTCTACTGTCTTCCCAACATGGCACTCTCACCAGGGTTGCAGTTAGAGTGTGTCGTGTGGGACTACTTTCTGGCACTATGCACATCAAAAACTATGATAAATCAACACACACAATAACTTTTGTAAAAATTCAATACATAGCGACAAACGTAACACACTGCAAAAATAGGCGAGATGAGTTGTAGGTGATGACACGTGATGAATATACTGACAAAATGCTTGAAAAATACTTAAATGACTCCAGGGCTTTAGAGAGTATATTATTGATTTCCTATTTTGCATATGTGACAGTTTGTCACTACTCCAGCCCTTTTTATGTAATAACTTCGAAATAATAATATACTGGTTACTACTTCCTGTATCCTTGCACTGAGCACACGTGGCTGCTTAGCCACTGTCCTCCCCTTCATTGCGATGTACCTGTAACATACACTTGCACTACACTACACTTCACTGTCTTGCTCTTGTGTCGTGCAGTTCACTGACACTTTTTCTCACACATGCTCGTTGGAGATGTTGTTGATGGCGGACAAACGGTCAAAGGGCTGGGAGCTCGGCTTATTTCATATGCTTGTAATAAATGGCACTCACTAAAAATACACAACACTGTAATGGGATGATGTGAGGTTGATACAAGTGGGGTGAAATTAAAACATTTCAATGAGAACTCCCAACAACACTTTGCATATTAAAATTCTTTACAGGGCGCCTGTTAAGCCAATTGGCAATTAGGGGTTGGTATGGTGTCAGTGATTGCGCCCTGCTTACCTGCAGAACAATTTGCAGACGTGCACTAACCTGCCCTTGGGGTTGCACAAGCGTTTGTTACCCTTACTCTTTGCATTGTCGCACACTTAACACTGAGGACATTGACGCAACACTATAACACGTATGTAGTGTGGTATTGTAGCTGTGCTGCCTTTGTCTTGGCCGAGCAAACAGTCTGGGAGGCAAGGGATATGAGCCCATGTAATCCTGAATGTGCATATTTCACTTGTTTTGTACATGTGATACATTTTGCATGTTATTGTTACGTGTTATTTATTCTGATATATTTAATTTCTTTTACGTATGTGTGATTATTCTAATATTTTAATGTGTATTATGTGAATCACCTTATATAGTAACGACTTAACTTTTTTGATGTAGTCAATCTGGTTTTAACTGGTCAAAGACTAAGCAAAAAACAAGTAAATAAATGAAGTTAACACGTGTTAGGTACCTTCGCCTTCTGCTATATTTCTATGGCAAATACTTGAAAGCTACATTGGGATGCATATAATGAGTATGGTGAAATTATAAAGTCCACTGATACAATGGGTTTGTAATCTGAGCGAAAGCTGGTTGTTACCTATGTTTAACAACATAGCACATCACAAACTTTTAATAATATTTGGAAACCTTACTATTGACGTGATTTTTAAGGCTTTATTTCTTTTCTTGTGACCCATCTTCCAAGTACCTACCTGGTACAATTGAGTTAGTGATGGGTAGTTCATGAACTACCAGTTCATTTTGAACTGGTCTTGAAAAAGAACTAGGTGCGTAGTTCATAGCTACATAAAAGAACTAGTGTCTTGTGATATCGCTCTGTCATTCTCTTAGTACCAGTAACTACACCAGGTGTGTCACTGCGCATGCTCAGATAATTCGTCGTTCGTCGCTCCCTGCTGTTCCCACCCTCCCAATTCTATTGTTCCGTCCGTAACTGGCCACATCACAACGTGCATACTTCTTATCTATCTGCCCCTTTCTATCGGTATCTTTGTTTTAGCTCGTTCAGCAATGCCTCGGACTGTAGGGATCGCAGCGCTGACCTACCTAGTTCAATAGTGACATGAGTCGCATATCGATCGGGAACTGCACATCACAAAGCGCGAGACAGTTGGTAGACCTATGGCCATTCATCGATCTTTCATTCTTTCTTACTTTCTCATGCCGACCCAATTGCATAGTGGGTTGCACGCCGGTCTGCGGTGCGAGGGGTTCCGGGTTCGAAACTCAGTCAGGGTATCGATGCTTGTGTCGTTTATTTAACTTGCTTCATCTTCACCGGCACTAAAGGCCTCGGTGTTATGGTGCTGTAAAACCCTCCCAATCACTCGTACTATAAATACGATGTTGCCTGACATAGGGAAATTCCCGTATCTGTAGGAAAATGCATCTGATAGCCGCACTAATATGAGTATAGCTACGACAGTAAAATATAGAAAAACGCTCATTAGTGTAATGTAAAGGTTTACAAACAATAAAGAAGTGAAGAACTGTTACTTCTAGTACAGTCATTCAATACTTCGGATATAGTCTATTGACATAATTTGTATCATATTGAAATGAAATTATCTTGGTAATTAAAGTTCTGTTTAAATGTTTCTAATACTGGTACTAATAAATCCAGTGTGTCGGAACCATTTTTATTGAGTTTGTACACGTCTGACTTGGAAAAAGTAACTTTATATCTGGTGTCTCTCGCTACACAACCAATTATAATATTGTTGTTTTGCCGTTACTATCAGTGTCAAAATTAATTTGGCGTTATATTACACAACATAGGCGTGGATAACACAGTATAAAGATATTTTCACTATTCATTTATCTTACTTCTATACAAAAAATAAGTAATTTCATATACACACAATAATGCACCAATTCTTTAGCAATTAATTTAAAAACATCACTTATTTGCTTTTCTTTCAGTCTCACACTGTCTTAGATTCTTCTGGGGAGGGGAAATGGAACTGTGAAAGAGGAAACGGAGAAAGATTAATTTAGTTCTTGGGCCAAGGTAGAGAGAACGGCGTAGCTAGTTCTCGGACCGAGGTTACACTTGAGCTCTGTTGTTCGCCAGTACGCGTGATCATTCGACTGTGACGTATTCGGTTCAAAAGAACGGTTCCAATGAACAGTTTTCAAATGTGACTCGTTCGGAACGACCTAGTTTATTCTAGTGAATTATATGTCCCATCACTAAAGTGAGTGGTATTTTAAATAAAAACCGACTAGACTAATTTATTTCTCCGGTTTTGTTAATGCCTCCAGATCGCTTTTAGGACCAGTCTCTCTGTTATTGTTTAGTAAAGTGTCTTACACATTTCTACTTCCTTCCAAAGAATATTTTTGCCGCCTCCTGTTATGTTTTCTGTTCGTAATAAGAAAATGGCGGATGGCGTTGATATTGATTTATATGCTGATGATATCGAACAAGATTTTGGTCAGGTACGTTTCCTTTTTTGAAACAGCTAGTTTTTTTTTGTGGTCAGTTAAGTAATTAGTATTGTTTTATATCCAGTGCTGTTATTGCGTTTGGTGTTATTTCGAGATACATTTTACCGGTCGGTGTTCTGTTTACAATGCCATGGTGTTGTTTGGGTTAGTAGGTCTAGTGATAGCGAAGTGAAACATTCTGCCAGACATTTACTGCCTTTGTTGTTCAGTGTAATTTCAACACTATGCTACATGAGATTGGAGAATATTTAGTGATGTTTGTTTGATATTAAATATTTACGCGAAGCGTTATTTTGTGGGCAAGGCTCGTACATTGCACGGATACGTACGAAAGTGGACTTGAAACAGAAACGCAAATGGTACAAGCCGACGACTTGGGATGAATTTTAACCATTCTACAATACGAAAAAACTGACAGTCTTGCAACTTAGGAAATCGAAAATACGGCTGTTGTAAGTCAGACCCCGTCTACAATCGTCATGGCGCACATAACGGCGCACATAACGTGCACTGCATAAATATGTAAAAACCTGTATTTGAGATTGCGTCGTCCACAACTAGTATTTGGCGTGACTTACTTGGCGTTATTTGATTGACTTGGCGTGAGGGTGGTCGTGTCTGTATCATACGCCAAGTTTTTGATGCCGGCCAATTAGAATGTGGAACATAAAAACTGGTGTAGCCAATTTATGTGGATAAGAATTCTTGTTCTGGAAAATAATTTCGTATTCCATTTCTAAGGGATTATTGAGGAAGCGGAGTCCAGGTTGTTTACATTCATTTTATGACATCGCCAATATGTAGATGATTATGATGATGATGATAGTTTTTCTATTGCCCCATTCCTTAACTACGACAATTTAACTAGGCATCCATGGGAATGTGGGAGTTTTCGGGCGGGGATATTTTCACCATTTATAGATGTTGGTATTGCGAAGTACAATAGAGCCCATCTGCCCTAGTGTACTACCAGATACCACGTATGGTGTCTCGTACAATAGAGCAGATTGGCCCTAAAGTACAACCTGATACCACATATCGTATAGGGTAGTACACTTGAGCCCATCGGCCTAAGTGCATGACGCGATCCCAGATTTGGATCATATTCACTATATTACTATTTTTCCGCCTAAACTAACATATGATTATTTGTAAACAGCGAGTCACATTTTTCGGTAAATCAGCCACACCTTGTTTATCATGGGTTGTGTTTGGGAGAATCACTGTAATGGGTGCATGTTTCGAACCTGATTCTTAACACTCCTTTTCTTATTAAACACTTCTTCTAACCTCCTTCTGCACTTTCGATTGTACCTTCACTGTAGGTACAACATACCTTTGTTACCGCTACAGAATAGTGACCGAACATTACCTACCTACAACAATGGTTATTACATACAATACACACATTTTTAATCATTGTATGAGATACTGGATATGTAATAAAATAGAATTTGAACATGCTAATACCTTATTCACATTATGAATGGAACAAGCGACCAATTATTGATACATTTTTTTCTTTTTCTACACAGTCCTACAACTTATGACATCTTCAATACTCTGCTGTTTGAACATACAGCTATACTCGTTCCAACTACTACCACTATGAACAATCACACAGTCATACTATAATACACACGTCAAAGCAATACACACTATAATATATTACATTTCACTCGTTGCTTCTAATACCAACCTATTGTACTATACGGCCAACGTGTTGACGTCATTTACTACGTCACACTTATAAACAAATTTGTGGTATTGAGAAATCATATAGACCCCTTTCTAATTGGTGAGAAAAGCATATTTTTTCTTCCTCAATGGCGATTGTAGATGGACAGTTTAGCTTGTTATGCACTGTAAGTAATGTTACTTTAGCCAATTTGATTGTGGATGGGCCTTACTGTTAAGGTTTCATAGTGGATTAATGGACACGGGAGAGTTATGTTATGCCCATCTTTCATACGTGTATCCATACGTTATCTGCATCCGCCATTGTAGATTGAAACAGAGCATGTTACGTGTCCACTTCCGTGATCTGTATCTGCGTGCATCTCATTGTAGAATGTGCCTAAAAGGTGTTTTTGAAAAGTGATGTAATTTTTGTGGTTTTAATGTTAAAATTTTATTTATTTTTTCTCTCCGAGTCGACTTTACTATAAGTATATTTTTTAAGGTTGAATTTTTCTATTTCATATTTGTTTTAGTGTTTTTTAAAAAATTTATAGTGGTTTTAATGTTAAATTTTATTTTATATTTGTGTTAATGTGTAATTGGCGGTTATTAAAAATTGCTGCTCCTCAGAAAATGTTATACATTGGCAGTACTAATGATGCTGAATACAAACTTGCTAGGGGCATCATGATATTCACAGTTCATACTAGCAAACGCGTTATAGTGGGGAGGGCTATGAAGATAAGGGAAATAGTGTGGTAAAACACATAGAAATAATGCAAGTGTGGTTTACTGTGCCAAATGCAGGCAGAGCCAACTGTAATGTCACTAGTGGTATTACAACAGTGTCTGTGCCCATGTACACACACCCTTTGTCATTTTACGGCTAACACAAAAAAAAAAACTGAAATATTTACACCATTTCAATGTGTAAATAGGCCTCCACGTTGGGAAAGCCACTTTAAAAATCTGTAGTATTCCCCGCCTCCAGTGTAAATGTTGAGACTGACCACAACCAAGCTTACTCCTCGACGAGAAACACATACAATATTACAAAATTTATAAATTGTATAAATTATTTTGAGTGCCCAGAGAAAATAAATGACTATGGCAAAAGAAACTAAATCAACTTTTTGCAGACTCTAGAACCTTGGCGCCAGGCACCTAATACTAAGAATGGCCTTAGGAGTAAGGCGGGAAAAAGTCCCGTACTTTCCTGAACTCAGTAGATAAATTCAAATAATGTTGTGACATTTCCAGCAAAATCTTTCTGGAAATATTCCAAGTAAGTATTTCAATAGGATTTTTTTCATGCAATACTTGTAATACACTTAGGCCAACATGCTACAAGAAGCTAAATCAGAGCAAAATATGTGGAAAACCTCTTTTTACTCAAATGAACACATTTTAAACACTGGCATAGCATTTTTCAGACAATCGACAGGGAGTTCAAACCCTTAAAAAAAAATTATATCACATCATTGTACTTTAGCACAAGGCATTATCAGAAGTCACAATATAGTACTTTCACAAAAAAAAAAACATGCGAAACACATGAAATCAGAACATATTCAATCAATTCGTAGCAACAAGATAATTCACGAAATGCAGCAAACAAAACCGTTACAAGTGAGAAACACAAGGACATATCAAATATAGAAATGCTTCCAGAGAAAATTGCACAACAACATACATAGGCTCTTAAACCTTCAAAAGATCATTTGGAAGGCAGAATATGAAAACTCTACTACAGGAGAACTGATCTGACTAGGGATAACTTCTAAATATCTTTCATTGTGAGAATTCTGATGTTGGACTAGCAGTAAATCACTGCTAAAATAGTAATTCATATCTCAAATTGAAAAAGGAAACTATCTCATCCAAAAGCAATCAATAAAATGAAAATTCTGAAATTTAGTAAGATCAAGCTTCTTCTCTTCAAACAAAATTACTCAGATTAGTTCATAGAGTGTGGGCCTCTAGGGCAAACTGATATTAGCACTCGAAATAAAGTTTATATGCAATCACATTAATAGGACCTCCAAAATACATCTTCCAATTAAAAGGTGAAAATGTGTCACTTCCAGAACCCATCTCAGATTCAGCATGGTAATATTTGTTTCAAAACTCACTCGTTAATATCTGCAACATTGCGGATGCAAATAGATGAACTCATCTGTCTTACTGCAGTCATACCGCAGCACGTTGTGAAAACTCTGAGTCTCCATGTCGCAGATGACGTCTGCTCTGGTTCCCGCATATATCACACCTCTAAATACTTGAATTACCTCACCTGGAGCTGCGGAAGCAGGAAATCCAGGTCGTCTAACACAAACGCAGTATCTAAAACCATAATTGACAAGGAACCAGGTGCGATGCCACGGCCCATCCTCGACGAAACTCTCGGGTCTCTAAATTATGACGTCCTCGCGGTTTCGTGGCTGCTGGCAGAAGAAGGGCGAGTTCCGGGTTTTACACACCCACGCCAAGCATGAATGTGGAAGTCCCAAACTCGTTATCTGCTCAACCGAGAGTGGCTGATAACAATCAAGTTTGAATTTGCCTCTCTTCATACACCAAAACAACGTGCATGGTGCGTTCCTATATCTCATATTAATAATAATCACACGTCAAAATTGATCGTTAAAATTACAGACATAACACTGCCCGGCTCATGAACTAAAATGTCACCACAGGTAAGCATTAAGTCTTAAAACTTACTTGAATACAAACAGATGAGGATAAATATGTTCATTCAAACCAGTTGTGCACACAAGTGGAAATTAACCTTTAAATGTCTTTCAATGTCAAAACAATAACAATTTCGTGTTTGTAAACACATCACTCGATGTCTATTCTGAACAAAAAAAGTACTTTTCCTAGCTCCAGTCTCAATATAAACATAATGCTACGTTTGGTGTATTTTGCAGATAAAATTAAAGTAAATAAATCCTACCGTAACTCCACATGAGGCTTCTGCGGTGCAAACCACTACAACACTAAGCTTTGCGGATATTTGAGCGCTTCGTGCTGTATACCCACAAAAAATAGCTGGCGTGCCTTGAATCATTACTTTGGGGATTTGCTCACCTGCTGGCTGTGTGCATAATGTTTGGCTATGCGTGAACAGTATTTTTCAGTGCGAGTGGGCTATGCTTGAAGGTGAACAACGTACATACCTGCCAAATTTTACGGTTTGCCTGTAAAATGTACGGAGTTTATGGTGTACAGGGTGGTGAATGAAGAGGGAGGATGGGGAGGGCTATGCTGCAAGCTAAGTACAGGGGTTTTTAGAGGAAGAGGAAACAACAGTGAGAGAGAAGCTTGAGAGGGTGTGGAGGAGAACGGAGCGGGGTAGGCAGTCCATACTTGTGAGGGAGTGGAAAAGGAGTTGGTTGGGTGAAGGAGAGGTGAGAGAGCTTGCCACTGGGCGGTAGACTAATTGCCTGTGTATGTATGTATGTAACCGAATTGTGAGTTTATGGATTTACAGGCTACTGTTTTATGGATTTTTCTGTTCATAACATTTTTGCTTAGTTTGTTTACATATTTCATATGATCACCATAGATAGCATGGTAGATAGTGAGACGTGTCACTGTAACAAGGAATCTGGTAGCTATCGCTGCATGTTATTGGCTGATTGAAGTTGTAGGCAGCACTGTAAGCAAACAGATTGCTAAGTGTTTTGTTTACATTGTGTTATTTATTTTCTTCATGTGTTTCATGTAATTTATTATGTTTCTTTCAAGCCCCTCCAGGAAGGTTTAGTTATAATATTTACCTTAGCATACGGTTTTCTTACAGTTTTGTTTTCACTGTAGTGATTTCAGTAATCCATGTCAATGTTTAATTTTTTTTCCTTTCTTGCAATCTTAGGTATTTTTATTTTGTTTGCCACACACATTTTGGAATGTGATACATAACTTTTTGTTAGTATTTTACCTGGTTACCTGCGATCCTGTTGGCCAAAGAAGAATTATCAGAATACGTTTATCTAAGCTTATTACGTCATGGAGTGCAGTCTTCTCAATTTGCCTTGAAGGACTGAAGTGTCGTGATGTAGGCCTCGGTTAAGGCACACATGGATAGACTACATTAATTTACACCCGTAAGTTTTGGCGAGTTTTGCAAGGTCCACCATCCTGAGGCTAGGTTTAAGGCGTTTTGAGGAATGCCCCTAGTATGAGGTTTAATCATGTGGAGTAATTTAAGAAGAAACTTCAATATTTACTTAGAATATTTGTGCTGGAAGATGTTTGGTCGCCTACTCCGCCTGGGATCTACAAGTAAAGCCTAATTGAATTAATGTGTGGACAGCGATACGCCATCAGACTAGTGTTCAACCAAATGAGGTTACGTGCAATTAACATTACCAGTTTGATAAAGAATGGATCTGCATTTGCTTTGAATTTAAAGTAAATTTTATTGAAAGAAGAAAAGACTTTTGATATTCAGTTAGGGCTTTCTCTTCAGATATAATCTAGTGGTCCTCAGCTAGGTAGGTAGGAATAGCCTCATGTTGTCTACTGAACTAAAGCAAGTGAAAACGGAATGAATCGGTGTTAAAACTAAATTGGATCCAGTTGCTCACGTATTTGTGGTTCGTACTTCAAGCATCAGAGAGGAAATTTTAACAAGCTTAAATTATCATGTTTGAAATGAATGTCTGACAGGAGAGATGGTCACACCTAATTAGCCCACATATTTTCAATATCACGCATTAAATATTCTCTCAATTTCTAATTTTCATTAAAAGATTTCTCACCAAGAGTATTTTGTTCAGTTTTGTGTAGAATTAGTGTGAGTTAGTTATCTCTCATGGAGGGTAAGAGTGCTATATATGTCTGTTCTTATTTAGTGTGTTTAATAATTTTATGAATTCTTATTTGAAGTATAAATCTAGTGTTTTCCTATGTGCTTTTTTGCAACTAGTCATACCACACCAGTATTCAAATATCTGGCTATCACAGTGTGACAAAAGAGTGTGGAATAAGGTTAAAATAACAACAAAATACCTTCCTGAAATCTCAATTAATAAAAAATGATTTCACACTTAATTCTCCTGTGCCGCCATGTACAGAGGCCTACCAGAAGTACATGGTGTCTGTAATTGTCTTTAGTGAACATCCTGCTGTGGGAACTACGTACCTCCACTGATACAGTAACACTTCATTTGCTATCCCCTATTGCCCTACATTAACATATAGTATTGGTATTCAGTTAGTACATGGGGAAGAATATTGTCATCTTCCAGTGTTTTGTGTGTAATAGTGGTCCGATTTGTTCTCAACCACCCTTAGTTCAAGATAGCCTGATAATTTGTTATGCTGTTCCCCTACACACTGACACAAAACTATTTACACTTGTGGGGGCTGAGTGATTAGCACTTGTGTGTAATTGTGAGTGATTAGCACTTGTGTAACAATTGTGTGTAATTGTTTTAGAAAAAGTTTGTAGAGTAAAATTGTCAGAGATAAAAAGTTTAGGTTAAGGACAAATGTATAATTTATTATGGTAAGAAATGTAATTTTATGTTAAAGATAGATTATAAATTGTATTACAATAGCAAAGAAGAATGTATTATCAGAGAAATATTAATATGTTATGAAGGTAATTAAATGTATCCATAGAGGAGTTACATGTGAGATACATAAAATAAATACGTTAGAAAATTGAAAATCAGTAATAGTAATAAAACATTCAAATAATGAATAGAACAGAATGTGGGTAGAGTGCTGCTTATAGAAGCTGATATTGTTGTAAATTATGTATATTTATGTGGGTAGAAAGTTTGATATATATGATAAAAATAATTATTAATAGATGAAGTAACACAAAAAATGAGTGGTATTAAGGGTGCCGTCTGCCTGAAACAAAGTTTGCAGTTACACTACGAGCTAGAGTGGCTTTAGCGGATGTGCTGTGTGCGGACATTCTCTGAAACAGTTCTCTCCTCACTGTCTTCCCCCACTCCATACTGCTGCTCCATACTCCTTCCCCCTGCCAAACACATTCGAAGGTCATTCCTTCGGTTTTCACCTGCCGCCACTCAGCAGAGGACACACTCCACTCTCCTTCATGAGTTATCGGCCACACGCACAGCACTCTGCAGGTGATCCAAAGCAGTGTCCTTTAGCAGATGTGCTGTGTGCTGACATTCTCTGAAACAGTTCTCTCCTCACTGTCTTCCCCCACACCATACTGCTGCTCCATACTCCTTCCCCCTGCCAAACACATTCGAAGGTCATTCCTTCGGTTTTCACCTGCCGCCACTCAGCAGAGGACACACTCCACTCTCCTTCATGAGTTATCGGCCACACGCACAGCACTCTGCAGGTGATCCAAAGCAGTGTCCTTTAGCGGATGTGCTGTGTGCTGACATTCTCTGAAACAGTTCTCTCCTCACTGTCTTCCCCCACTCCATACTGCTGCTCCATACTCCTTCCCCCTGCCAAACACATTCGAAGGTCATTCCTTCGGTTTTCACCTGCCACCACTCAGCAGAGGACACACTCCACTCTCCTTCATGAGTTATCGGCCACACGCACAGCACTCTGCAGGTGATCCAAAGCAGTGTCCGTTTGCTTTGTCAGACTTATCTAATGATGATTAATGTGTGGAAATCAGATAATTTTATATGCTGTAATGATAGTTATGAAATACGTTAACATACTAAAGGTTATTTATGAAGGTAAAAACCATGGTTTTATTCCTTTGCGAATGCAATAAACACACAAAAAATGTTTTATTTCGCTTTTTAACCTATTTGCCTTTTCCATGCCAATTCATTTTTTTTATTTATTTTATTTGTTCTGTTTATCCCATATGGAATAAAACATTTGGATATAGGGCACATCCTTTTTTTCGTTTAAGTTAATTCAGTTCTCTATAAAACCATAATTTATTTATCAACATTGCCAATTGATGTAATTTTTGTCATAACATTTCATTGGCTAAATATAATATATTACTGGCCAATTGTGAACCAGGTTTGCACAATATTTCTGGTTTTGTGCAGTATCTCCTGTATGCTATGCTTATGTATTTTAATTGTGAACTAACCTTTATTGTCTACTACGCTATATTTTACTTGCTAGTTTATTAAGTGTTGATATTCTGTGTTGGTTCTGTACTTCTGTGGCCTCTTCTTGTCTTGTCAGTATAGAGTTTCATGTTGCAATGGACACATTTCAATCAAATTTAAAGACATGTAATACACATACTACATCATTGTCATTATACTTTTAAGACAAATACACAGATATTGTAAAGAATTTAATCATAACCACAATTGATTTAAATAAACTATGCTCTGAAGTAAAAAATTTTCTATAAATGAGCTGTATCAAAGCTGAATCAAAGAGTTAACATCAGCATTTTTTGCTATGAATTTTTGCGGTATACAAACCAAAATGAGTAATAAATAATGCATATCACGCCAGAAATAATATTTTTCTAATTACTCCATTTTACAACCTTTTAACTAGAAATTTCACTTAGCATAATTTACACAGTGTTATCTTAGTTTGACATATGATTTACACATGAAAACTAAAGCAAAATAGTTACCACAATCTAAAACTTACTTTTCAACCGCTCTTTTTTTGTTTTGTTTTGTTTTATTGCATCCGTAAGATCTTTTTTCAATACATAGCTGTACAAAGGTATAGGACAAGTCAAATTATGGTATACAAATTTTTTACACTGTACATAGTAAACATACACACATGTCAGACTACACGTACATGCATCACATCTTTTCCTCATAATTTGGCCAATCCTCCTCCAACATGCTGTGGGGCATCATCGTTTTGCTGAAACCGAAGAAAAAGTAAAGGAGAAAACTGGAACAAGAAATGCATACAAAGACATGTTATGCAATAATTTATTAATTTTTGTAGTTTAGATATTCATCTACACAATAAAATGTTAGTTTAGGAAAAAAATTGTTTCAGCTGTTTTTTTAAAGAGTTTTTCTTTAGAGAAGTAAATTTCTTGAAGGTGTTGTGGTAACTTATTGAAAAGTTGGCTACCAAGGTAGGATGGCCCTTTCTGGACACTTTTAAATTAACTGAAGCCACGTGTGTCATGCTTATGAAAGGTCTCATTTTTCTGAAATAAATGGCTGTTTTTGGACATGAATATAAGTACTGAAAACATGTACTCAGATTGCAAATATTAAAATCCCTGAGCTCTTGAAAAGAGGTATACATGAGTCTGACTTTCTTTTGCCATTGATTATTATTACAGCTCTCTTTTGCATGTGAAACACTTTTTGCTGTCAGTGGAACTACCCCAAAAAGTTAACACATGATGGAATGAAAATATGCAAAATATTCCATTTTTGTTCAAGACATCTGCAACACTCCACAGGGCGCAACATGCTGAACTTAGTTTAGGTAAAATATACGCAATGTGATATTTCCAGTTAAGTAAATTGTATACTTTTAAGCCGAGAAACTTAATCACTGCAGTTTCAGTAATTTTGTCTCTCTTACTGTGATTTACACAGTCAAATGCTTCAGTGAGGTCACAAAATATTCCATTAGATGGCATGTTTTATCAAGTGTTTTATTTGTTTGAAAATTGCATCATTTGTTGAAGTGTTTTTCTTAAAACCAAACTGGAAATTTGATTAGATTGATTGATTCTCAAAATGTTGCAGCAACCTCCTGTAAATTAGTCTTTCAATTACTTTCGAAAAGGATGTAAGAAGTGAGATGGGTCTATAATTGTTTACTAAGATCTTTTCTCCTTTCTTGAACATTGGTGTTACCATAGCCCATTTGAGTCTGTCTGGAAACAATCCTGTATTGAAGATATCATTACATATATGGCTTAATGGAACACTGAATTCAAAAGCGCATTGCTTTAGTAACCTACCGCTAATGCCATCATAGCTGTTCAATATTTTTGGTTGCAAAGAATTGAATGTTTTCTCCACTTCTTTTGAAGTTGTGTTTGTTAAAGATATACAAGGGTATTCTATATCCTTTAGTGTAGGAATATGGTTTAAATCTTGTTTAATTTTTTTTAAATAATGTTTTCTACGATATTTAAGTAGTATGAATAAAATGTATCTGCAACTAATTTAGGGTCTGAGGATATGCAGTCATTTACTTTTAGGTTTACATCTTGACGTTGCTCTTTTGTTTTTCCTGTTTTGTTTTTACAATATTCCATGTAATTTTTATTTCGTTTTGAGAATTCGTAATGAGGTTACAGGAATAATCCTTTCTTGCAGATTTTATGGCCGTACTCAAAATTTTGCAGTATTTCCTGTAGTGTTGTGTTCACACAAAACTGTTCTTTGTGCAAGATTGTGATCATAAACTTGTACATTACAAAAATGTATACTTTCACCTGATTAAATAACCTCGAAATAACCAAAAGTTTTTATAATCATATACATCTGCAAGTTCGAAACTAGCCAGGTTGCAATCACTCTATACCAAAATTGAATTAAATAGAGTTTAGCAGTTATACTCTAATGAACTTTATTCAAATGCAAATAAACCAAAAACCCAAACATTGATATTAAACTTTGACATAACACAAGAGCTTAATGGCATAGTTACTAGCAACTTACGAAGGAGAAAAACAAATTTTATCCTGTGAAGCAGCTATAATGGGAATGAAAATAAGTGCCTAAGTCATGTAACTTATTATGAAGCCAAATATCGTTTGTCAGAATTTTTTCATAAAATCTTCCATACATTTTGGTACCCTGGCATATTCCTCCGTACTTCACCTGTCGAGAAATGAGTGACTAAAACATCTTAACACTAAATTACAGATGCTGTGAAATAAACTGTTCAAAAATATGATCTTAACAAGTAACAAAAATACACAAAGAGTTTGTTCTCCTTGCATGTTAGCAGTCCAAATCATACGGTTTTGAGTAAGGTTTAAGTTTGACTGCTCTTCTTCCTGTTAAATAATAATAATGACAGGTTAGCTTTAAACGTAATACTAGAATTATAGTACTGATGACAACTAGGTGTATATTGTGTAAGAGTTCAGATGTGATCAGTTCTTTGACACTATTTTTGTCCTTGGGCACCAGTCTTTAGAAGACAATTAAATTTGTGAATGCATTACCTACTGTTGAAATGTGTAAGTGTGGATGTGTTGTTTGAATGTTACCACAATTTGCAGTCGTGTGATAATGCCTCAGTAAGATACGTGCACAAAAGATTATCCAGGCATTGTAAATCATGCACGGACATGAAAACACAAATACCATCACTCCAAGATTATAATTGCTACTTAAATATAGCGATTTAAGCAATTCTTTTTGATAAGGAAAACTATATATTTGAAGCATTTGCTGGGAATATGAGTGTGAAACAATAAAATAATATAACGCTTAACACAGCAGAACATATGCACTTCAGTTAAACTATAATAAAAATTAAATTATTTTACTAATATTAGTATTCTGCCGCCAGTGTCATAAATTTAGGTTCTACCTAACAGATCACCACAGTTATCACAGTATGTCCTGACCACGGATGATAATGTTTGAATAGGGTCCACATTATTTTACTTATGTTTCGGGTTTGAGTCGCCGGCAGAGCAAGCTTGAGACTCAAATTTTCTACAGGCCACTGGGACATATTGTTATCTTTCACAAGAACAGATCACAATTTGGTCAGTTCCATTACTAGTACAGCTTTTAGTTTAGATATTGCTGATGATAAAGAAAGTTACTTTTCATTCACTTACATTGGATGGTAGGACACCTTGGGTAATGAATGGAGACCTTACTTGACAATGATTCAGCAAAAGGAGATGGCTGTAGGTCTGCCATTAACGTCTGGAAGGGATATCGGTATCTCACCGACTCATCTTCCCTCAGAATAGTATGACTCCAGTCGCAGCCTCTGCTACGTCCGTCTGACATTATCTCGTCTTCTGTCCTCGCAGATAACCAGGCGTCCTCTCGGAGCTATCGCACTAGCGTACCGTCCTTCTCCATTGTGTAGAACAGACTCTCTCTTTTGAACTCCTCTCCTTAGTTCCTTAGTAACATTCACTCATAACAAACAGTTTTTAAGTTTAATTGTAGATTTGAACTTGGCGGCAATTGGCATCGATAAAAAATTAACCTCTTAGCAAGCTGGCTAAGGTTATAGAGTTTGTCAAGCCACTAATGTCTGCAAATGACATCAGAAAAATTATAAATGAGTTCATATATGTGACCATCAAAATGCTAATTTCAGTTTGTTGATGGTTGAAAATAACTCATTCAATCTTTGTTTAAATATAAATAATTAATTCAGCTTATTATTATCATAAATCCATTTTCCTCATTTTCTTTTTCCAAACCTTGAAAAAAAATGATAGTGCAGAGAACTAAGGTAAATAAAATCATTTACCTTTCTTTCAAACCTAAACTGGCATTAAAGTAAATAAACAAATCAAGAACAGTGTTTTGGAACTACTGTAAGGGCAAACCCTTACAAAGGGGAGAAGACCCTCCTCTTTGAATCACATATTTTTCAATTTTGAATTTCCTTAAGTATCTATGGCAACAGTGCTTAACCCACATATACCACCAGAAATGTGACTGGCGTAATGCAGTCCAACCGTAACTTTGCCTTTATCAATATTTGTCTAATCCTCAAATAATTAAATAAAAATGCACCTTAACCAGAATTTCGCTATATACAACAAAATGCAGCCACAGTGAATTATAGTTTCAATGCAAATTTCTGTTGTGTTGGAAATTTTCCAATAGAAATGCTAGTAGGACTTGTGTTATAAAAAGATCTATGTGATCAACACTGAATTAAATGATATTTAAATATTAAAAAAATGTAGATCTGTACATAAAGGAAACAATTATTCTGACTTGGCAGCAAAAAAAAAAATGTGAGTTGGTATGAATTGTATGTCTAGGCAATAACCATTTTGCCCCTTTCTTAACATATCACACATGCACTTTATTATTTGTACTGGTAGCATTCCAAAAAAAAAAGAACTTATTTGAAAGCACGTTGAATTTTTTGTACCCCATCCGCTTCCTCCTCCCTCACACACACAAGTTTTCAGTCTCATCAGTGGCATATCGACTCCCAACCACCATTACACAACCTCGGACAACTCTGTAGTACTGTATGAAAACTGCATTACAGAACACAAACTTAAGGTTGAACTTGTAACTTTATATATTTGCAAATTCTCTTTTGAGAGTTGGTGGTCCCGTCGCTAGAGTCCGATAACCAGTATGTGAAAATGTTCTGCTTATTTAGGTATTTTGTGAAACATCACATAAAACAACATCCAGTCACACCAACATAGTACAGCTATGTTAACGCTTTTCATAGCCAGGGAGTCGAAAAATCGACTTTTCAATCCTTTTCGAGAAGTAATTTATGCAACATTCATAAAGTACATCTCTAGGATAAAAATTGTTATGCTCTTCTTTCCCCCCTCCATTCTCGCACTACTAGAAACCTATTCAAACTATTCTGCCAATCAATAAACTTTCTTTCCTCATCAAACATTAACATTTTCTGTTATGTGTGTACGATGGGTGTACCAACTCTGGCAGTAAACAATTCATGTAGAAATTTCTTAGTTTGTCTTCCATTAAGTTTTTCCAGAAGCATTCATCTCTCTTAATTTTCTGAACCAGCATTCCTTTAGGAGTCCACAAGACAAACAGTATTGGTGACCTGTGATGTGGAGTTGTCCTTGAAAGGACTTGGCTCCTGTCTCAGTCAATGTGATTTTGTGAGGACGATCAGAGGTGGTGTCATTTGGTAGTGGTAAGGGACAAGCGCATGCGCGAGTAGGCAGCAAGGTCACACCAGCCCAAACTTCCTGCACCCTCCCTCTCCTCATCCACGTCAACCTCGCGGCACGGCGTGAGGGGAAGTGGCCGGTAGGATGCCATGAGACAATGGGCAACTCCGCAGATGCAGCGGTGCGCTTGTAGTATCATCATTTTAAGTAATGACATACCAATTAAAATTCACGCATCTATACAGAAAGTTGTGAGCCGTCGGCGACTGCTGGTTTAGTTTAAATCTGATAGTTTTAAGTGCACAAAAAAATACATATAAAATGAGTTTTCGTGAAATTGGTGGTCAGAAAAGTGCATGTGCGGGTTAAATGCAGCTCAAATGCACCAGACACTAGTAGAATGTACTTTTTATTTATTTCCTGCACAAAAAAAAAATCAGAAATCTTTTATACTTTTTGAATGAGAGTTATACAGTAAAACATCATCAGTGTCTTCATTCCCATAACCAGATGGTGCCCTTAAGAACAATATTTTGTTTTATGCAAAAGGAAGTTTAGTTACAATATAAACAGAGTAATAAAGGAAATTTTTATATAATGTGTAAAAAATTGATGAAATTAAATATCCTGATAGTTATTTAAAAGTAGTGTAGAGGAAATAATTGAGAAATAGATAATATTTTTTGTTGAAAATTCAAGATATTAATATTGTCATAAATGAATAAGTTACTATATAATAAATTAGAAGTTACGGATGTAATAATGAATATACAGGCTGTTTCAAAATTGCAAACAATACTTTGGGGAATTATTCCGCACATCTGGAGGATAGAAAAATATTATATGAACATAGGTCCAAAACCCCTAGTTTCTTTAATACAACCCGTAATACATAACGTACAGTGAATGCCATCACAGCTGTATTAGGCAGCCCCATACAAGCTCCAGAGGAGCCCTGATTTGAAAACACTATATTTTTATTTGTGGGGATATTTAAAGGCACTTGTATATGCAACTCCAGTGGACGATGTGGGCACTCTCCTTAACCGTATTCTGGCGGGTTTGCAAAACATTCAGGAATTTTCCAGGGATTCATCAACGTATCCGGGTGTCTTTGCAATGATGGGTTGATGCATGTGTTTGTGTTGACGGAGGGTATTTTGAACATTTCTTGTAGCACCAAAGATAAGCTATAACACATGTGTAACTGATTCCTGTGCAGTTCATACTGTTGTAGGTGTAGTGTCGTGTATCATGCAAACAAATGCTACGATGGCATGCCACAGAAACATGATCCAGCCCGCAAGCCATACAGTGTACGTTATGTATTATGGGTTGTAGTAAAGAAATTAAGCATTTGCGGACCTATTTTCATGTAATATTTTTTTCATCTTCCAGAGCTGAGGAATGTTTCTCCGAATTATTGTTGTGCAATTTTGCAACATTCCTGTACAGTGATGGGGAATTTTGAAGTTAAATGTAAAAAAGCCCGTGGCAGTAAATATAGATGATTAACACTTAAATATATTTTCGGTTTGTAACAAGTTTGTAATATTTGTTCCAAATCGAGTGGGTGTTATGTTTTGGAGTATATTTACATTTAGTCACAGATGTTATTATTTTTATTATATATAATTAAAGAGCACGTATGCTGTCATTTTCTTTTGATATATTCGAAAATTAAGTTTTAATATATGAGTAGGGAGTCTAGCAGCCATGTAAAACAGGAAGTACGGGAATTGTACATATATTTTAGCTGCCTGGGAAATGTCTATGATTGTACGGGAATCCTGTAGTAATGCCAGTTGTGTGTGTAAGCTGAAAGATTTCTTATTGTGTCACAGTTTTTTTTCCTTCAGTTTGTGAAATATAGTAGTAATTTCGTGATATTTTTGTAGCGCATCAGTACAGTGATTCCACATCTGTGTCAGTATGTGCCATTTTGAATTTGTGAATGCGTATTTAAACTATTGTAATTGTATGCGTAGTAATTTGTAGTTGTATTAATTGGAGAGATTAAATGCAATTTTTCAGTTCTTTTTCTGTTGTTTATAGTTTCATTTTCCACAATTAATTCCCCTTTGCAGTGAATATTTTATCATAAATTCTGGATACTAACTAACCTGAATGTAGAAGTTTTTAATGTTTATGGCCATAACTAACTTAACCACGTTTGTCTGGGTGAATTAGTTCCGAGTACAGCTCAAATAAACATACAATCAATATGCTTAAAAAAGTTACAAAAAGCAGCACAGTGGCTTAGCTACAGTTATAAAACGTGGTATCATTTTTGTGTTTATCTTAATGATGCAGAAATTGTTGGTATAGACTATTCACGGTAAAGTGAGCACTTTCGTAAGTCCTCTCATTTGGAATGTCAATAAATGTATTTATTTTGCCTTGGACTTTAACTTCAAAGTATGATGGAATATGCAAACTGTGTTTATTACTTACATGGCAATATTCCTTTAGAAAGTTGGTTAAAGCATAAAAAAATGGCTGAAAGGAAAAGGTAACTAGGGGGCAAAGTGCTAACTTTACCGTGAACAGCGTATGTCATCTGTAGCCCATTTCCGTTAAAAGGATTGTTTCTATAAACGAGACTTTTTAAAAAAATACTTAGCTACTGCATTAAATTCATTTTAATTTTTGCAATGAACGTCACTTCGAAACACTGTGAAAAGATATTGCATTTCAGTAGTAAACAAAAGCATCACGCTACATTGTACTTAGATATGTGTATGACTTTGCAGGAGTGTAAACTGTTCTATTGAGGTACTGTGCATTTTTACTTGTATATAGGTATGATATTGTGTTGTGTAGTGATGTGATGTGTTAATATCAGTTATGCATATATCATTAATTTTAAGTAAAAAACTGTTGACTAACAGCACTCAGAGGCGTAGTCAGAGCCTACACATAATTACTTGAAATGACAAATAACAAACACAAATAAACGGTCAATGTGTTAATATATAATAACCTAGGTTCCAGCATTCACTTTATAAACATATTAAATCATAGTTTAGCTGGCCTTGGGCAATTTTTTATCGGTAGTGATTGTAAATGAAATGATAAATTGATCAGATGTTTTACCCAAGTTTATGCTCTGATTTCATTATTTGGATTTTCAGCTTCAAAGCTAAAATGTTTAACAAATTTCTTCGAAGGTGTTGCTTAACAGAAATTTTTTAGCAGCCGAAATATAACATTTGGGTAGCATCAATGTGATAAAACATCTGACTGCAATGCCTAAGTTAATATGGTAGTTGCCAACAGTTTCACTCTGTGATTGTTTTTTTTAAATATATTAAAACATTTTATTTCTGTTGAAGGTAGATTTTGGTGTCTTATTTATATGATCAATGCTTTTATTTTAAAAGTGTTAATTTTGTGGCAGTTTAGTGTTTCTTTTTGCATCCAATTTTGTGTAATTGTATAGCTTTCAACTCGTGTCTTTTAGTTTTGAAATTCAACATTTCATGTTAAGGGGAATCAGTCCCCGCCATCTCGGATTTTTGGAATTTTTGTCTTAAATTGTATCACAGACTTTGCATTTTATTTTGGGCTTCGATATTGTTGCCAGGTCCATTTCTGTAGCCGAAAGCAAGACACCGCATTTCTTGCTTTCAGTCACTAGTGAAAAAGTAATAGATTATATAGAAATGTAACATGTTGATTAAGCTTAAGGTGCTATTATTTGTGTCATGTTGTGCAAACAAAAAATTTCATTAAATGTTCTTAAATGGAACTTATGACAAAAATACAAAGATAGTAAAAATCCAAGATGCCGGGGACTGTCCACCGTAATATTTTTAGGTTACATAAACCATTTAATACCAAAATATTGTTGCATTTATTGCAATCTTCACACTAGATTTTATATTCTTTTATTTTTTTGTGGTGATAAATACTTAAGATATTTGAGAAAATTATTTTTGTATATTTTTTGTGGAGTGATGTAAGTTAACTTAATTATGAAATTATTGTGGGTGTGTGTACTTAAATTTCTATACATGTGTACGGGAATTGAACAGGAATTTTATCAAGCCTCTTTGCTAGACACCCTGATGAGTTAACAGTATAATCTTTGGTTTATTTTAATTGTTATTTACATAGAGATTCATTTATTTATAGCAAGTTTTTAGTATTAATATTTGTTATTTTTCATTTCTTCTTAGAGGGTAGCCTATAAAGTGATTAAATGATTATTAAACACAAAACTATCCTGGTTGTCTTGTCTCACCATTGCTGATTGGCTGAGAAATGTCATAGTCAGACGACAGCCAATCGGAGGACATGAGGCAACATAGTAATGTAAATTAAAATAGAACAAAATTTTCATGCAGAAACAATTCTCACTACCTCCACAATGGACGTGTGTATAATGATATGAATAGTTTAATGATTTAGTATAATGAAATTGCTGGAAGATGATGATGTAATATGAAGAAATTGTAATTGTGTAATAAAGAATGTTAGTTTTATTGTGTTTGATAAGACAATGTAATTAATTATACATTTTGTTTAAGAGGAAGTAATTTGTCAAATGTTTGGGAAGATGAAGGAATAATTATATGAATATTTTATGTTCGAGAAGATGAGACAGTAGAATAATTTTTTTAATGTTCTAAAGAAGGAAATTTTTATTTAAAAAAATATATGCAAAGCTGAGAATGTCGGCATACAATTTTTCTCTTACAAAGGTTAATCGTACTAAAATGTAACAGACTGGGACCCAGAACACTCTAGTGGAGATGAACCAACCATCTCTACAATGCTACTCAAGAAAGGAAATCATGAAGCTGTCCAGTTTGGAAAGTACTGGACCTAAGCTCATTTCCCATTCCACCTGCAGTTGGGGTCCAGTTGTTTACACAATTTGGGGAGAAAGATCAGATCTCATTGCCCCACAGGAGCTTCCAATGCCGACACATTTTCAGAAATTACGGTCAACAGGTTACCTAAAGACCTTGGAAAATCAGTGCCTTAACATGAGCCGACATAATCAACCGCTTATTCTCATAGTGATTCTCCAGCAGTCCCCACGCAAACTCGAAGTGAGCATCAGATAACGACAAGAACTGAATCATCTTAAGGGGTTCACTAGATATGCTAGATTTTCTACTGCAGACAAGCTTGAATTATTGGAAACTAATGTTATGAGCAAGTTGGTAAAGTGTGGCCATTGCTGTGGGGTACCATCAAAGTTAGGGAGTGGTATTTTAGACAAAGCAACATTTACCTTCAGTCCTTTAGCTGTATATATATATTTGTGAACCCCTGCCTGCACATCTGGCTTGATTTCCAGAGCTTCTGCAGTGGCCATCACAGTGTAATACTATCAAATCATCAATAATGTCCGAAGAAGCTTCCACCGTGATGTAGTCGACATTGTAATATTGCTTCATGCTGGGGAGGTCTCCGATGCTTGCAGAAAACACCATCACCTTAGTCTGGTCACTGCTAACTAACTTTGAGAGATCACACGCGTGCTTAATTTGCCTACCATTTCTTTAAAGTATGGTTCTCAATACTCATTTTCTACATTACTAGGATATTCTTCATGAGATATTTTGTGGGTTCATATGCATACTATACAATATCCTTATATAAAGTAAAAGGTTTCTTCATTACAGCATAATTATAATTCAAGGTGCTACACAATCTATTTACTAACAACACCACTTCAAGAATGTGTTGAAATATTTATAATATTCACATTATAAAAATGGAGAATTCTTTTTCTTCTTTCAGGAAATTTTTCATGCATAATTTTTTGGTTTCAATGAGCATTCCAAACATTAAAACAACATAATAATTTACTCATAGCCCAGACATAGATTAAAGTAAATAAAATCCCAACAAACATAAATTTAAAGTTTAGGTTTGCCTTTCACTTTACCTTATGTGAAATTAAAATTGTATATTAATACTTCTTTTCTGTATAAATCTAAAACCAAATTAAATAACAAATTTCTTAGATTAACGTGCATGCAGGCATATAAATAACTTTTAATATGGGTAGGGGTCTGTAGGAAGCAATATATATTTAATCTAATTCCTCTCCTAACAGATAGCACTACCTAGTATTGAGAATTTGGAAACTGTGTTGGAAATCCTCAATACTACTGTCAGTGATAAAGAACAAAAAACGAACACTAACATTAAAGTTTAACTACTAATGTGTAGTCGAATAACAATGGATAACTAATACAAATACAGGATAATTATGTTATGGCCACTATTTGATTATCATTAAAGTTATATGAACAATTATTTATAAGTAATCTATATAACTACAGGATTTTTTTTAAAATTAAGAAATAGTGTTATAAATTTTCCACAATTATTTAAATTTCATTATGAACTTCTTTGAAGATTAAACTAGAATATAGGTAATAGGTTGATTAAAATTTTAAGTCTTGCAGGTATTCTTTCTCTCTTCTCCGTGATTGGTCAGCATCCTCCATGTAGTTTCAGGTCCTTAGGCAGCCAGCTGCACGTGGGTGGCGTCAGTCCACTGTGCCATCTCAGTGTAGTAACTCTGCTCCGTCGCCACAGTAGACATCGCGCTCCTCAATGAAACTTTGGACAGCAGCTCACTGACCAGATGAGAAGCATACACATAGTCGACAATTATTACCAAATATATATATTTTCCACTGCAAGATTTTTGTGTTCAACATAACTAAAATTTGGTTCTCCCTTCGTCTTTAACGTACCTGTTGTGGGATTCAACTTTGGTATCTATGATAACGTTAAGCATTCATACAAGTATATCATACAAGTATATCATTTCTCCTTCTATTTGTTTTAGACTTTGCTTCACATAGGTAATTAATTTTGTTTCAACATGGTTTCTTGTCGATTTCCAGCTGTTCTTAAATTACTGGTTACCTCTCTTAAAATGGCTTCTTTTAAACCATTTTCCAAGCGGAACTGTTAGCTCTCATTTACCAATATACTAGAGTAGAACTTCTAACATAAGACACTTCCCTTCTAAAATGGAAAATAATGAAGACACTAAGAAGTAATTAAATGTTTTGATTTGTTTCAGTCAGGAGCACCTGCTCCACATCTAATAACATAACAAGCTAGCTAACTAATATCCTAACGAACAACATTTACTACATTGTCATCATAAGATACATTTCATTGAATAGTGTTTTTATTATAAAGAAAATATAAGTTATCAACCCCACAGTTTTGTTAATTATGGTATCTCACACAAGATTATGTGTTACAGATGGGTATAATCTTTGTGGTTTCAATGCAGTTTCCCCAGAGAAGAAGTACAAGTCAACCAAAGAAACTTTATAAGTATACTTTATAAAATATTTATTATATATTTTCAGTGCTACGTTTATTCACTGATTTATGACATAACTTTAAGTACGTGAACAAAGAGTGTGTATGAAGTTACAATTGACACATTATACTTGATTTTATCCTTCACCTATTCCATGAAAGCGTTCATATTTTCGTTTTGGTGAGGCCAATATGGAGATTAGCATTACATCTATCACGTCTACACACTGACACTACCCACTTTACAGGCAACTCCAGTTTATTAGATTACGTTTTGTTTAAACTTTCCCAATTATCATTGGACAATTTTTGTCCACCTTAATTACATAGGCGTGTAGCTGAATAAGAGATATGTGTCTGACTTTGGGCGGATATTTAAAAGTCTTCCAAATAAGGCAATAAAAGACACAATAACATAAATACACACAGACATCTAAACTAAACCTAAACAAGACATTTAAGAAAATTACTGAACCTAACATAATACACTTGCCGTACCAAACAATGAAGACTACCTATATCAATCAGGCCTCTAAACAATAATTCAGCCACGCACGTAAAATTTATCACTTGGATAAAATTTTTGTGACTAATTGCTGTAATTTCAACAGCCATGCATATTTTACCTGGCATAAATTGAGGTTTAGGAAACCATCATACTGGGTTTCTTGTAGGGTTTCAGCTGTAGCAACCGATAGATTTTTCATCCAGATTAGCTAATTCGTAGCGATTTTCGCACATTCTCTTCACCACACGAAAAGATCGTTCAAACATAAGGAATAGCTTTTTGTGATGTAGGACTAAAAATCGCTAACAGGATTGGTTCTTCGAAGTACTAGATCACCAATCTCAAAGCTACACCTCTTGGTTGTTTTGTAGTACTTTTTCTAGCTTTTGGCAGTAGATAATAAACGTTCTTAGTGATTCTTTCCCTTCTAGTTGAACTTTCTCTGGGTCCTCTGTACTAGAATCCACAGGGATTTCTGGCAGTAGGTCTTTCCAAATTGTTTCCGAACGCTGACTTGCGAGGACTTTATATGGTGTGTATAACCCGTCAACATGTGTATGTACTGTGTAATATACAACTATTTCTATAAGTGGAATTACGTCATGCCAACTCTGCTGTGATTGATGGTAGTAAATTCTAAGCATTGTTCCCAGGGTTTTCATGCTTTTTTCAACTGGGTTGCTCTGAGTGTGTCGGATGGAGATGGTAGTTGGAACAATGTCTACCTGGACTAGCCGTCCCTGCCGTATATCTCCAGTAAACTGGCTTCCTTTCTCTTTCTTACTTCTGCTACAAACAGTTTAAATTTTGCTAGTGATGTTTTTGTATTTGCTTGAACGATTGGATATAGTTTTGTATATTTGGAGAACAAATCTAACACTAAAAAAATATAACGGGCAGCGGACCAATTATATCCACGGACACTAAATGTAGAGGTTTTGACGGTTGATAGGTTGTGGCTCACCTCGTAGATTTTCGTTAGAAGGTTTTGCCTTTTGGCATGTCACATGAAGTCACTTCTTGAATGGTGCCAAGCTATTTGGCCAGTGCATTAGGTGTTTCAGGGTGCTATAGAGTTTGTTTGCTCCGACATGACCTACAGTAATTTGATTTTCGTATAGCACTTATGAGCTAATTGTTTTTGATCTTATGGGTTTCCAAAATTCCTCAAAGTTAGAACTGTGATTACTGTGGTAAAATAATATTTTGACCTCAGATAAGAAGAAAAATCATGCCGGATGAGGCTGCTAATCAGCATTTTTTCTTGGGGATGTCCTGTTTTCCCTGCCCTTGCATTATGGCGCTGTTCAAATCTCTCAACTCAACAGTTGGCTACACTCGAAGCCGAAAGTGTGACACTTCGATGTGCCTTCATCTACCCTGTGAACACTCTTGAGACCCTCGCACTCAGAGCACCTTCTCTCATCCGGGTCCCCCATCCCTACTGTCTGTCCATGTCAGCGCTGGAGCAGCGTTGCTGTTCACTGCCTCAAGCCATCTCAGGTGACTGGAACCCTCTGGGTCTACTCCTTGAAGCCAACCACTTTCGCCATGAGTATGTCCCCATGACTGTGCCTCCTGTGGCACTTACCAGTCACCTATGATACTACTTAAATTGCTATGGTACTTGTTTGTACGCTAACCAACTGCTTGGCCGGTGCTACATGTTGAAAGCCTAAGGGCCACTGTTTCCAGAGAGAAAGGACAATTTTGCAACTGGAACTACACACTCACACAAACAACACGCGCACACACACTCTCTCTCGCACTCTCTCTCACACACACACACACTCTCATTCTCTCTTGTGTGTTTTTTTTTTTGTGTGACTACCATGACAATACATTTGGACTTGTACCTCAGTTGCACACATATGATTGAATCTTAAATTTGCCACGTCCAGAAACTTGTGGTAATATGAAAATGGTTCTAGTGTCTTATTCCAATTTTTCAACAAACTTCTGACATAGGTAACAGTACATGGAAAGTCTTTTCTGCATATAACCATTCCCTCCAGGTATGGTTTAGCAGTAATGACTACTGCTTTTTTTTTCACTAGTGATTTGTACAAACCGAAGTTACAGTCTCACCGTGAAAAAGAATGGCCCCGTACTGGGAACACGTGTGATATTTACACCAACTGTCTTTGCGAACCATGACGGGAATGCCAACATGTCTTGTTCTTATTTTGCCTCCCTGCTGCATCTGATAAGAATACAATCTCTTTAATCTCTGGTTATTCAGAAATTTTTCTCTGCGAACAGTTGTACACAAATGAAGTAACTGTATTTCCATCTTTTTTTGATTCAGTCCCTGGGGGACGAGGTAACCCGGGTGTCCAGCTCGGCATGAGGCGACACCGGGGTTGACGACACCTTCTTCTGCCCTTCTGGCTGGCGTTGCTGCATCTTCAGAGTCTGGCGTGGGAACACCTGTGGCCGCGCCTGACTCCATAGCCGTACTTCTGGCTGCTCTGTCACGTACTGCGCAGCCGATGGTACGAGGTCAGCTAGGACCTTGAGAACTGGCTCGTTAAGAGACAGAGATCTGGAGGGCTCCCTGCTGTTGGCCGAGGTGGTTGATGTGCTTCCGGCATTATTGGGAGATGCTGCGAGTTCCTTTGGCCGGTGTGCCTCTGTGGCTTGGCTAGGCTCTGGGGAAAATGCACTTTCCTTATCCAGCTGGACCATAATACTATGCGTATCGCCCCTTTCGCTGACCAGTGTTAACAAGTGTGGCTTCAGTCTGATTTCTCTGTCATGCTGACTGCGCCAGGATATCTACCTTGCTCTAGGAGTCCACTCTCCCTCTTGGGTCCCCGTCTTGGTTCTGAAATCCATGAAGGTTGAGGGTATCATTCAGCTGGCTGGTCCCGGAGCTTGCGGTGGCCCCTTCGATAATGCGGGTGGCAGGTAGCTTATCGTGGGAGAGCCGGAGGCTGCCGTCGGTGGTTTCGTTTTCTCGGCTGGCCGGGTAGGTGGTTGTAACCTGGGGAGTGGTTCATCCGGGTCTTCTGAGACTTCTGATATAACAGAGGCTGTTCCCTGTACTCCGCCCTCCGGGCTTTCGTGGGGAAATGGTCGGATCTGCCCCCGTGTTGCTTTGCGAATCCATCCTCGGAGGACGACCGACCACCTTGTATGGGCCTTCCCACGTGCTGGCAAGGCCAACACTAAACTGCCCATTTGACTTGCTAAGTGGATGTAGCCGCAGGAGTACCGACTCCCCCATGTTAAAGTCTCGGATGCCTGTCCTGGGTTGTGGATATTTGCGTGAAATATATTTTTACTGGGCTTCTCGTACAGTTTCAGTCCTTTCTAATGCTGCCATCCGTATGTCCTCTGGCTGTGGCGGCACCGTCGGAGGGTTTTCCCATTGCCAATCCCCGGGCCGGTGCAAGGTGGCTCCTAGTAGAAGCTGGCTGGGGCTGGCGTTGGTGACCTCGTTCGTTATCCGTCGTAAGGCAAATAATATCTGAGGGATGTGTTTGTCTCAGTGGTTATGGGCGTTCCCGATGCAGAATTTTCTTTATTTCCTGGTTACAGCGTTCGGTTGGGTTGGCCTGGGGGTGATATGGGGGCGTGGTTCAGGTCTCCTCACCCCATTGTTGGCAGACGGCGAGCCACTTTCGGCTAGTGAACTGCGTCCCAATGTCGATAAGGAGGCACTGTGGATAACCAACCTTACCTAGGGGAAATACAGTCATATTTTCCGACGATGTGGTGCATTTCTTCACTGGGTAGGGGAAAAGCTTCTACCCAGCGAGAGAATAAGCCTGTAACTATGAGTTTATACCGGTTTCTGTGAGTGCTGTGAGGATAGGGGTCTATTAAATCTGCCACCACGTGTGTCCAGGGCGTCATGGTTTCGCCGTCGGAGGGGGGGGGCTATGCCTTCCCCCTGCGGCATTTCTCGTAACTTTCGATGTACTGTCTAACATCACATCTCATTCCGTTCCAGATGTATGGGCCCGCAATATCCATGAGGGTTTCCTTGGTCCCTGGATGTGCGGTGTTTGGGTGATCGTGATAGTTATGGCAGATGTCTGCACGCAGGGCTTTTGGTACCCAAATTTTCCATTTTGCCCCCCGCTGTCCGCTGCGAGACCATACTACCTCGTTGTGTAGCTCGAAACGTCCTGGGTGCATTTTGAGTAATCCCTAGCTTTCAGGGTCTTGCTGTTGGTGTACCGCTATTTGATCCCGGCAGATTTTACTTAAGCTGTAAAGCGGATCTGTTCTTTGGGGTTGACTTCGGGTGGTTGCAGCGATATCATGCTGTCCCAATCTTCCTCTGCTTTCTTGGCGAAGTCCTGGTCTGGCTGGCGGGAAAGGGCACCTGGTAAGTCATTCGTTTTCTCGGGGCAGTGCTGCACCTCACAATCAAATTCAGTTAAAAACATGTCCCATCTTCCCAGTTTTTCCTTGGATGCCTTTGACTCCCGCAGCCACTGGAGTACCTTGCTATCAGTTCGAAGAATGAAGTGGGGCTCCTTCTAGGTAGTACCGGTACTTCCGCACCGTCCATGTTACGGCCAAGCATTCTTGTTCGTTGATATGGTAGCGTTGTTCGGTGGCGTTCAGGCGGGTGCTGGCATAGACTATTACCCTTGGGTGGCCCTATCGTTTTCCTGGTAAAGGACGGCTCCCATACAATTTTGGCAGGCGTCAATCTGGAGTATTAATGGCCCTCCCCCCTGTTGTCGGTGTAGCTGCTTGATGTTTTGAAAGCTCTGTTTCAGGGTATGGAAGGCCGTTCGCTGCTCCAGACCTCACTGCCATCTTGTTTCCTTTTCCAGGAGGGGTTGCAGGGGAGCCATCAGGCTGGCAATATCCTGTATTAAATCCCGTAACTAGTTACAAAGTCCCAGGAATCGCCAGAGTTGTTTCTTGGTATTAGGCTCGTCGGCTTCCTGGTTGGCGCATATAGAGTTAGCCTGGGGTAGGTTACCGCTCTGCGACACTATGTGCCCGAGGTAATCAATGAAGGTTTTCCCAAAGTGGCTCTTTGATAGTTTGGGCGGTCATATCATGGATCTCGAGGGGCTTGAGGACCTGTTGCAAGTGTATAGGGTGCTCTTCCCAGGTCTTGGAATATATGATGACGGCGTTGAGGTACGCGAAACAGAACTATCCTATGTATCCTGAGTACCTCCGATGACATGAGCATCTGGAAGGTGGAGGTTATGTTCGTCAGCCCAAAAGACAATACACGGAACTGTAGAGTTTCCCTTCTGGGCTGGTAAAGGCGGTGTAGCGCCTGCTGTCGGGGTGCACTACGATTTGCCAATATCCTGATTGTAGATCGCGTAACGTGTGAGCCAGGTTGATGGCTGGTGGCGCTATGGGGTGGGTGACGTCATTTAAAGCGTTGTAGTTCACACACAACTGTAGTTGCCCGTCCTTGGGTAGTAACACCATGTGTGAGTTGTAGGGTGTGTCTGACAGTTCAATGATGCCCTGCTACTTCATCTCCTTTATCTGATTCATGATCAGTTGAGGCATCTAGCTGACACTCGAAATTGCCGATTGTATATAGGCGTGCTAGTAGTTGGCCATATCTCGTGCTGTATTGTGTTGGTCTGGCGAAGTGTGCCGTTGGTTCTGAAGGTTTCTGCGTGTTCGTCCAGGACTTGCTTTAGTTACTTGAATCTGATTGGATCCAGTTTGTGGTTAATGTCCGTCACCACTAGGGGTAGGGCAGTTTCAACTTGTGGCCCATTCTCACAGCTGACTGCGACTCATTGCTTGTTGCCGAGGTGAAGTTTGTTTTGCCCATAGTCCATGACACACTGTTGTTGCCGGAGTCAAGGGTAGCCAAGTATGACAATCTCGTGTAGCCCGGGAGCCACTATGAACTCAGTGGTACCGGTTATTTTCTGGATGGTAAACGTGAGGGTAAATCTCCCGTCTACTGCTAGGATACAGTCGGGTCTTGCCATCTGGATGGCTTTTAGTTGTCGGCGTAATGACGCCCATTGTTTGGATGACAACAAATCACTTTGGATAAAATTCCCGGTGGCGGCTCAATCGAGTAGCGCCTACATACTCTAGCAGTTAAGCATTATTTCTACGTGAGGTGCCTTGGGTGGTTTGGCTTCCTCGTCCATTAGTTGGATGACGGACCCTTTTGTTCCGGCTGGTTTCAGGGTTTCCTGCCGGGGAGGATCCCTTCGGCGGGCTGAGTGTGGGTTGCGGTCCACTGATTGCGTCCCCGTCTTCCCTTCATGTACATGGAGCCAGCTGCGTTGGGCAGTCTTTGTGGAAATGATAACCGGCGCAGAACAAACACTTGGGGAGATTGAGCGGGTGGCGCGGGAGACGGGACCTTGACCCTCCTCTGTTGTATTCTCGACTTCCGCGACCTTACTTGCCTTCGGATGTTTGATACATGCCTGCACCTGCTGATTTTGCTCGATTTCACGTGCCCTGTGTACCAACTCTTCAATGTTTTGAGGTATCGGAAGAATTAAAAGGTTTTGTATTTGTGGCAACAGCATGCGGGTGATGTGGTGTACACAGCTTTCCTTGTTTTCCCCCGGGAAAATGCGCCGGAACATTTGTACTTTCTGGCAGATGAATATCTCAGCTTCTTCGCCAAGGGCTTGGGTCTGGCTGTAAAAAGCGGTTGTCAAGTTTGCTAGAACTTCTTCGCCGGTAAATTCGATATCCAGCCTATTCCAGAATTGCAGCCACTCGGTAATGAATTCCCCATATTTTCCCCACCAGTCAAGTGCTTTTCTTTTAAGGCGCGTTTGTGCTAGCTTGATCCATATTTTTGCGCCGTCCCTTGTTCCTGGGACTCTTTCTCGCAGTCCGTCAAGAAGGAAAGTGGATCCTCGTGTGGTCAGCTGGCGAAGTTGGGAATTTTGATTTCTCCTGCGGAATAGCATGTTTCTGTCTTTTTCCCGGGTCTGGGATTACTCAGCCGGTATTCTACAGCACGTTGGCAGACCTCACATCGGTAAACCAGCCCCGGTCTATTTATTCGTTCGTCTGACCAACCAGTACAGACGTGGTGGAACAACTCACTGCAAATAATGCATCTTACTGTGTATTGTCCCTGCCCCTGGCAGGTTGCCCAGCTACAGTACACCGTCTGTCATTTTCGGCAGTCTTCACTCAGGTATTCAAGGCCGTCAGTGTGGTGGACACTGTCATCCTAGTCTAAACAGGCATAATGAAACTGGCGCTGCCAGTGTGCGTATTCAATAAGATGAATGCCTTCGCCAGTGCACTCTGGCCGGGCACTTCGGGCGTTTGAGAGTGTTTCCCCCGGGTGCTCCCGCACTACTTCCCAGGTTTCTGACATTTTAGCATTTCTTGAGTGCCACGGGGTGTTTTCAGACTCCCTGAAGTCTGGGTTTCTATTGATCAGGCCTTATTTGTTTCCAAATTTGATGGGCGCCAAAAAGTACCCTTCTTGGCGCGTGACATTCCCGGCTGTCAAACTCTCTCTGTCCCTAGGTAGCTTGGGCGACTCTAGACGAGTCGCGTCTAATCTACTTTATTTGGTCCGGGGCACAGGTACCCGCCCGGTGTACAGTACGGGCCTCGTTGGTCGAAGGCTGGGCATGAAGTCAGGCCCTACGACCTTGACCCCCCTATGAGGCACCGTCTTGGGTAGTGGCGCAGCAGTTCGGCGAGGTGGTGTGTGGTTAGCGGGTACATGTGTATTCGCACTGACTGGTGTTTCGCTTGACTGGGGTGTGATCTGCTCCGGTACGGGTGCTTATGGCTGTGGTTCAGGTTCGTCTAGCTGTCTGATGCCAAATAGTGCCTCCTGCACTACTGGATGATATCCCTCCGCGACCCTGGTGGGTGGCTTGAACAATCCGATGGGAACGATGTCTGGAACTGGTATGCTGAGGCATTGTTGAAGTCCAGCTTGTTCCCGTGGACTGAGTAACCCGGACCTGCTAGGAAGGATACGTACTCCCTGGGAACGCTTAGCAATTGTCCTCACCTTTCTTGCCCATCTCTCAACTCCACCCCGGTGGGTGTACGTCAAGAGGTATAGATCAGAGCAGTAAGAGTTGGGCAGTTGACGTGTCAGTGTTTAACAGTGTACGGGTGTCCCTTGGGAGTAGACTTCCCTGCACCAGACTGCAGCCCTCTCTGCACCACTAGTGGAGCGATGAGAGTTGGGCACCTGGTTGGCAAGTTCAATCCATCGGGAGCGTACCTAATGTCATGGCTCTACCGTTCCTTCCACGTGATGCAAGGAACGGGTGGCCTTCCAATGGTGGTGTGGTGAGGGTCCAGGGGTCACTGGTCTCCCCGGACTCAAAGAAGAACCCTCCTCGGCACCACAGAGGGAGCGATGAGGAAGGGGCGACTTCGAACTAACAAGCCAATTTTCACATGACTATCCTAATGTCGTGGCTCTACCGTTCCTCCTACGGCGTACAAGGAATGGGTGGCCTTCCAAGGATATATTTGTGTTGTGCAGTGTGCGTTCGACAGTATCAAAACCCTGTCTCCTGCTAAGTCCTGCAGCCCCGATGTGACACAGAAAGGAGCTTGGAGTGAAAGCTGAGATGACTGGTAAGAACGGTGTTTATTTACCAAAGTGAAATAAACACTGATGGCAGAGATGCTAACTCCTAATTCCCCCACAGAGTATATGGAAGGTTACAACACCCTATTGTTAATCAAGGGAAGGCACCCTGTGCAAAGCTGGGTAGATTAGACAGTTACTTAATGTGTTTCCTCGAGGCGAGCTCTTCTCATGGGACTGTCTGTAAGGGACCGAACGTGTCTAAGTGTAACTTCTTGACGTCCGCTGGGTCTTCCTTAGGATTCCGCTGGAGAGGAACTTTGGCCCTGCGAGGAGAGCGATGAAGCTTAGGCAAGGTTGGAGCCTTGGCACAAGTAACTGGGGCGGTGAGAGCTCAGGAAGCGACCGAGTACGGAGAAGAACTGGCGATCAGGAGGCTTGGCTGCTGGCTCTTTTAAACTTCTCCGCCATCCCTTCTTCTGCTGGCATAGTGCATTTGGGGAGGGGGCACAGAGGGTGCTAGCCCGGCATCTAGATCCTCGGAGTGGGCAGCATAGTGAAGAGCACCAGGATATACATCTCTTGTCTGTGGTGGTATCTAGCGGTACACTGCTGTACTTGCCACGGACCTCTTGCATAGTCTCTGTGGCTCATTGGGCGAAATAATAATCATCAATGGGACTCCTGTCTCTGCCCGGTAGGTAATACCATCTTGCAGACGTCGCGGCAGCGACATGACTCGTGGACGAGCTGTCAGGGGTGTAGTTGACTGATGAGTAGCAGTTGTTTATTATGATAGAGAAGATGTCATGAGTTAAGTTTCCATAAAGCTGTGCAGAAAAGATGTGTTGTCATTGTGGATGTGAACATTGAATGTATAAAGCCATAGCAATCACTTATAAAACTGACTCGTCACATTTAATTTTGGGCATAGTCAAACTCAATGACTAAAACTGTTTTGTCGGTTTTTGATTGTTCCACTAACTGTTTCTTCATTTCATCGTACCTTTTCACTTTTGCGAGATGTAACATATATTGCAGCTTACATGGATTCTCGGGGTTCTGCTGCAGTTTATCATCACGTTTAAGACAGCAATCGCAGCAATCTGTTTTTGGTCTACGGAAACTAAACCCACATTTCTGAAGAAAAATCTTGAAATAGGTCTTGTACTTCATAGTAAGCTGCTTACCGGTATTTTCTTTCAAGTACTGGGAGAACATCCCGTGCAGAGTCTTAATGTCCAGGGTGCGATCATCAAAGTAAAACTGTTATTTGCCTTCACAGTAATGACTTTTCTTGTGGTGTGGCTTTTCAGTGTTCAAGCATCATATCCCAAACTGATCCATCCAATTTTGCAGCCCTGTTTGCACGTGTTCCTCTCTTCTCTTTAAACGTACTTTTTTTAAACACCTTTTCTTTAATCAGTCTCATCCTTTTCTTGCTAATTTGGAATAGATCCATAAGTATTTTCTGACGTACTGTCGTATCCTCGTCCCCATCTACTTTCAATTTGTATGTCTAAATATGCTGGATTAGCAGCCACAGTTTTAACTGTTGCCTGTGTCATACACCCGGACAGAAACACATCTTGAACTTCCTTGCTGCAGCTGTGCCAAAAGTAATCAAAAAGATCCTTCTGTTTTGTGTGCGGTATCGCGTTGCTACACTTTTTCATACAACATGTGTCTACAAACGCAAACGTCTTGGCATTAATTGATATACCTGATGTTGATAATTAACTTCTACCTGAATTTCTGGCTTGTTTTTTACATTCCTGCTTCCACTCACCTTTGTTTACGGATGCTTTTCCTCCTGCCTGCACTGCTTTTTTGTTCGTTAACACTGGGGATTCACTCATTTTATTTCACCAAACGACACTGCGCCCGAACACGAAACATAACACCTTGTAAGCTAGCTAACCTCTAACTGGAGATACAAACATAAAACATTCTACCAACTTCCGAATTATCGGATCTTTTTTAAAATTTTCAGGGTGTGTTATTTTGCCTGTTACAGGTGGTGCAAAATATTTTTGAGGCATATTTAATGTGTACGGTATAGGTATAACGAGACACAGGATGGAACTGAACTCTACAAACAAGCTTTGGCAGATTTGTCTTTCAATAATGCATAATGCAGCAATTTGAAGATTTTGTTATTCACTCTGACTGTTACTAGCAATAAACATCACTGCACCTTATAAAATGCTTACACCTTACTGGAATTAACTTGGTCTTGTGGTCGTACGTACATATTCGACTGACGTTTGTTGGTAGAATTTTACTTACATTTTGTATAAATATATAGTGAAATTAGTATTACCATAGCTAAATGAGAATTCAGTCTATAAATGTTATAGTATTTAAGCAATAATGCAGTTTATAAGGAGCACAGCAAGACATAAATATAGAACTATAATAAGTCTTGAGGCCATGTTAAAATATTTTTTATTCATTTTGTTTATTTATTGTTTATTTATGTCTTAAGTTTTAGTGAACTTCCTCCATAACTCAGTAAAACCCTTTATCCTTGCTTGTTACCAGTTGTCCTTTGTATGTGTATTTGAGTTTTTGTTCCCCTTGCTTTTGTGGTGTTTGTTTACATGTAGCAGTTTGAGTTTATTCTGTTGTGCTTCAGCCCCATCAATTATAGTGCAGTATTGGTAGAACGATAATGTGTGCATTAATGCTGAAGGCTGTCATTAAGGAGGAGTTTGCTGGCGATGGCATTGACCTATATGACGATGTGATTGCGGCACCGCCGGGCGCGGGAGGCGGCGATGACAACTCCCAGCCCTCGCACACCTCAGGCGGGGCCCATCCAACCCAGGATGGTCACTCCCCCAGTGGAGGCAACCCTCCTTACCATCAGCTGGGCAACAATATACAGCCTAACCAGGTTGGCAGACGTCACCAGCTGTACATTGGAAACCTCACCTGGGTACGTATGAAGGGGTCACTGTTAGTACAGCGGCTGGAGTGCTCACCTCCCATCAAAGCAAGCTGGGTTAGATTCCTGGCAGGGTCACTCCTGGATTTTCACACTTGGAAATTGTGTTGAATGGTGCCGCTGGTCTCCAGATTTTCTTGCGATCTCTTTTTCCACTGCCCTTGCTCCGTATCCACCTCACTTAACCATCTTCGTCTCTCAAGACCTCACTAAGACGCCCACCTACCTGTAGCTGTGAGACTGAGAAGTGCAGCAATGATACAGAGACTGTTATAGTCTATTCACGACTGGAAGAGACTTTTGAAACAACACCCCAGGCGTAACATGTCAACATGTTTTTTCAATAACTTTTATTCCACAAATGTATAACACTGTGATTGACTTTAAAGTACTGTATTCTTGAATAAATGAAACTGTAACTTAGTATCTTCTATAGCTTGTAATATTTATTTTGAATTAAATACAAATTAAAAACAATGAGATCAGCTATGTGTTGGCAATGGTTAGTAAGAAATAGTTCACAGTAAAAATATTATTTTAAACTGTTTTTTTTTTGGTACTGTATTTGTAAATTAAATATTGCCTGTTGAAATATTTAAATATTTTGGTAGCCCAAATGGTAACATATTTCATTGTTACAGTTTAAATTAGCAGCGCAAAATATTGTGCATATTCCCTAGTGACACTGTGTTTGTTTTATCAACTAAGGAAGCAACTGTTGGCTTGGCGGAGCTTATTGCTCTCTCTGTATCTCTCTCCCTCGGGAAGTTTCACATTGCTATTAGTAGCAGAAAATTATACATGTTTAAAATTTAGCATATTTCGTACTTAGTACAGTAAAATAATTTTGGAATTAGTATTTTACAACTGCAAAGACGTTTTAATGTTTGAATACTTATTTTAAAATACTTAGATGTGATGGCAGGAAAGTTGGGAATCTAAGGTTGGCAGACATAACAATTGGCTACATGACATGACGTTTTGTTGCTGTGTGCGCAACGAAGCGTTAATATTTCGCTTACTCCGAAAAATACTTCAAATCACCACAGGTGTGTACACGATGTGTTTTTTAAACCTACCTAGACACGTTGCGATGTGTTTCTACAGCAGGAATAAATTTACTGTTAGTGTGTCAAACGCTACGTGTGAAAGGACTCAAAGGGCCCTGGTTACTTTGTGGTTGTTAATGCTGGTCAGTTTGTGTGTGTTTGCAAATATGGGCGTGAGAAATTTATAAGTTTTGATCGTGAACTGTGTTTATGACAGGTAATTACGTGTCTGTTTATTTATCGCAACGGAACTTCGTCATGGGTGGTTTGAAACACAGTTGTGTATCATGCGTACTTTTTTGTGGTTTGAATGTTTGCCACAATCCCAACAAATTACTACACCCGGCCCAGCCATAAATTGTAAATAAATAATTAAATAAACCTACTAAATAAAGTAAATCCCTATGCAAAAAAATATGAGCAGAATAAAATTTACTGTAAGTCTATTCGTGTGCATTTTCACACCATCGTTAAAGTTTGTCGCTGCTACATACAAAGTTAATTAGCGACACTAGTTGTGTGGTTGAATTTACTGTCTTTTTTATTGGACTGGTTGTTTCTTCGTTGTAGTATTTATTCCAACTGTCAATAAATAATTGTAATAAAATTATATGGTTGGTGTAAAGGATAAGGGTACCAGTAAGATACGATTGAGGAAACAAGCGAAAGTAAACATTATTCTTGTTGGGACAGCTGTGCATGTGTAAGTACTGGAACTGGGGAGTGTAAATAGTGTGATGATAACGTTCCTGTATTGGAGGTATGTCTATATTTTACAAAACTGAGACTTCTGACATTTTTTTGCTGTATTATTGCCTTTTTTTGCACTTGTTTTGGGGTGAAAAGCAACATCTCCTACATGGAATAATAATAGATTTAGCCAGTAGGAAAGGGCACAATGTGCTATCGTGGTATAAAGGTATATGAGTAAGAGTATTGTGCAAGTACTAGAACTTTATAATTAGTCTGCAATGGCTTTGATTGTTTTAGTGGACCACAGACCAAGACATTACGGAGGCTGTGCTTTCTGTTGGTGTGAATGATTTTATGGAAGTGAAGTTCTTTGAGAACCGAGCAAACGGCCAGTCAAAAGGCTTCTGTGTGGTCACTTTGGGGTCGGAGTCAAGCATGCGGATGTGCATGGATCGCCTCCCCAAAAAAGAGATGCACGGACAAAATCCCGTGGTAACATTTCCTACAAAGCAGGCTCTGAACCAGGTGAGCTAGGAACTGAGAGATACATGAAGTGTTGTTAGTAAGGGACTGGACTCCTGTGTAAATGTAGTATGTGTGCAGTTTGAGGCGCAGTCAAAGACACGGCCAGCTCCACCTCCCAACCCGGGCCCGCGGAACCCGCACCCGCACAATCACCCGCAGCGCATGATGATGGGGCCACCGCAAGGCATGCGGCCGAGGATGCCGCCCCCGGGCATGCCACCTCCAGGCCCTGGGCAGCGCATGCCGGGGCCGCCCATGCACCAGGGACCCCCGGGGCACGGCCATCCTGGTTCTGGGCCCCCTCAGCAGGGGCATCCGCCGCCTGGCTTTCAACACAGCAATTGGAACGGCCCCAGGGCTAATGGTGCGTACTATTCTTATTTGTGGTGTGTGCTGTGAGTGTAGGTTCAGTGTGATTGGTGAATGGTGGTTACTGTGCAGGTCCCCCCCACTCAGGACCTCCGCCGCAGGGACCACCACACCCACAGGGCCCACAGACCCGACCTCCTCCTGGCATGGTGAGTGTATTGCTCTTTCTATCGCTGTCCGTTAAAAGTCTCTCTAACTCCTGATTTACTATTTATCACTAGACACGCTTGTTAATTTTCATAGATTTCATCTAATTTTTTTGTTTTTTTCAGTGATTTTTCATCAATTGTTAATTCATTTCGTCAAAAATTTAGCTGATATTTGACTGAGAAAAAAATTATCTTTTAATAGTACAAAAAGAAAATTGTATATATTTGGTCAAAAAGTGAAACCACTCTCGCATATTTCAAATTTCAACAAACCTTGGTTACTTTAATGATGGCACAAAAATAAAATTGCCTACACTCAATCACAAAATTCAAGCAAGCAGTGTCATTAATTATGTACTACCATATTACTTGTCTTTTGATTTATTTTTTGTCTGTCATTATATTCCCAGACAATGAGAAACTCTTTTCAGTGTTTTCTTAACTGACTGGAATCCATACTGATTGCACTGATTTTAGTGTAGTTCATAAAAAAAAACCAACGATTTTCAACCTCACTGAAAATGTTTATTGTGCAATTCTCACATCGGTACGAATACAGTGGAAGCCTGGAATACCGCAGATACGGTTATACCGCGGGGCAATTTATTTCCCCCGGCCTGAATAAATAAATAAGTGGAAAGTGTGCGGTCAGGTAAGCCTGTGGTCTGTCGGGGTCATTGATGGATGAGGTGGAGTATGCGAGTGCGCATTCTCCCTCCTTTTAGTGCCCAGATCTAATTTACTGATTCATTACAGCCAATATTGTATGGTTTTTCTTATATGCAAATAAAATGTGTTCTTATATTACCATATTGGCGAGTAAGGCTGTGTGCGTGTATGTGTCACGTCAGAAGTATTTGATGAAAAATTCGGGATAGTTAATATTTCAAGTAGACCGCACTCAATTTTTATATTTCTGTAAACATTGATGGGCCTCATCGTGCCAGTGAAGAGGCCAACATGCCGCCTAAATTTCATAGAAATTCAACACATTGACATGAATCGCATCAATCGGAATGTTTTCCCAATACCAGGCCACTGTTACGAATTGAACCGGTCCTGTAACGACGGCAGTGATGATGGCAGTCTCGCAGCCGCCCTCCAAAATAATCTTGTAGCGACAAATGGACAGCTGCCTAGCCCCGACGATCTAGGCAAAAGTGACAACCGCAAGCCGTCACGTCAATCTCCTACGGGCTATAGCTCTATGTAATCATTATAATTATGATCTAGACGCTTTGATTATAATATATATATACCGGCTATGCTGTATGTCTTCCTATTTTCTGGAAAATAATTTCTGAGTGGAGGAGCTATTGTGGACAATGCTTAATGCAGAAAAGCAGTCTTTCTTTGCATGCCACAAATAATTAGCTTTTTTTTATTTTTAGTTTTCTTTTGTAAAATGCAAATCAGACAAGCAAGTGACATGTGAGGCACTGATAAATCCCATCTGCAGTGCAAGCGTGCATTCGACCTTTGTTGGACGTGAGCATTCTCACTTCCTACCAACCATGCCCAGCAAGTTGGGAGGGGGGAGGAGGAGGGTGAACCCCCTTCTCCAACCCGCATGACAAACATCTCACAGCGAACACCGCCCTTGGTGGAATAAGTACATCCTTTGCCTGGACAATGTGGTATTTTTTAGTTATTCTTGCTTGAATGCATGTGACCATCACATTGCGTTCCTCTTTTGTTTCCCTCCCTTCTGTTCTGCCAAGTACAGTGATACAATTAAAAAATATATAGTTCCGATAGCAAGGGGCTGAACGTTTTGAGTTACTGCAGTAAATAACAAAACTTGCTCCATGTTTGACAGATAAGTGCCACGCACCATTAGAACAGGTTTTTTTTTTGCTACTGTGCTCTGTCACTCCCACAATAGCATGGAAAGCTATAACACGGGTCTGAGTTATGTCCCCCATCAGCCGCATTATATCGGGCTTTTACTGTAATAGCGTCACTTGTATCCCGTTTTGTTCTTTCGGTGATGTTACAACTTTTGAGTTATAGTAATTGAATGGTATTTCCATTCGAGAAAAATTTTGCACTGCATCAAAAAAGACAGTGAGCAGTTCTAATTACTACTTTCTCGTAATAAGAGATGTAAAACAGCCTTGTCTCGCGAAAGACGATAAATGTGATAAACTGAAGTACCCCGTCTGACCAATAAAATAAACAGAACCATAACTAATATATTACTTGGTCAGGGACAATAGTTTATCCCCACATAACCTGGATAATTTTAAAAACATGTTTACAAAAATGTAAACAAAAAAAACTTGGTAATACCATAGATTTACAGTAGAGTCCCGTTGTAGCGAGATGTCACGGTTCCAGGTTCGATCCTCGCTGTTGCAGAATTAGACCAATTTTTATCCCCAGTAAGGCGTAGTACTTAAAAATCGCCCTAAATTTGGTTTTAAATTGTGTTCAACCACTATAACGTAGTTACATCCTGTTATATGAAATCTGATAGCATGAAAATGAGTGGAAAATCTGACCGTGCCACATAAGTATAGCTGCTCAGCCTGCAATCAGTTCCTCGGCCTATGCAGCATTATCCTCCAATCAGTTGCCCGGCCTACGCAGCATTTCCCGCTGTCGCTTACTTGGGTGCCGAAGCACTGCCATGCAAGCGATAACTCGCCCATCACATCTCCACACGTATAATTCTTGCACCTTTTTTTTTACAGGATTCTAGTGCAAAAAACTAGGGTGCGTGAATTACGCAATCGCCAAGACACTTCCATGTTAACATTAAAATGGGGTCTACTGTAAGTAATCCCTCGTCAACGGTGGGGATACATTTTTTTAAAAACACAGCACTTTATTTACTGATAATAGATATGAAGATATTCAAAATTAAATCTCTCGTGTGCTGGGCTTAGCAGCAAAAACATTGTCATTTGCTAGTAGCGGGGCGAGCGCATAGATCCTTGCAGCGCGGCCGGACACTGCGGCTTGCTGCTGTGTCTGTCGGTCGCTACACGATTATTCTGGCGGGCGCGGCCACCGCCCACCACTGCCATCGTTACAGGTCTACTTTATGACTCATGTTGACTGTGATAACCACGACGCAGCTAATCCCTGTCTTTGCCAATAATATTAATTATTACGAAAGGGGGGATGGGGACAATATCTTGATACCAGCATTGGTTACTATCGCTACGCGAATTATGCTCACTCTTTATCTTCCATTTCAGTTGGCCTCGGAACCACTCTCCCCAGGGGTAGGTGGGTGCTCTCCTATTCAGCCTCGATCACACACACAATACTTGTTGAAGTCTCGTGGTCAACTGGGTTGGGGGGGGAGGGAACACCGGCCCCCAGGCCTGTTATATAGCCAGGCGATCTAGAGCATGTTTGTAAAACAAACCCGCCCGGCCATAGTGCACTCAACCTAAGGTGGTGTAGCGCTGCCAAATGACGCTACACAGCACTGGAGCCGGTTAACTTTGACTTCATCATGATCAGGTTCTGGCACAGTGATGAGGGGTTCAAGCATTAGGAAATGACCTGGAGTTAGAGCACAGAAATCGTTAGCATTGGAACTGAGGGGGCACAAAGGCCTTGAGTTCAAAACAGCTTCTACTTGGACCATCAGTGTGTACAGCTCCTCGAATGTAAGAATTTGCTCACCAATGGCTATTCAGGTGACCTTTAAATGATTTCATAACCAGTTTCCCACAGTCCTCCAAATTGCGGGGCAGCGGGGGGATTGAAATGCCAGTTGATGCCAAGTTGAGCTGACCAATCAACAACTGATTTCTGGTGAGCATGTGACATGAGTTACTGCAGGTCAACCAGGTGGATGTGATCCCCAACAAAGTTTGCCGCACAGTCACTATACACATTTGCGACCTGCCTTTGCGTGCGATGAAACATTTGTATGCTGCCAGGAAAGCATCAGTGGATAAATCAGATGTTAACTCCACACGCACTGCCTTGGTGGAACAACAAACAAAAAGACATAGGTAAGCCCTTAGCACAGGAGCCTTATGGGTTCTACTTGGTTCGTTAGAAAAGGGCCCTGCATAATCAACCCCGGTCCTTGAGAAGGGTGTGTTCGAGAACACTAGTGTCCACAATCTTTCTGGTAAGATTTACAGGCCACTGATCAGAAGGTTCCCGAAAACATGACTGACCTGTCCACCGTAAAGGATGATTTATCAGCTGAACAGGAAGGTGGCCACGAGACGATCAGTCCGCTAGGTTGCACTCAGAAGGTACGTGCCTCCACCACGATGATCTGGTTAGCTCCTGTGCCTTGGCAATGCCAGCAGTGTGGCAAGGGGGTGGCGGGGACCTGAGGGGTCGTGTCTCGTCCTGCTAGTGGTCCCGGGAAGGGGGCTGGGTTTGCATCCTTGAAGGCCGCCTTGCCTGCCAACTCTTCGATGGTCTGGTGCCACGGCATTAGCAGGAGGTTTTGGAATAAAAGCAGAAGAGTGCGGGCGATGATCCTAACCCTTTGTCCTTTGCTCGGGATAAATTCTCTTTTGAATCCATTCCTAATTGCGGATAATTAACTCCACTTCCTCATCATCTGTGATCAAATCCGACAGGACCTCGTCTGCTGTGAAATGCGTGGAGAGTTGGTTTTGATGAATTCCCCATATTTTTCCTCCATCATTTCCAGCTTGTCCGTCCAGCTGGTGGCTTGCTCTGCCTACCCACTGAGGGGTATGAGGTGTTCCCTCATCTCCTTTTCACATTTGCGTAAAAAGACCTCGGGGTCTTCATATTGTCTACCATTAAATTCGGGTAATATCATCTCTGTAGGCCTACCGGATGTTACGGGACTAGTTCGTGGTACTCGGTTCGAGGATCTGTGGGTGTGATTCCTGTGACACACCTCACTCTGACATTCCAGTCCCGGGTTAATCGTTCTCTCTTTTGGCCACCAGATACACTTATTGTGGTATTCCCTGTTGCATAAGATACAGTGTACCCTTTGGTACCCTTGGCCGTCACACTATGGCCATTGGCATACTCTCACTTGTGCCTGCCTACATGTCTGGCACCAGCCTGGTTGGTTGTCACAGTGAAGACCCATGGAAGCTAATCAGGAAGTGAAAGATGCACTTCACGTGGCCTTACCCAGTCCACGTGGTGCTCGGGAAGAGGGGCCAACCACCCAAGATACCACAACAGAACCATTGAGTGAGTGCTGTGAACATTACCCAGCTGTCAAGTGCTGAAGTGAAATAAACTGTAATCATGCAACCATCAATTGCCGCAAAAAAAAATTTTTGTGGGTGTGGGGGAGGATAATTAATAATGCAGATGTCAATAACCGCCATAGTTTCCTAGTAGTTTCACAGCATGTAATTAACATTTCTTAACACAGCCATCAAATTGCTACTTGACCAGTTAATGAAAAACTCTGTGTAACTGTTAATTGTTGCCTGCAACACATCAAAATGTTTGTGTAATAAACTCAGTGTAGCAAACACAGTTACCGGCAGAATAGTCATTATCATGTGTATAACCAGTAATGTTTAGAGACAGACTTTCAACTAGATAAACTAAGCTTTGTCAATTTTGCATAATAACCACGCACCCAAGGATGCTGTTCGTGCCTAGCGTAATGTGCTGTGATGTATAAATATGAGAAGAAAGGACTTCCTGTTTCAGTGTTTAAACAAATGCTAGAGACATCCAATTCTGGGAAGCAGATGGCAACAGGCTAAGGCCTCAAGTCATTAAACCAAACAAAGATACCAGTTGACTGATAAAAGGACTCTTTCCTCGAGCAAAATATTTGTTAATGAAATAGTTCTAAATAATATTTTCAAACCTGTTGTAAATACTCAATTCTCATGTGGTTTTGAGGGTCTCTGCATTTTTTATTGTTGTAGGTGATCCTGTACGGTAATGTGATAGTTACCTTTTTTTTAATGTATTTGTACCTTTTTTTAATGTATTCGTGCTGGTTGTATATATTAGCTAGTTGCCAGT